>OZ014480.1:9281994-9761633 GCA_963965965.1 Trididemnum nubilum
CGAAAAACGTAACAGAAAATTTAAAAGAGCCCCTTACCGATATAACGCGCCCGCCGCTGTTACCACCAGCGTCATGTTCAATTTCATAAAAACACCTGAAATTTAAGTTTAAACTGACACGTCGTATCACAGCAAAAAATTGAAATCGAATTGCGAGCACTACTATCTGGTGCAAGTTTGACAGTATGTGCTTCGTTCAACCTCAACCATTCGAATCATATTCTAGTTATTTTGATGAGAGACTTGTAATATTTCGATTTTAAAGAATTTTTGTTCTTTAAAGAACATTTATGTTGGAGAACTCAGACATTGATGTAAGAAATAAAAAGTTTATGGTCAAGTTAACTAATTTTTTTAATTTGTGGTACTTAATTTAAATTCGGATTGGTTATTAATTTTATTTTTATTCGTTTCATTTTATTTGCACCAAAATACAATTTTAATAAAATAAGTAATAATTCAATCAGAACAGTACAATTGTAGCCAATTCAATAAAAAGCAAGCAGTATTTTTACGCAAATAGAAGCAACAAAACGAATAACGTTATAATACGCATCAAGTCAAGGTAATATGGTAGGAGTTATCAATATTATGCACGGTTTTGAAACAATATGTCTTACACATAAAATGTAAAACCACGATATAGACTAAAGAGAGGACGAAGCATTACATAATCGATTAAAAACACTCAACTATTAAGTTTGAACTAACGCTTGAAATCACTTCATAAATAGAGAATGAATCAAGAGCAGTACGTAGCGGTGAGGGATAAAATCTTGCCTGTTTTTGCATAATTCGAATAATAAACAAGGAACTTAAAATAGAATGATAATGAACCATGCAAAATCACATTCTAGATCATAGAGAAAGAGTCCAAAGCATTACCTAATACATGCGTTTTACCTTACACTTTAGTCTGAACCAACACTTCAAATTACAATATAGAAAAAAAAATCAATCAAGAGCACTATCTAGTGATGAGAGGTAAACTTCTAAACCTTGTTTGTTTTAGTTTCAACAAATCAAGACAAGTTGAATACTATTAAAGTATTGAGAAACGGTTTGGTCACAAGCTTTTGATTTCTGACCTTGTTGAGGATATGACGTCATATCTTTGACGCCAGTAAGGTTCATCTTTGTGTCCACTTAAAACGCAAAAAGTGGGAGTTCAACAAAGATCATGCAATTTTAGTCACCGTGAAAACGACGCAGTCCAAATTCAACCAAGTTTAACCTACGATAAAAGCAGTATTTAGAATAAACAGACGATTTTCAATATTTTGATCAAATCACGCTGACATAAAGACAAAGTTTATAAAAAGTTAAAGTATCAAACGAGTTTTTTGGATTAGTTTTTGTTGTACATTATAAAAAAATAAGAATTTTTAGTTAAAAGTTATCAAATTTTTGATTTGTTTGTATGAACCAGGCACTGCAGTTGTCTAACCACACCAACGTAGAGCACCGCTTCTTGAGTTCTTATCGCAAGATCAGGCTGGGCCACCGCAACGGGTAGACTACCTGGTCGCAATGAGAAATTAGCGTAAAGTGTCTTTCCCAAGGACACAACAGCGCATTATCAGTTCGAGCCAGGGGTCAGCAACCTTTCGATCACTAGCCCGACGCTCTACCACTGAGCTATTGCCGTTGCCTTATCGCAAATAATACGGAAAAAATCATCGTTAAAAAATTGTAATACTTCAATTATTTACACAAAACTGTAAGAATATTTCAAACTTGTAAGATTTTAAGTGAGTTTTCGGTTTTTTTAGATAAAATTCAAGTCAAAGAAATTGAACTTTGAATGTCTTTTTTGATCAAACTATTCTTATGTAAACAAGAAACTTATAAAAATTTAAGATTTTTGACCAACACTTTTCATTGCTACGTTACAGTTTTTGCTCACGACAGAGAAATTACAAGGACTGAAGAGAATTTATTGAATTTGTTCCCATAAAAAAACAATATTAATTGATAAAAAAACAAAATTTTAGAGAATTAGTAATTAATTGAATCATATTCATTTTTTAGAATTACTTTTTCACCTCTACGTAAACACGATTACTCAAAAAACTCGCAAAATGTTGTTGAAAACAAATTGTATAACGTTGAAATATCTTTTAAACAAATTACCACAAAGAAGGAAAATCGTTACAATATTTAGGGATTTAGAAAATATTTGATTCAAAGTACATGTTTCAGGTAAATTTATAACCGAGATTATGAAAAAAGGTTTAATTTTGAACGATTCTCCGTAATAACTATAAAAAATATTGGTTTCAAATAAGACTTCAAGGTAAATTTTTGAAATGTTTTACAAAACTATCAACATGTTAAATATTCCAGTAAAATAGTTGATAAGTGGAGTTTGAATTCAACCTATTCCAAAAAAAATCTTTGACAGCGTAGCTCAGAGTGAATAACATAGTACTTGTCAAAAATTAAAGATTTAAGACCCTACAGTTCCACCCGTAATCGCGATCATCAAGATGTCTTAATTTTAGGCAATTTTTTTTTTTTGATTAAAACTCTTATTCAAATCAAAGAAAATGCAAATATTTGAATGTCTATGATCAAACATTTCTCATAAAAACATGAAAACAGTTAAAAATTTTACTATTTTAGGTAAAAAAAATAACCATCATGAAGAAACCCAAGATTTCGATCAAATTATCGGCACACAATGAAAAAAATTAATGAAAAGTTTAGGTTTTAAGCAAGCTTTTCAATTATGTCTGTTAAAATTTAAACTTAGGACAAATAAAGCGTTAAGTTCTAAAATATTTTAATAAATTTATTCCTGTAAAACAAGATTAAGTAATAAAAAACTCAACTTTGTATAGACATTTCGATTAAAAATTCGTCAAACAGTATTCGTTTTAAGATTGAATTGTTGCTTGAATAAAAAAAATTGTAAGATTTTGATTTCCGCAAAAAACATTTTGATGCAAACAAGAAAATTGCAAAAACTGACGTAAATTTGAGACTTTAAGACAAGGTTCGATACCGATTAACACCAAAAAACTAGCAAAAAATCTTGTTTTAACTCAAGATAGAGTGTAGTTGAATAAAATTTTGCGGTATTTTAGTAAAAAAATCAGTGTAAAACTAAAAAAAAAATTAAGATGTTAGGTAAACGTTTTAGTTTCAATGTACAAAAAAGATTCTTTTTACTGAAACTTTCGATTTGAAATGACAAAACGTAATATTTTTTGCAAAATTATTGCTACCACAACAAAAAAAGTTGAAATTTATTGACTAAAATTAATAAACATTATCTATTTTGGTTAAATTTTATGACATTTTAATAAAAAAATCAGTGTAAAACTAAAAAACTGTTAAAAAGTTTAAGATGTGAGGTAAACGTTTTAGTTTTGTAGTACAAAAAAAAGATTATTGTTTACTGAAATTTTTAATTTAAAATGACGAAACGTAAGATTTTTTACAAACTTATCACTACGACAACAAAAAAAGTCGAGGTTTATTGACTAAAATTAGTACACATTGTCTATTTTGGTTAATTTTTACGGTATTTTAGTCAAAAGATTAGTGTAAAACTAAAAAATTGTTAAAAAATTTAAGATGTTAGCTAAATGTTTTTGTTTCAAAGTAGAAAAAAACGATTATTTTTAATTAAAGTTTCAATTCAAAATGAAGAAATGCAAGATTTTGAATGTTTTTTGCAAAACTATGGCTACGAAAACAAAGAAGTTTAGACTTTTTTCATTAAAAATAATAAACATTATCTTTTTTAAGTAAGTGATTTACTAAACATTTTATTATTTTGGAACATTTTCTATCAAATTTAAGGTCAGAGAAAATTGCTTGAGTAAAAATTGTTAAAAAATTACCGTTTTTTAAGGAAAACATGCAATTCAAAACAAATAAACCGAAAGAATTTAAGTTATTTTTCACAAAAAGACTTACTTTAAAACGTGGAAATCAGTAAAAAATTACTATGTTAAACAGATTTGACGCTATTTATGGTAATAACTTCATTTAAGACAAAGGAATCATACGATTTTAAGATAGCTTTGACAAAATTATTCTTCGCAAACGCAAGAAAGTTAATCAAAGGTTACGATTTATTAGAATGTTTTTGTTTAAAGTAGAAAAAATAGCTGCTTTTTACGTTAAAACAATTAATCAAGTCTCAGAAACTTGAACTGAAACAATAACAAGAATAATTATTTCTTCAGATTTTGCATATTTGTGTGTCTAACGTCTAAAATACCGACACTTTGAAACTTACAGAAGGATCTACTCGCTGCTTTTTAATATCTTCAAACTTCGACTTTGTCACGTTATCAAGTAAAAAATCAAATTTGAGCGACACATCCTTGCGGTCAAAACACATGCTCTAATATGTCCATATTTTCCAAGCTATAGACGCTTGTTACTTGAAATTTCGTATCGTAACATTTGCAAGAAAAACCCATTCTCGCATTTCTTTGCATTTGAGTAGTATTTAAACGAGACTGTTGTTAGACGTTTGAGTTTCTGTGTCGCAATCATATAGTGGCGTAATTTTTTCCTATGTTGAAGCTACGTGACTGAACAATTTGAGGTTTTATGAAATCTTTCACCGCTTTGATTTGAAAATGTTTCATTGGAAGCACTAATTTTAAGAATAAGGTTGGGTGCTTACCTTGTAGATAGCAGAATCTAAAGTCAAAAACACGCTGCTTATAGGTTTACAAAAAAATTTTGAAACATTTTTATTGAGTCATGATCAAATACACCTGGGACAAGACCGGAAGTCGTTTATAAATAAAAGTTTTTGAACTGAAAATTAATGAATTCAAATTATTATTTATAACAATTTTCAATTTCAACAATTTTAATTTACTAATTTTAACAATTTTCAATTCAAAATTTTCAATTTCAACAATTTTAACAATTTTCAATTTAAAAATTTTAATTCAAACAATTTATTAATTTTCAATTCAAAAAATTCAATTTCAATAATTTTAATTTAAATTATTAATTGTAACAATTTTCGATTCAAAAAATTTAACTTAATTTATTAATTTTAACAATTTTCAATTTAAAAATTTTAATTTCAACAATTTTAATTCATTAATTTTCAGTTCAAAAACTTTTATTTATAAACGACTTCCGGTCTTGTCCCAGGTGTATTTGATCATGACTCAATAAAAATGTTTCAAAATTTTTTTGTAAACCTATAAGCAGCGTGTTTTTGACTTTAGATTCTGCTATCTACAAGGTAAGCACCCAACCTTATTCTTAAAATTAGTGCTTCCAATGAAACATTTTCAAATCAAAGCGGTGAAAGATTTCATAAAACCTCAAATTGTTCAGTCACGTAGCTTCAACATAGGAAAAAATTACGCCACTATATGATTGCGACACAGAAACTCAAACGTCTAACAACAGTCTCGTTTAAATACTACTCAAATGCAAAGAAATGCGAGAATGGGTTTTTCTTGCAAATGTTACGATACGAAATTTCAAGTAACAAGCGTCTATAGCTTGGAAAATACGGACATATTAGAGCATGTGTTTTGACCGCAAGGATGTGTCGCTCAAATTTGATTTTTTACTTGATAACGTGACAAAGTCGAAGTTTGAAGATATTAAAAAGCAGCGAGTAGATCCTTCTGTAAGTTTCAAAGTGTCGGTATTTTAGACGTTAGACACACAAATATGCAAAATCTGAAGAAATAATTATTCTTGTTATTGTTTCAGTTCAAGTTTCTGAGACTTGATTAATTGTTTTAACGTAAAAAGCAGCTATTTTTTCTACTTTAAACAAAAACATTCTAATAAATCGTAACCTTTGATTAACTTTCTTGCGTTTGCGAAGAATAATTTTGTCAAAGCTATCTTAAAATCGTATGATTCCTTTGTCTTAAATGAAGTTATTACCATAAATAGCGTCAAATCTGTTTAACATAGTAATTTTTTACTGATTTCCACGTTTTAAAGTAAGTCTTTTTGTGAAAAATAACTTAAATTCTTTCGGTTTATTTGTTTTGAATTGCATGTTTTCCTTAAAAAACGGTAATTTTTTAACAATTTTTACTCAAGCAATTTTCTCTGACCTTAAATTTGATAGAAAATGTTCCAAAATAATAAAATGTTTAGTAAATCACTTACTTAAAAAAGATAATGTTTATTATTTTTAATGAAAAAAGTCTAAACTTCTTTGTTTTCGTAGCCATAGTTTTGCAAAAAACATTCAAAATCTTGCATTTCTTCATTTTGAATTGAAACTTTAATTAAAAATAATCGTTTTTTCTACTTTGAAACAAAAACATTTAGCTAACATCTTAAATTTTTTAACAATTTTTTAGTTTTACACTAATCTTTTGACTAAAATACCGTAAAAATTAACCAAAATAGACAATGTGTACTAATTTTAGTCAATAAACCTCGACTTTTTTTGTTGTCGTAGCGATAAATTTGTAAAAAATCTTACGTTTCGTCATTTTAAATTAAAAATTTCAGTAAACAATAATCTTTTTTTTGTACTACAAAACTAAAACGTTTACCTCACATCTTAAACTTTTTAACAGTTTTTTAGTTTTACACTGATTTTTTTATTAAAATGTCATAAAATTTAACCAAAATAGATAATGTTTATTAATTTTAGTCAATAAATTTCAACTTTTTTTGTTGTGGTAGCAATAATTTTGCAAAAAATATTACGTTTTGTCATTTCAAATCGAAAGTTTCAGTAAAAAGAATCTTTTTTGTACATTGAAACTAAAACGTTTACCTAACATCTTAATTTTTTTTTTAGTTTTACACTGATTTTTTTACTAAAATACCGCAAAATTTTATTCAACTACACTCTATCTTGAGTTAAAACAAGATTTTTTGCTAGTTTTTTGGTGTTAATCGGTATCGAACCTTGTCTTAAAGTCTCAAATTTACGTCAGTTTTTGCAATTTTCTTGTTTGCATCAAAATGTTTTTTGCGGAAATCAAAATCTTACAATTTTTTTTATTCAAGCAACAATTCAATCTTAAAACGAATACTGTTTGACGAATTTTTAATCGAAATGTCTATACAAAGTTGAGTTTTTTATTACTTAATCTTGTTTTACAGGAATAAATTTATTAAAATATTTTAGAACTTAACGCTTTATTTGTCCTAAGTTTAAATTTTAACAGACATAATTGAAAAGCTTGCTTAAAACCTAAACTTTTCATTAATTTTTTTCATTGTGTGCCGATAATTTGATCGAAATCTTGGGTTTCTTCATGATGGTTATTTTTTTTACCTAAAATAGTAAAATTTTTAACTGTTTTCATGTTTTTATGAGAAATGTTTGATCATAGACATTCAAATATTTGCATTTTCTTTGATTTGAATAAGAGTTTTAATCAAAAAAAAAAAATTGCCTAAAATTAAGACATCTTGATGATCGCGATTACGGGTGGAACTGTAGGGTCTTAAATCTTTAATTTTTGACAAGTACTATGTTATTCACTCTGAGCTACGCTGTCAAAGATTTTTTTTGGAATAGGTTGAATTCAAACTCCACTTATCAACTATTTTACTGGAATATTTAACATGTTGATAGTTTTGTAAAACATTTCAAAAATTTACCTTGAAGTCTTATTTGAAACCAATATTTTTTATAGTTATTACGGAGAATCGTTCAAAATTAAACCTTTTTTCATAATCTCGGTTATAAATTTACCTGAAACATGTACTTTGAATCAAATATTTTCTAAATCCCTAAATATTGTAACGATTTTCCTTCTTTGTGGTAATTTGTTTAAAAGATATTTCAACGTTATACAATTTGTTTTCAACAACATTTTGCGAGTTTTTTGAGTAATCGTGTTTACGTAGAGGTGAAAAAGTAATTCTAAAAAATGAATATGATTCAATTAATTACTAATTCTCTAAAATTTTGTTTTTTTATCAATTAATATTGTTTTTTTATGGGAACAAATTCAATAAATTCTCTTCAGTCCTTGTAATTTCTCTGTCGTGAGCAAAAACTGTAACGTAGCAATGAAAAGTGTTGGTCAAAAATCTTAAATTTTTATAAGTTTCTTGTTTACATAAGAATAGTTTGATCAAAAAAGACATTCAAAGTTCAATTTCTTTGACTTGAATTTTATCTAAAAAAACCGAAAACTCACTTAAAATCTTACAAGTTTGAAATATTCTTACAGTTTTGTGTAAATAATTGAAGTATTACAATTTTTTAACGATGATTTTTTCCGTATTATTTGCGATAAGGCAACGGCAATAGCTCAGTGGTAGAGCATCGGGCTAGTGATCGAAAGGTTGCTGACCCCTGGCTCGAACTGATAATGCGCTGTTGTGTCCTTGGGAAAGACACTTTACGCTAATTTCTCATTGCGACCAGGTAGTCTACCCGTTGCGGTGGCCCAGCCTGATCTTGCGATAAGAACTCAAGAAGCGGTGCTCTACGTTGGTGTGGTTAGACAACTGCAGTGCCTGGTTCATACAAACAAATCAAAAATTTGATAACTTTTAACTAAAAATTCTTATTTTTTTATAATGTACAACAAAAACTAATCCAAAAAACTCGTTTGATACTTTAACTTTTTATAAACTTTGTCTTTATGTCAGCGTGATTTGATCAAAATATTGAAAATCGTCTGTTTATTCTAAATACTGCTTTTATCGTAGGTTAAACTTGGTTGAATTTGGACTGCGTCGTTTTCACGGTGACTAAAATTGCATGATCTTTGTTGAACTCCCACTTTTTGCGTTTTAAGTGGACACAAAGATGAACCTTACTGGCGTCAAAGATATGACGTCATATCCTCAACAAGGTCAGAAATCAAAAGCTTGTGACCAAACCGTTTCTCAATACTTTAATAGTATTCAACTTGTCTTGATTTGTTGAAACTAAAACAAACAAGGTTTAGAAGTTTACCTCTCATCACTAGATAGTGCTCTTGATTGATTTTTTTTTCTATATTGTAATTTGAAGTGTTGGTTCAGACTAAAGTGTAAGGTAAAACGCATGTATTAGGTAATGCTTTGGACTCTTTCTCTATGATCTAGAATGTGATTTTGCATGGTTCATTATCATTCTATTTTAAGTTCCTTGTTTATTATTCGAATTATGCAAAAACAGGCAAGATTTTATCCCTCACCGCTACGTACTGCTCTTGATTCATTCTCTATTTATGAAGTGATTTCAAGCGTTAGTTCAAACTTAATAGTTGAGTGTTTTTAATCGATTATGTAATGCTTCGTCCTCTCTTTAGTCTATATCGTGGTTTTACATTTTATGTGTAAGACATATTGTTTCAAAACCGTGCATAATATTGATAACTCCTACCATATTACCTTGACTTGATGCGTATTATAACGTTATTCGTTTTGTTGCTTCTATTTGCGTAAAAATACTGCTTGCTTTTTATTGAATTGGCTACAATTGTACTGTTCTGATTGAATTATTACTTATTTTATTAAAATTGTATTTTGGTGCAAATAAAATGAAACGAATAAAAATAAAATTAATAACCAATCCGAATTTAAATTAAGTACCACAAATTAAAAAAATTAGTTAACTTGACCATAAACTTTTTATTTCTTACATCAATGTCTGAGTTCTCCAACATAAATGTTCTTTAAAGAACAAAAATTCTTTAAAATCGAAATATTACAAGTCTCTCATCAAAATAACTAGAATATGATTCGAATGGTTGAGGTTGAACGAAGCACATACTGTCAAACTTGCACCAGATAGTAGTGCTCGCAATTCGATTTCAATTTTTTGCTGTGATACGACGTGTCAGTTTAAACTTAAATTTCAGGTGTTTTTATGAAATTGAACATGACGCTGGTGGTAACAGCGGCGGGCGCGTTATATCGGTAAGGGGCTCTTTTAAATTTTCTGTTACGTTTTTCGCACTCTAATTTCAAAACCGTTCATATACTTCTCTTTTGTGATGTAATTTAGTACCATTTCGAGTAAAGGTTTTCCGACAATAGGTACATACGTTCACTTTGAAAGAATGACTATAGCGTTAAAACTCTCGAGTATGTATCGCAGCGAACAAACTAGCTTGTGACACCAAGGCGATCGGAAATTAAACAAATTGGATTATGTTACGTCATGCAGGCAAACCACACAAAACCCAAACATAATACCACCTTTCCATATTGACTAACATAATATTCTAGCAGTCGTTGTTGCAATATTGTAATGCAAAAGTCAAAGGATACTATTGACCAACTTGTATTCAAGTTCGCTATTTTCTTGTTGAAACATAATACCGTAGTTATTCAAACTCCAGAATTAATATACAACCATATTTCAGACATATTTCTACGTTATCGACTAAATGTCTTAAAATTCAGTTTTGTTTTCATAATTTTTAATTTTTTTAGATTGAAAGTATCGAATTGTTGGAACCATGCAAACTTCAAAGCGATTTTGCGACAGCTAACCACCCGTCTAAAGAACAGTCCACGACCTTTAAACTACAGTATAGTCCAAATTTTAAACTTTAGACTTTGACTAACCACCTTCGGTATTTCGATTCCCAGGGAAGCCTTTCAAATTTTAGGCTTTAACTAACCGCCTGCGGTAGTTTAAACTTTAGACTCACCACCTGCGGTGGTTCGGTTTCCAGAAAGTCTTACCAATTTTACACTTTAGACTCACCACCTTCGGTGGTTTGGTTCCCAGATTTGTATTTTAAGCTTAAGACTCACCACCTTCGGTGGTTTGGTTCCCAGATTTGTATTTTAAGCTTAAGACTCACCACCTTCGGTGGTTTGGTCCCCAGCGATTCGCAGGCAAGTGTTTTAAAATTTAAGGTTTTTGCCGCATTCTTCCACTAGAGATTCAGTCCATGACTTAAGGTTGATAGATCTATTTTAGTGCGCTCGTTGAAAGCTTTTGAAAAAATTCGCTTTTAAATTAACAGGAATTTCCACGAAGAGGGGATTCCCCGAAAACTCGCGTACGATTAGACACGGTTAGCAATTCCAATTGAAGTCTTAATTCTAATGTCATTAGTGTAAGCGGATGAAAAGAGTTTTTAAAGGTGAATTCACAACAGACCAGATGGCTCATACCTTCACACTTTAACCTCAAATTTAAAGCTTTTAGACTCACCACCTTCGGTGGTTTGGTTCTTAGGTAAGTTTTACTAAGTTTAGACTCACCACCTTCGGTGGTTCGGTTCTCAGGCAAGTAGTTTTTAAACTTGGTTTGGTAAACTTTAGACTCACTACCTTCAGTGGTTCGGTACTTGGGTGGGTAAGCCTTACTAATTTTAGACTCACCACCTTCGGTGCTTCGGTTCTCAGGCTAGTATCTTAAACTTAGGACTCACCACCTTCGGTGGTTCGGTTTCCGGGCAAATTTTAGACTCACCACCTTTGGTGGTTCGGTTCTTAGATAAGTATTTTTTAAGCTTAAGACTCACCACCTTCGGTGGTTCGGTTCTCAGGCAAACCTAGTCAAATTTTTAAGCTTTAGACTCACCACCTTCGGTGGTTCGATTCCCAGGTAAACCTTACAAATTTTAGACTTACCACCTTCGGTGGTTCGGTACTTAACTAAGCCTTGCTAATTTTAGACTCACTAAACTTGAATGGCTTTAACCACATTAGTTCGATTTGAAAACAAACCAAATCTCCAAACGCTAGTAAAGTTGAAAGGGTTCAAGCGCATTAGTTTGACTCCAAGACAACATACGCCAAAGGGTTAAACTTATTGGGATTAAACAAGTTGTATTGCACCACGCTCGCTCCATATTCGAAAAAAAGTAACAAACTAACCCTGACATCATCGGCATTAAACAAATTGTATTGCGCCATGCTCGCTCCATATTTGAAGGTTAAAAAAATAACAAAAGGTAGTGATTCACAGCTAAACCTTAGATAACAGCTGTCACGATTTTGACACGACAGCGGAAATTCAACTACAGCGCGACAGGAAACGTTTCAAGTTACACGAAGTTCGTACAAAATAGACTTCATAGCATTAACTAGAACATCTTTTTTAGAAACTACCGGGCTATTCACTTTTAACCAGCTACTTTGAACTTAAAGCAAGCCACCTGCGGTGGTTTGACAAACCACCTGCGGTGGTTCGGTACTCGAGCAAGACACTAAGAGTCTTTAGACTTGAAACAATTCCCAGGCAAACCACCTGCGGTGGTTTGATACTCAGGTGAGACACTAAGGGTGTTTACACTTGAAGCCAGGCACCTGCGGTGGTTCGATACTCAGGCAAGACCAACTACGTTTAGATAACATCACGTTTGGGGGACGCAATCCCCCAAAGCCCCAATCCCCCAAACCTCCAATCCCCCAAACCCCCAATCCCCCATCCCCCAAACGTACACGTTTTGGCGCATCTTATACTACTACCGTTCATATATTTCTCTTTTGTGATGTAGCATAGCACCATTTCGAGTAAAGGTTTTCTGACAATAGATATAAACGTTCATTTTGATAGAATGACTATAGAGCGTTAAAACTCTCGAGTATGTATCTCAACGAACAAACTTGCTAGTCCTTGTGACACCAAGGCGATCGGAAATTAAACAAATTGGATTATTTTACCTCATACAGGCAAAACAGTGTTAACAAATTTTAATCTGGCAAGTGAAAACAGTTGAAAAGATTTTCTAAAGCGAATTTGTGACAGACCATCTGAGGTTTACCGATGTGGCTACAATAGCTAACAACCAGCCCCTCGCTTTTTTAATGCAAAAGTCAAAGATAATACCACCTTTCCATATCGACTCACATAATATTCTAGCAGTTGTTGTTGCAATATTTAATGCAAAAGTCAAACAATAACATCGACCAGCTTGTATTCAAGTTCGCCATTTTCTTGTTGAAACATTATACCGTAGTTATTCAAACTCCACAATTACAGTAATATACAACCATATTTCAGACATATTTCTACGTTATCGACTAAATGTCTTAAAATTCAGTTTTGTTTTCATAATTTTTAATTTTTTTAGATTGAAAGTATCGAATTGTTGGAACCTTGCAAACTTCAAAGCGATTTTGCGACAGCTAGCCACCACTCCAAAGAACGGTCCATGACCTTTAAACTTTAGTCCAAATTTTAAGCTTTAGACTTTGACTAACCACCTTCGGTAGTTCGATTCCCAGGCAAGTCTTACAAATTTTAGACTTTAACTAACCGCCTGCGGTAGTTTGATTTTCAGGCAAGCCTTACAAATTTTAAACTTAGGACTCACTACCTTTGGTGGTCCGGTTCCCAGAAAGTGTTACAAATTTTACACTTTAGACTGACCACCTGCAGTGGTTCGGTTTCCAGAAAGTCTTACCAATTTTACACTTTAGACTCACCAAACTCGCGCAATTTTTTGATCTTTAAACCCTAACAGTTTTGCCATCTCCACATTCTTACCCAACAGTATTTCCCTTTCGACTTCCTCTTTCACATCAACACCCCCTCTGGGATCTATTAACGGTGGGAACAGAAGCTCGCGTTTTGCAGGTGTTTTGTTTTTTACAAGTTTTTGTAACCCTTGCACCATTGGGACAAATAGGTACAAGCTCTGTTGCGCCATGCTTATCCCATATTCGAAGAGTTAAAAAGGTAGCGCAGGTGACCTTTGGACAGGTCACCGGATGTTTTTTTACTGCGCGATTACGCCGCGGTGCCAAAACTTCTGCTACAGCTAGGTCATGACAGTTTCAAGTAACACGAAACTTTACTAAGTTCAAACCAAAACTTATAAAATATTTCATAGCATAAACTAGATAATCTTTTTTAGATTCAGAAACTACCGGGTTCGATTCTCAGGTTAGTTATTCGCTTATACTTTAACCAGTTACTAAATAATACTTTAGATTTGAACCGTAGCCAGTTCCCAGGCAAACCACCTGCAGTGGTTCGGTACTCACGTAAGATACTCAGGTCAAGACTAAGTTTTGAGTTCGATTCTTACAACTAGCTAAGGTTAGGACTACACTAAACTTAGGGTTGGAGCTAAGACTACTAAAACGATGCATTTTGATAACGTCCCAATTGGAAAAGTTTGCAAACACCCTACGCCCCAAACAGCCCACGCCCCAAACAGCCCACGCCGTAAACGACCCACGGCCCACGCCCCAAACCACACCTTTTCGTTCAGCATATACTACTAACGGTAGGCAAACTGCGGCTCGCGAGCCGCATGCGGCTCTTGGACGTAAATTTTGTGGCTCTTGTATTGAATGGCAATATTACACAAAAACTTAAGATTATACTGTATAAATATGTTATTTCGTGTTTGAAATTGTTTTCATTTACCGATGTATTTTAGAGTGATAAAGCAAGTATATGTTTTTACAGCGCTGTCAACCAAGGTTACACCAACTGTGATGACGAATTGCACTATAAACACCTCAAAGAATCAAGGTAGGATAGTTTTTTCCGAAGTTGTAAAACACTTCAAAGAGTGCAATCAAGTGTGAAAGTTGCCTTATAGGGCATCAACCATTGTGTTTTTCAGTTGCGTAGGCAGGGAGGGAGGCTATACCCCCCTATTGGCCTGTGGATCAAAATGCAGAATAAGGAAAATACCACGTTTTTAGCACTTCCTAAACTGTTTTTTTTTGCACTGGACTGATTTAAAGCATCTTTTGACACATATATTTGGGGGGTGGCTAATTTGTCAAAATTAAAACTCACAAATCAATAATAAAAACTTTGAAACATGCCCAAAAATAAGCAATCAAATTTGATCGTTAGTGTAAAAATGTTGAACATAGGTTTCGTCAATAAAATATTATAAACTCAGGAAGGGGGAGGGGCTATTCAATATTAGTTAATTACCAATCACTTCACTCAACTAGTTTTCCATTAGACCCCCCCCCCCCCCCGAATATTTTTCTTTATAAAATATAGACTACTCCGTGTGAGTTTTATTGAACTATTAAATTTTATAATTTTCCAGCATGTAAACAAGAGAACTAGAATTTTACCATTAGCCATCTCCCACATAGCCCATTTATGCAACCAGTTTAATCATGTTTGCACTGCTAACTCTTAAGCCACGTTTTAAAAGCATTAATTTTTATCAAAATATTCCTAAAATTAAGTTACTTTTGCAAAAAAATGCTAAGTTTTTTGTGCTGGGGGCTCCGCCCCCAGGCCCCCCTGCCTCCAGCGACGGCTGGGGGTTTTGCCCCAAGACCCCCAAAACATCCTCCGTGGCGAATTTCTGGCCAAGCGCCGGGTGTTTTTATTGCTGTTATGTTATTTTGTGTAAACCGATTTTGCGGCTTGCTGGTGTTTATGGTTTTCCGCAAGCGGCTCTTTCTTTGAACGAGCTTGTCCACCCCTGGAATAGATGATTTTTGGTAAATAGTTGTTTGACTTTAAACATTACACCTAGTGTTCTGGAAAGCATAGAGTTGAGTAAATTATTATAAGTTTTCAATGTGAAGTCATCGTAAAGTTAAGACTCTGCAATATCACTAATAAGTTTAAAAGAATTTGTTTTTTTGTTTCTAAATTTTGTTTGTGTACGTGTCTCTTTCCATGCTAAATGCTAAGGCAGGCATTGTTTAATTTAGTTTTTAGATTTTGAGAAAAATTTGTAGAACTTTCATACATGTGCTGATATAAAATTCTTATTAAAAAATACTGCTGTGGGCTAGTTAGGGTGTAGATTTGATATTTAGGATAGTGTGTCAAATTTCTGGTCAAGATAATGTACGTTGCAAAATCCAAAAATCATATTGGCAATTTCAGATCAAAAGTTTTGTTTCTGTGTTTCAATTGGAGGAAAGGGTTATTGTCGAAATATTTGTTTTAACGAGGGTTTTGTTTGTAACCACAATTTTAACAATTGCGCTGCTAAGCGAAAATTCAACTAATTCCTTAAAAGTTGAAACGAGATCTGATAGATATTTATAGATTTCTTTTCTTGGCATTTAAATTTTAAAAGCAGTTAAATTTAGTTTTATTCAACCTTAGAAAACATACCAACACTTTTCTGAAGGGAATGAAAATTACAACTTTATGCTACAGTTGATTTTCAGAGTCAAAAGTTTCATTTTTGCGATCCCGAGCAGAATAATTTGTATTGCAGCAAAGCAGCACTTCTGCCGCTTCAGGTTCTCCCTGACATGATCCCATTGAGGTAACCTAAAGGCAAAGCAATAAATTTCTGCAATTCTTAGTTTTGCGGGACGCATGTCGTCGTCAAGTTGTTTTGAAATGAACTTGCAGAAATATTTTGCAAGAAAGCACATCAATTTTTTCCTATTTGGTTTGGTCTCCACTTGAAATTCCGGCAAAAACCGCATCGAAATACGATGAAGACATTTTTTGGTCTTCACCTAAACTGTGGCCTTTTCCTCAAAAACTTTGTGCAACCTTGCTTAAAACTGAACTTAGTTTTGTTGTTGAGATACAGCATGTCTCTACTCAGTGTCAATATAAATTTATTCTGCTCTTTTCCTTTCATAATAAATGTTGCAGCAGGTCAACTTTCGGTGCATTACTCAACTACAATACAAGCAATCGCAAATATCTACAGGGTTCAACTTCAAAAAATTTACGATTGATTTTGGCTGGTTTGTCTTTGCGCAACTGTATGCATGCTTATGCTACTCACAATTAAACCAAACCAGACTTTTTGAAATTGTCTCACCACTCCGATGAAGACCAATCTTTTTGGTTGTGTTTGATTAACGTTGAAGATTAATAATTTCATTCTGTAAATGCTCGTAAAATTTCAAACACTGCTGCAAGCATTAGTTTACTTTGAATGTGGCGTGTTCTGGCGGCATGCTGGTGTGGATGGGTTCATTTTAATAGCTCACATTTACAACTCAATGTAGACTAAAGCACGTACGCTTTAATGATTGGACCGCTGTCTTTCTCTCCAACATCAATAAGGGGGACATCATAGTAATAATCCAAAATCTATTAAGGATAGTGACAACAAATTCGGAAACAAACACAGAGTCGCCAAGGAATCGCCACCGCTGCGACGTTTCTTCGAAAAAGGCTATGCTGCCCGGGCGCAGCGACGTGGAGATAGGCCCCGTCAACTCGTTAAACTCGCTTCGGCGTAGTACAGTAAATACAATATAATAAAAAATTTAATTTAATTTGAGTTTATTCTTTTGAAATGTAAATCGTCGGAGTCGCTTTTTTGAAATGTTGATTTCCTCTTGTTCAGATTGTTGATGCACAACGATATATAACAGGAGGCCCAAAGTGCGGTCTGCGAGTTTAAGTTATTTTGGAATAAATTTGTAATGTCAAAAACTGATAGTCTATTTTTTTGACTTCATCCTAATTTGCAGCATGAACGACATCAATTTATGGCTAAGATCTCTGTTTTTCTTTTGGCCTTCATCTTCATTTCAGACGACATCAGTTTCTGCTAAAGTCTTTTTTTTTTTTGGCCTTTGTTTAAAACTCCGACGATTTTCGTAGATTGCGGCCCGTTTCTTCGAGCATTTGAGCCAATGCGGGCCCGTTTTTCAAAAAGTTTGGGCACTCCTGCTGTATAACATAGGCGCTTGCTGGCTGTAAATTTCTTCTGTTTTCAAGCTTAGGTTTAGGCATAGGAGTTGGAAGAGCGCAAACAAATCAAATGAAAAAAAGCAAAAAAAAAAGTAATAGAAATCCGTGCAGTATTCAAATATGCAGCACTATTACAACACAAATAAAATAAAATGTAACAGCAGCATAAATCAAAGTTACGTTGGCAGTACTTTTGAATTATTAACAAATAATAGCAATGTTGTAGAAATACAAGAACTCGAAAATAATGTTGAGCAATGAGCAAATCAATAACAGCAAATGACAGCAACAACCACTAAAAAGTCAATATCAGCAACATCCAAGTGCCCTTCGGCGCAATTAAACCTAAGTTTTATGACGTTAATGGTGATAATACGATTAAGTTGGTCCAAACAAAATTGAGTTTAAATAAAAAAGTGTTTTTTTGCTCGCGAAAATATCAAATTCAGCAATATTTTGTGTAAACACCCGCTTGTGGATATAAGATAATATTGGTAGTATTCACTTCATATAAAAAGATTCCGGTAAAAACGAAAACTTATAATGAGCCTATTGTTTAACCAAGAACCAAAAGCTAAAAGATTTTTTGTGCGATTGACGTATTAATTTTTGTTTATTCCAACCAGTAATTGCCTGCTGATTGTAATCAAAGTTGCTCCTTTTTACTACGTAAAGCATTAAAATTTTATGACATGGAGTTAATGGTGAAGAAGTTCTGTAGAATAACAGAGATTCCAAGAGGTATACTTCAAAAAAATTAGTCGCAATTTATACATTGATGTTGTCCATAAGGCAAACCAATTAAATTTTACTCAAAATCAATTGATATACGAACTCGGCATGCTGAGCAACGAGCAAACTGTCTCGAATTCGATTGAGATTCAATTTTCCTCCTTTTTGACTTTGAACTTGAACTTCTATTACTTCACAAATTTTTATCACGTTAATCCTTTACATTTTAGAATATCCGGTTCTGTTTTGATTCATACGTTTGTCACGTGGCTTCTTGTAGTGATGTTGAGAATTGGCATTGAATTTTTCCCGCTCCATATTTTGGGGCAATTCTCTTCTTGAAGCTGTATAACATTTTTCTCCGTGTCTCACTGAGAATTCGCTTCGTTGATGGGGGTTTTGTTGCATTGGTAATGAATTATTGTGACCACTCTCTCTGTTATGGCGTCTTCGATTTGATCTTTTGCTTGTTCTTTTCCTCCTAAAATTACAAGTCATAATTAATTTAATAGTACTCAGCAATGCAATGTTAACTTGAGAGAAAAAGAAAACAGATTGCAGTTCATGAATTTATGCGTATGAACAATACTCAAGCAGTTTGAGTCTGTTTAACCACACTAACGCACGGCACCCACTTTTGGGTCCCGTTGGCAAGTCTTTCGTTAGACTAAATCATCACAAGTGGAATACGCTGCTTGGTCTCAAAGAAACTGCTTAAAGTGTTTTTCCGAGGACACAACGACGCATTACCAGTTCGGGAATTGAACCGGGAGTCAGTAAGCTTTTGATCCCTAATCGGACGCTCTACCAGCTAAGCGATCGTCGCCGAGATTGATTGTTGAAGATTGGTTCACAGAACCTCAATAACAGTACTGCCCAGCCTCACATACACAAAATCGAAAGTGTGCGATTGTAACCTTTGCTTATTTGAACTACTATCCTCTGGTTACCTGGCGCGCCACTTTCCGTCTTACCTCTTTCGACGAATGACGCACCAAACCACCAAAACGAGTAGCAAGATAGCAACTACACATCCAACCACTGCCCCTATAATCAGCGTCTCGGAATTGCTCGATTTTTTCTTATTTGCGTCATTCGAGTGGATAATATTTCCTGAAAATGCCAATTATTGAGCTTAGAATCAAACCAGCCAACCATAAAATGCAGAACTGTCAGTTTCGAGCCGTATCTTAAAGCTTGACAAAATCAACCATTATCAGAACACTGGTTTCCTAAAAAGCCATTAGTTTTTATAGGCTCATATTTGTTAGCTGGCAAGTCTTAATGGTTATAAAAGTGCTTTCAGATGCACTGTCAATTTTGCTGGTTTTAGCAAAAAAAATTTGGATGCTAAATAGTGCGCTTTTGCTACACAGTACACGCAGTACACACTCAAGTTTGGCTTTACGATGTAAGCATAGCAGAAGAGAAGCCAAAGTTTTATGTGCCGAAATGTAGACGCTAATCAAGAAATTACTTTATTTTGTTATAAAATAATAGGTATTTTGTTTATGCATTGAAGACAGTCGACAGCTTACACTGCCATCAGATAATACAGTGTTTCATCAATTTTTACCTCTTGGTCTTGACGGAGTCGTAGGTCGTGGAGGGGGATTAATGGGACTTCTTGTGGGGAGGGGTTTTCCCGCAGGAATGAGGCTAGGTCTGGTTCTTCTGGAAGTTGGTCTCGGAACGGGAAGATAAGGATCGATTCTGCACAGCATGATTTCTTTATTATGATGTAACAGCACCTATACTCGGTAGAAGCGGTAGACTTGGCTTCGATTCCCCGTCGGGTCAAAACCAAAGACTATAAAATTGCTATTCGCAGCTTCCTTGCTTGACGTTCAGCAATCAAAGGGACAGTGTGAAGTCTCCATCGTGCGTGGTAGACAATTGGGCAGGTGGGCAGGTGGCAGCTTGACTCGAAGACCGAAAGGTCTCTTCGCTGTCTTCTGACCAAGGAAACTTTGTAAATGAAATGTAACTACAATAAAACCATGGACTGTATTTACCAATTAGTTTGGACGAAGACAGTAAAAGGACTTTTCGGTTTTTAGTCAAGTTGCTCACCTGCCCATCTATCTACTACTAATGGTCAAGGTGGAGTCTTCATGCTGTTCTTTTTGATTGCTAAACCTCAAGCAGGAACACTGAAAATACGTAATGCCATTTCTCCTTAGTTTTACGTAGAGGGTATTTAGATATTTGAGGTTCCATCTAACAGGAAATCGAGAGGGAGTCAAATCGCCCAATTCATTTGCTAGATCTCTGATCGTTTGCTAAAATACACACATACACAGATCGTAGAATTTTTGTTTTCTTTGACTATCTCTGGGCGCACAACTTGAATATTCGACGCCGAAAAATCGACAGGCACTAGATGATGGAGGGAAGAGAATCTTTGCTGTCGTTTTCAAGTGGAAGAAATGATAAACATCCCTCCTTACTCACTGTTCTTCTGGGTGATTGAGTTCGTTGTTTTGCTTGTTTACAATTGCGTTAAAGTTTATATTTTGGCTGTTTATCGCGTTGTTTCTCTCGTCGATCGCTGCATTGTTGTTGTCATCTATCTCGTTTGGGTCTCGCGTCGGAAGCGTTGCCATGGTAGTGGTTGTCGTCAAGGTGACGTCACCGCCCTCGACTCGATAACCGCGCCATTTTCCTGTCGAATCTCGAACTGTAAAACAAATGCATTTTTTTTACTTTAAGTTGTAAATTTGTAACTAGCACCAATCAAAAATCATAACTATAACTTTAATCCTAGCTCCAACTTATCTTCGACACTAATATTAACCCAATAAATCTAATTCTAACGCAAAAATCACCGTCTAACCGTCAAAAAGTTCAAAGTAACGCTACGTATAAACAGACAACCAAATCTTTTATTATACTGGTTGTATTACGCCGAAGAGAGTAAAATGTTTAGGGGACCCATCCACGAGTCATTGAGCCAGAGCAACACTGCTTCTTTTGAGGAAATATTGCAACGGGGGCAAGCCGTTAGCAACAATGTTTTCAATTTGACTGGACAGAAGTTTGAACCTCTAGCATCCCGCTGCAGAGACGAACGAGTTACCGTTCGACCAAATAAGAATTTCTTTATTTGTAGCGTTTCAGAAAACCAAATATAAACGTCGCACATATTGACTTGTAGCAGCAAACAATCCGGCGGCTATAACGGACTTCGCCTAAAAGTCTCGTTTCGGATCGAGTGGTTCTCGCGCTGGTTTCCAAAATGGAAGGTTTGAAGTTCAATTTCCGGCCCGATAAAATTCATCACTATAACGCTGAGACAACCTTTCAAAAAATGTGCAACCCAGGTGCAGTGATCTGGAGATGGACCTCGCCAACATTAGTCGGTGGTTTTTAAAGCTAAATTTTTGATGAGGCATGTTATTGGAAGTTAAATGTTTGATGAGGATGTAGTGGTTGACAACCACGAAACCAACTTACGTCTTAAAGACGAAGCTTGTCTAGAAGCTCGAAACTCTGCTCTAAATCCTCGATAAAGCGCGCTCTGGGGCAAGCGAATTGCGTTTGATTCCAACGTGACTCGAAGTCTGCGGCCTAAAATATTCGACATAAAATAATTACTATAGGGTAGGTTTATGAATATTAGACTATCTATCAACTAAAATAACTTTTTGGTGATGCTTTTAACCTGCTTGTCAGCAAGCTTTGCTTTCCTGGCTCATACGCATTTGTCCACGTTATTTGATGATGAAAAACTGCTCAAATGAAGAAGAAGAATAAAAATAATGACCCCAACATGATTAATTGCCGTTAAGCTTTTCAAAGAGTTGATTGTAATTTTAATTTTATACAATAATAGAGTATTTGTATTGGTATTGTACAAAAATGACTAAGATAGGCAAAGGATCTTTTAAAAAATCCTAACACTATGACAAATCTATTAATTCCACTCTTTGCTTAAAAATTTCAGACTTTCGTTCCCACAAACAAGATAAACTTTGTATCAGAAATATTGCGGTGCTAATAGGGCATGCTGTTTATTGGAACTAGGCAGGCGCTCTCTATTCTAGTTCTTGTTCAGTGCAATTTAACGTTTATCGTGATTATTATTATAATTCTTTCATTGATTACCATTGCACGTGATTAGCCTTTTGGACGAAATAGACTGTTGTGTTTTTAACCTTTTACTGTGGTTTTTGTAGTCGTATTCCAGTGTTACCTCCCTGGTGATCCCGATTACGGGTGAAACAGACTGTGGGGTTTCAAATTTTTAATTTTTGACGTTACTGTGTTATGTTATGTAGAGAGCAAGTTGGAAACTAATGTTTTGATCCCATTTTTTCAAATTTATTCTTTGCATAGTATGAAGATATCGGCATATAAAAATATTTTGAATGAATTCGTGCTTATGTTTTGTAGTTCGACTTCGTTTCACTTTGCTCCACAGTTTTTGAACAAAGCATCTTTAAACTCCCACCTGTTGATATGGCGGTTGGAGGCTGAGTGTTTCCACAGTATCGCCCATCTGTGATTCCAGATAGAATATCCCTGACTGTAATGTGCTGGACATTGCACCCTTTTGGGGAGGACGGGATCCCGAGGAGGTAGAAAGAATCAAACCTTAGCTCAACCCTGTACCCTAATGGCGCACGAATTCTGAAACAAAAAAAACATTACAGTCAAAAAACAAATAAAATTGCAATATAATCGGTATATATTTTCAACCGGTAATTTTTAATAAAATTGCTATTTTATCATTAATCTAATAAAATTACAAAAATTTCGGTTGGTTAATGCTGCGTTTACGTAATGAATTATCTGCCATGGTTGAGAGCTGTTTCGATATTTCTGCTGTGTAATATTGGCTAGTTGTTGATTAGTTATTTTTCTGCCAAAACTGAACAAACCAGTGATAAAAAACACGATTTGTTTGAATTAAATTTGCCGTAGCTTTAATTAGATGGACTATCCAGGGGTATTCAACTAGTGTTAGCAAAGGTCCAGATTAGACAGATGAAAAGTCGTAGGGTCCAGGAATGATCTTCAGTGCGCAATTTGAAGACCAAAATCTAATTGAAGACCAAAAAAAAGGTCTTCACCGCGATTTCGTGATGGTTTGCGCGCTCCACATGCATCAAACAGACAGTGAGTTCCTACCCAAAAAAGTGCGAAGGTCCGAATTTGGGTCTGATAGTGGGCCGCGGTAAGAATTTAGCGCTCCGAAGGTACGGATGTGGACCGTGGTCCGCCAGTTGAGTAGCCATGAGCTATACTGAAAGAAAGGAATCATTGGAAAAAGTTTTCAAAAATATTGATGACGTAGCTGAAGAAAAAATTGAGGACTCTATTCTATAAACTTGCTTATACTGTAAATGCCAACTAAAGCTTATATAATGTAGAAGGATATCTTTCAAGGCTTACTGTATTCATAATTTGTATCAATTGACATGCTCATACTTTGTTTAGTTTATACTTACATCCAATTGCACTGGGTTTGTTTGGGAAATCTATTGGGATAGCCGGGGCTTGTGAACTCCTTCCAACCAATACTCGCCGAAAGAACTTGGTCTTGGCAGCCTGAAATTACATTTTTGTTGTATCAAAACATGAAATCTTCATTATACTTGCTGTTTTACACGGAAGCTTGTACGAGTTTGCGGGGCCCATTTTCGTGTCATTACGCCTGCTGGTAACTCAAGGCTTCTTTCGAAAATTGTTGTAGCGGAGGCGAGTCGTTGACAAAACTGGTTCCGATTTCACCCGCCCAAGATTTGAAACTCAGACGTACAGCTTCGAAGACGAACAGGCTTTTTTATTGCAACATTTCCTTTGTAAACAAATGGAGAAAACAAGTCTGAGCAAAATTAAGGAAATTTTACAAAATTGAGCGAAAAGTTAAGCACGGCGCTAAAAAGTTTGCAGCATAAGTTAATTTGGGGTTGTACTAATTTGAAAATATTCGAGTTAATTCCGCCTAGAGTTATCACTAACAGAGGTGGAGTCCTCGAGGACACATTTTGAAGTCCTTGGCCTGGCCTCGAAGCCTACAAGTCCTCGAAAATGTCCTGTCCTCGGCTCGAGGACAGCACTTTTTTTGATTCGTTAAAAACGGGCCATGGCCAGTAGCGTACGCAGGATTTTGAAAAGTGGGGGGGGGGGGGCCAAAAACTTCAGAAAATTTGAGAGGAACATAGATCAGAATTTGATATTGCCACACTCAAATTTCGTCCCATTTTTCGCCCAAAATCAGTTGATTTCGAGCCCAAAGCCTGATGCCCAACTTGCAAAGGGGTGGGCCATGCCTCAATTTTACTCACTTTTCTATGCAATTTTGCAATCCTGGCGACCCAAAGGGGGAGGCCATGGCCCAATGCCCCCTCCCTAAATACGCCCCTGGCCATGGCTATGACCTTTCCACTATACCTTTGAAAACGGTAGAAACCTCGCGGAAAATTGGCGAAGGTCTTTTTTTTTTGGAGACCGCCTGGAAAATTTTTTGAGGGACGTTTTCTTTTTCAGAGCACTTGCGCCTTGTGTCCTTGGCCTTGGCCTCAATCATTTCTGTTCTTGGCCTTGGTAGGATCTGTCATCGAGAAGTCGGTCCTTGGCCTTGGATTTTTTTGTGTCCTTGGCCTTGGTTTCGAAGTTTGTGTCCTCGACTCCACCTGTGATTACTCAGCTACGAAAAATTTAAAGGTTAAAAGCGTAATCCCAATATAGCACGATTTCAAAGATAGTTATTTTTACTTATACTACAATCTACGCTGAAGATTTGGCATACACGCTATCGGCTATATTGCCCCTAAAAATTTACATACTTCTAGTGTTAAGCTTAGATCAGAGATATACCAATTAACATACGTATATCCCTGCCAAGATCCATTCGAACTCACTTGAGGTGTGGTATTGTCCTTTAATTGGGATTAAGATGATTTCGAGTAAACAGAGGAATAACAAGCTTAACATTTTCAGCCAGTTTTTTTTTTACATCATTGTATTTTTAATCTCGTATATGCTGTAAGTACAATTTTTGAATTTTTTTTTGTCAAATCTATCAAATTTTCACGTTGAAACACTTTTGCGGCTAAAAACTTGAATTAATAAATTATTATTTTTGGTTGCCAGACCCATTTGAATTCAAAACTTTGCAACACCTTGGCTGAGAACCGAACTGCTAACCATTAATTACTTTTTCTCAGCTCAGACTAATTTCAGATAAACTTTCTACGCCAATAAACGAGCATCAACGTTATGCCGCCATAAAGTAAAGTTTACAATCAGCAATCGCCTGAGGCGATTCAATCAATAGGTGAGTTGAATATTATTAAGTTGTCTGACAACTCTTTCAGGAAACATGTTAGTTGTGTAGACTTAGTAATTCAAAATCCCAAGTTCAATTCAAAGTCGTGCTTTCGCTGAAATAACATGAACTAAACTAATCTTTTAGCCGAAAACGTGATCTAAACGCAACGTTTTTTACCAGTTTTGCGCTTTAGGCCTCGATCAAAAGTCGTATTATGAATGACTTACAAAGCTGTATCAGTGTAATTGTGATATGCATTGGTCAAGTGCGCTGCAATATTTTACGGTTTTCGCAATGCGTCAATACCAGGTTTGCTTCAAAAACGTAATAGAGTTAGGCTCATTTAATGCGTGACCAACTGGGCACTGGTAAAAGCAAAAGGCTATTTTTCCAGCGCTTCTACCGGATAGAATATTGAAGGCTTCCAGCGAGCCTTGGATAGCACTTCATCTAGCAGAAGTGATCGCTTGAGTTACTGACACTTTTGAGCTCTTTCTTTCATGTATTACATCATACAATGGAATGTGGTAAACTGTCCGGAAGAGAAGGGGGCTCTGACTTTGTGGTGCTACAGTAGCCTGCAAAAGGTGCTTTTAAGAAAGTGCTTTTAAGTGCTGAATGAGCAGCAACAGAGGGAATCGAACTCTCAGCTTTGTGAGGCGAAGTTCATCCCTCTACTTAAGCAATCATGAGAGAATAGCGTTTTTTCACAAACAGCGAAAGTGTGCAAAAAAGTTTTCTAATTTGTGGCGCTAGATGGTGCACGATAGCTACGTACATGTCGATTAAAGTGAAACTTGGAGTTGGAGCCGGATTTTGCGCTATTTATCCGGAGTCGGAGTGTCAAAATTCCAAAAATTTTAGGAACTGAATTGGAGCCGGAGTGCAATTTCTTAACAAAGTCATTTAATTTTTGGTCTGTTTGTTTATTCATTGACTTCTTTCCATGGTCATTTTTGTCATTTTGTACTTTGACATAAATTTTTCACCCAAGCACTAAAATGTCGAGATCGAGTGTTGTTCTAAAATTTCGTACCTGGATTAAAGCCGGAGTGAATGAGTGAGATTTTGGATTGGAGCTGGAGTAAAAAATAAGACACTCTGGTCCACTCTACTGTGGATACTGGAGTGCCCAGCGTCGGTCTGTCACTCAATTGTAATTGTAATTGCATTTTATTCACCAAGTTGCCTTGGCCATGAAACAGCAAAGGGACCTTTCGGTCTTCGAGTCAAACTGCCACCTGCCCACCTGTCTACCACACACGGCGGAAGCTTCACACTGTCCCTTTAATTGCTGAATGTCAAGCAAGGAAGCTGTGAATACCAATTTTTATAGTCTTTGGTTTGACCCGACCGGGAATCGAACCCGAGTCTACCGCTTCAGTAGCAGACGCTCTATCCACTCGACCACTGATCGGCTCAAGCGTTCGGGTCTCCTTTTGTAGCTAATTTGGCAAAAATGTATACAGGTTAATTTTGTGTTTTTTTTTTTTTTCTTTTTTTACTTAAAAAAGATGCGTTGATTTATGTTTGTGTGTCTATGTACGGTAAAGCCAGCTAGGTCAGCATATCTAAGTCGCAGTAGAGAATTCACAAACTTGCTGGCTACCGGCTTGATTACCAAATTGGTAAGTGATTGCAGAGTTATAATGAGCCAACTAGGTCCGGCTCGAACCCGGCCCCAACCCGAAAATATAGGCCCAAACCCGGCCAGAACCGGACAACTACTTTGAAGCCCAAATTGCGCCCGAAAAAAAACGAAAGTTAAGTTAGATCTAAAAAACGGAAGCGTTATTGCCAAGTTACATTTTTATGATATTTTGATTATATTTTTGTGAACCTAAGACAAAAAGCATGTCTGAGGCCCGAAGTAAGCTCGACATTTTGTCAAGTTTAGGCCCGAACCTGACCCAATAAGCTCGGGGCGACTTACAACTCTAAGGGGTTGCATGCAGCCCCCATTTTCCATTGGGGCATGCACTCCACCCGTTATGGTGAACCAGCCTCATCAAAACTTGCATTACAAAACCCAAAAATTTTCTATGGAGTTAAGATCTTGTGGACCGACAAAGATTGGTTTGTTTATAATTACCTCACAGGTGGCCACAACTGATTAGTATTGGCTACTCATTGGTTCAATCAGTAGCGTAGTCAGGGGGTCTATAGCCCCCCCATTGGCATGTCGACCAAAATGCAGAATGGAAAAACACTACGTTTTTAGCACTTTTGAGACTGTTTTATGCACTGGAGTGTACTAAATAGTGATTTAAAACATCTTTTGAAACATATATTCAGGGGGGGCTAATTTGTCAAAAATAAAACTAACAAATAAATGAAAACTTTGAAAAATGGTAAAAAATAAGCAATCAAATTTGATCGCATGTGTAAAAATGCTAAACATAGGTGTCATCAACAAATATACTATAAACTGAGGAATAGGGGGGGGCTATTCAGTATTAGTTAATTACCAATCATTTCTCTTAAACCTCTTTTCATTTGCCCCCTCCCCAATTATTTTTCTCTATAAACTGCATACGAAATAGATTACTCCATGTGAGTTTTACTGAACTATTCAATTTTATAATTTACCAGCATCTAAACAAGAGAACTAACAGTTTACCTTTAGCCACCTCCCAAATAGCACATTTATGCCACTAGTTTAATCTTGTTTGCACTGCCAATTTCTAAGTCACGTTTTAAAAGCATTATTTTTTAACCAAAATAGCCCTAAAATGAAGTTATTTTTGCAAAAAAATGCAAAATTTTCGAGCGCTGGGGCTCCGCCCCCAGACCCCCGTGCCTCCGGCGGCTAAGGGCTTCGCCCCCAGGCCCCCATTGAACTCCGGCGGCTGGAGGCTCCGTCCGCAGACCCCCAAAGCAGCCCCCCATTGCGAATTTCTGGCTATGCGCCTGGGTCCAATCATACTACTCCGTGAGTGAGCGACTGCCCCCTAAAAACGAGGTTGTCATGACAATTGAATACCAGAAAATGAAAACGTCCCAAATCCAGGTTTTTAGAAAATTGAGTTATTGATTGTGCACTTCTCGTAAGACCAAAGCGCGTCTTTCTGAGTAAAAAATATTCGAAATCACTTGAACAACCCTGTGGTTTAGCAGATTGAAGACTTGTCTGAATTAAAAAATAACCCAACTTTTGGATTTGGGCTAGTGTTCGATTTGAATTGCTGTATCTGCCAAAAGCGAATTTCGTTTTCTGTTAGTAATTTTAACTGTTGTTTTTGTAACAATCGTTCAACGCATAAAACGTCTTGTTTTTTTCTTAATAATATAAGTTAAACAGACATTATTAGTGAAAACTCCTGGTTAAGTTTGAAAAAAATTGTCACCAACTCTGACTGCTTTTTGGGCTACCAGACCATGCAAACGCTATGAGGTCTGATCAGTCTTTCCAAGTTCAGCACAGACTTTGAGTTGAGCAGTAGCGTTGAATATGAGTGGCTTAGGCGTATAGTCGATGATAAAAATGCGACAAAAAAGTTTTGTTTCTTCCGATTCAGTTTCTTTTAGCATCTTCGTGTACAGCAATATACACTCGCGTACAACAGTAATTAACAATAGTATAGACGACTTGAGGGCCCGCGCCCCCTCAATTCAATTTTGCCAACAAATTTAAATGTATAACCCGGTTGAAATTAACGAGCTTTCTCCTAAAAGTTGCTACCTCAAATCCTCATCTAACCTTTTCATGAACGTTATGCAATAACTAAAGCGGATTTACCATGTGGTGCAGTGCTAGAGGCCCTGTGCTCAGATGGTAAGACTTGTTTTTAGGTCTTCGCGTATTTTTGGCAGGAAGATGTTGCGAAAATCTCCTAAGTGCCAAACGCCCGGCACAGTGTAAATCAGGCCCTGGCAAATTTTTGTAGAACAGAAGAAACTACCGTGTGCCGGGAAGCATGTGCCAGTTTACATAGCGTTGAAATAAGCCGACTTCGAAGGATTGCTAGAGCAGTTTTAAAGTTCGAAACACCCCAAGATAATCGTGGAAGACGCTACATTTCACCAAGATCTGAAACAGAAGAACTCAAATCCAAAATAAATGACCACATTATGAAATTCCGTATGAAGAATTTCATTTCGGCCATGAGTGAACCACGAAAACAAAAAAAAGTTTTGTTAGTAACTACAAGGAGTTCGTCTTTTCGGCAACTACAAGCATATAAATAAGGTATCATTGTCAATGTCTGGTCTAACCGAATCAGAGTTGTAAACGGGCCGACTACTTCAGGCCCGAACCCGACAATTTAAGCCCAAACCCGGCCCGAATCCGAAAACTAATTTGAAGCCCAAATCATGCCCGAAAAAAACGAAAGTTAAGTTTGGTTTGAAAAATTTAGCAATGCTGTCAATTAAGTTATTTTGATTATATTTTTGTGCACCTAAGACAAAAGCACGCCTCAAGCCCGAATTAAGCCCCAAATTTTTGTCAACTTTAGGCCCGAACCCGACCCGAAAAGCCCGGCCCAACTTACAACTCTGAACCGAATCAGCTTTTTCACTTCTTAAAGCAAACAAAAGACCAAACTTTCCATGCAATCCTGTGTATTCTAGCTTGATCTCTATCAAAAGAGCGAAGCTAGAGGATGTGCGATCACTTTTCAAGTATCTTTAAGAAGATACCATTGAGTTTATATCTGCTTTACCAGAAAAGAGAAGTAACAATGCTGGTATATGACAGTGATGTTATGGGTTAACACGTTTAAACAAAAATCAATGCTTTTTTGCTGAACTTTTACTTCTGCCAAACCAAAAGCGGTTGCTTGCAGCTACGGCTACCATGGTCAATGACTAATTAGCTAAAAACAAATGGATTTTAAACTGTAATAAAATATTTGTATAGTTTGGGCATGAAAGTGGTGTAATATTTCTAAAAAGATCCCCTCTTTTTATTTCTTTATTATGACATCAATTACTGCATTTCACAAAATCACGTTGAATAAATTAAACACCATGCTAAGTAGCTTGGTTTGTGAAAAAACTGGTTGGATTAGTGCAAAAAATAAGTTTTTTTTTTGATTTTTTCGAAAACTGCTTTCCTGGATCGTTTTGCGTGCTTCTGGCCTAAAGGCTACCAGCGCGGAAGCCTAGGGAAGAGCCACCAGAACGGCGACTACTTAAAACAAACAATGCGAAAAATTTGTCTTCCCACAGGATTCGAATCTGCAGCCTTTGGATTACCGTCAAAAACATCATAATTGACTTATTATTAAAATCATACTTTCTTAAGGTTGGGACGTTTTCATTTTCAGATATTCAATTCGCAAATTCAAAGAAAAACAAACAAAAAAAATGCATGTTCAGACTACTTTGACCCCTCGTCAAACTGTAGCCAAAAACTGTTGTTTATTATAAACATGTTTTTGTTAAGGAATAAGATTATCGCAGAAAAGACTATTCATCATAATAACTTACCACATTAATGTCATTTTGGATTTTGCGCAAACGCCTCTTATTGTTAGAAAACAAAGCAAGGATTTGGAAAAGACACGCAAATAGTATTAACATGAAATGAAATTGTCGCACTTTAATTTAGTGAGATTAATTAGTTTAGTTATTTATTTTGTTGAAAGAAGTTGTTTCGTTACTACACCTTAACCAAATGCTCACGTTAGCATCACAAAGTTATTTGTCATTGTATTATGAGATCACGAATCTGCCTCAAATCCATGATTCTGCAAATTTAGAACAAGATATATCCGAAATTTTTCGAAAAAAAATTTTTTTGAACATATTTTGTGGGTGGCTATTGGTGATTATCTTAATATTTTAAAGTATTTTTGCTAGTTTAATCAACAGGCAGAAAGCAAAGTAAAATGTAAATAAATTGCTTTCGTTTTCATAAAAGCAAGCAGACAATGCCTTTAAGTTAATGCAGATTATAAGTTTTTTGATTTAGCTGGGTGTTTAATCATTTCAATCAACTAAATCGTTAATTTACAATCAATGCTGATTTATTGCTGCAAAATACGTAGAATGTTCAAAAAGAACGCACCTCTTTGTAAGCAAACATTGAAATGATTTGCCGCATTAAATTTTCTGAGATTTGTTGTTTGCTAACAATTTTAAGTCTATAAGTTGGTAATATTACCAAACAGCTACAAGTTGATACTAGGAACTCAATAAAGCCGTAATTGAACTACAAAAAATGTATTCAGTTATAGGCAAGAAGCTATAAAAAATGCTTTGCAATTTACAATTTTTAGCTTACTCACCCTTACCAATAACATATACTAAAAAATATCTGGATATAGTTTTCGCTTTCACTCTATAATTAAAATGTTTCGGAACCGTGAAAATGCTTGCAGAAACTTTGATTTTACAATACCGAAACAAAGTAACGGTACACCGAAACATTTTAACACAAGAGTGAAAATAAAATCCCAAATCCATGCGCACATTTTCGTTTATAAAATGCTATGCGCGAGGTTATTGAGCGAGAGTCGTGGAGAATGCTTAGATCCAGAGGAAAGAATTAATGAATATTTTAAATGAATAAGCTAGATAAAATATTACAATCAATTCTATGTTGCTACAGTTTAAAGTTTTGAAATAATCGGCTTTGTCAATAGTTTTTTAAATACAATGCAAAATGACGCAATTCGAGTTTTGAAAATTTAATGTCTTGTAGTCGCGGATTAAAGAGCTTGAACTTTTAAAAACTTACTTGCGATTTTGAACCGGATTAAAAAAGAAAAAAAGGCTCAGCAAATCAAAAATTGTTGTTTTCAAAAGAAACCTTGTTACATCATAATCGAAAAGAGAGCAGGTGGTGTGCAATGGGTAAATAGATTGTTACGGTACAAGTCAGAGTCTAATGACAGAACAGGCACAGATTCTTTAGTTCTTCAAGACTGACTTTACAGCTTCAAAGCATGTTACAGTACAATTTTTGTTCAAACCTTTATTAACATTTTTTAACTTTACCAAGGCGAAGCTCAAGTACGTTTACCTGACTGATGCAGTTAACATTGTTGAGGTTTCGACTGCAGAAAGTTGTTGGATTCTTTTCAGAAGAGGTGGGACTATAAACACGGGCTACATTTTAAGCAAGATTTTTTTTATTAAAAGAAAACAGGAATTTTCATTGTAATCGTTTCGAACTAACTTAGTTTTTTATTACTAAGATAATCTTAATCTATTATAAATCATTATGCTGATGATGAACTAAGTTATTTCGAAACGTCTAGAATTGATTACTTATCTGATGATAAACTAAGGCAAATCAAAACGTCTACAAATGAAAATTGCTGTTTTGTTTTGAGCAAAAGTTAGCGAATTTATCGTTTTCAATGTACCATGGTTTTTTGAAATTTTGGCATAAATATTTATCCTGCTGATTTTATTTTCGTGGCGGGTCTGTGAATAATGCTATTTATGGCGAATGTTTGTTTAAAGTTTTCTTTTTGCGCTGTTGAACTCAAAATTATTTAGGTTTGTTTACGTTAAACATAAAATAACTGACCCATTTCAATGCTTTGTGTTACTGATTTATTACCGAATTCACCATATTTGCCGGAGGCAACGATTTAAAAACTTCACAAAAATATTGAAATAAAATTTGGTTAGAACAAAAAATTATATTGGATTTGAAATAAATATTTTATTTTTCGTTGAAAAATTTAGGGCAAAAATAGGTTTTGCAAATTTTTGAGACAATTTTTTAAAATTTTGCCCTCAAATTGAAATGAGAAATTTCGGTCTAAAGACAAGAAATTCTAATCTCGAAAAGTCACTTTAACAATGTAGATTGGAAGGATGCTTAAAACTAGTAATAACTATAAGCATGTCTTTTAATAAACCAAGGAATCAGCAAAAGTTAAAATGTATATTGCTTCAATCGTTTAGATTAAGGAATTCATTAAGATTCATTGAAATGTCCGAGTTTTAAAAACATAGAATTTCTAACACTTCCTGCATACAATTATTGAACTTTTTTTGAAAAGGTCAAAAAAAATTTCTTAACTAATGTTGCGAAATTACCTGCATTTTTCTGCGTTGGTGCACGATTATAAATTATTATGTGGTTAGTTTTTCCAGGTTTGTGCACGTAAAATTTGCATTGCCAAATTAAATGAATCAACATTTATACAATGATTATAGTCTGCGTTATTTTGATTCTGAATCATTTACATTATTAGTTTGAACTTTAGAACATTAATGATAAATCTTTTAAATTGTTTAGTTTTAATGCCAATCTAAAGCTAGATTAGTGTCATTTATGATAAAAATATTATCTTGAAGTTAATTGATTAAGCATTTACCGCCTGATTAGATATCACGTTTACAAATTTCAACAAGAAGACAATTTTCTTTGGCTGAAGAGTTGGTAGAATAGTTGCGTAGTTGCTTCGTAATCTTCAAAGGCTTTGGAAGTCACAATATTGTATCATAACAAAATCTGCTGAGATTTTTTGTTTTCCAAAAAAGTTAAGGCTTAAGCTCACAAATACTGTAGAGAAGAAAGATATTTACCTCACTTTTAAGACACGACATCAGATGAGCTGAAAAAGAATCAGATTTTATTTTAAGTAGCGGGAGCAAATCGTTTTCAGCAGAAGCATATGATTAATTGTGACTATTGCAGTTAGCATAGGAAGTTGATGACAATCAAACATATAAAATAAAAACTTTGAGCTTAGCTTCTATTGCTTGCATTATCAGCTTTTCTTTGTTTATTGCATGCTCTATTCAGCTATTAATAGGCAGCTTTTTTCTCAGTTTATCAAAAGTTTGATCACACCTTGAAATGTCAAGTCAGTTGTCAAGACAGAGTTGCAAGTCGGGCCGGGCTTTTCGGGTCGCGTTAAAGCTTAAAATTGGCAAAATGTCGGGCTTTATTTGGACTGGATTTATGTACTTGACTTATGCTTTCGCCTTTTAGATGCTATAACAGCCTAATTCAAACAACTTTGCAACACTGAATCACGACTTTGTTTAAACATCAATGCAATTTATACACAATTTTTATTATTATTACGTCACATTTTATCAGCATCGAGTAGTTTTTTTACGAATAACAACCGTACACATTTTTTAGATTTAACCTAATTTTTGGGCCTGGTTTTGGCTTTACTTTTTGGGACCGGGCCGGTTTCGAGCTTATGTTTTCGGGCTCGGGTTTACGCTTGTCGACCTTCTTGCAACCATGTGTCAAGAGTTAGTGTGTTCAGTGATTTTATTATTTAGTAGAATACTTTAAAACATATCTTTAACACCCCCTCCTAGATATCATGCCCATATATTACCAACCAATGCTTTAAAAACCAACCTCTTACTGTGCAGTTTACTGTGTATAAAGACGTGGTTGGGTTCAACAACAAACATGTAGTGCTGCTATATTAGATTTTAACTGGCAACACCATCTGGAAACAGCGGCGTTTAATTTTCAACTGGTTTACTGTTTCTCGAAAACGTAAAAAGTTAAAAAAAAATTTTAAATCATCATTCAACCTTTTTGCATGAGGCTTTGCAATGGTGTTCATGAAACAAATCCACACTATTTCGTCATAAAAGGTAATAATATTTGTTATGAAAACTTTTATAAGGTAATAATATTTGTGACAGAGATGGAAACCGACCGGCATCGGTCGGATTACCGGTTGAGTCGAGATTCTTCGACCGGCCGGTCAAGCCAGTTGAAACACCACTCAAATTCTACTTTCTTGCAACTAGACGACATTCAAGCACCAACCGAAATACACATATATATTTTATTATAAATAAAACTCTTTATAAAAAAACAGTATTAACAAAGCACACCTTATGAAAACACTTGCTGAATGGCTTCAAGCTGCGAGTAATATGCTGTGACCATTAAGACATGCATATTCAGGGGCGTATTTAGGGGGGGCATTGTGCCATGACCCCCCCCCCCCTTTTGGCCATGACACAAAGCAAAAAAGTGCAAAATATACGTTAAAATCGCGTAATCAGATTCTAATAAAGGTTGCATGTGGAAGTGACTTACGTTACCTGGCATTTTATCATCATTTTAATCAGCTTGAGGGTAGAAGTGGCGCAGATTTCAAATTTTTTGGTACATGCTAAAATCTTGCCGCTTCAAAAAAGCTTTCTTCAACTTAAATTTATCACACTCTACACAGCAAAAGAAAGACATAGCTCTTATTTTTTTTATATCTAGCTAGTCTTGGCTTGTTCTGAAATAGCATTTCGACAAACTGCTGGGCACATTATATTTCAAATATTTTCTAACCCTTGTCATAACAGTTAGTTAGTGTTTGCTGTTCGGCAAATCGTAAATAATCCGTCACTATATTAGCTTAAAAATTTTAACTTCTTTTCTTGACCTTACGCATAATATCATTAGAAAGAACGTCTAATAATTTAGCTTGTTTTTTACAATTCTTTTTATGCATATTTTGGGAACGTTTTGCGCAGCTCGAAACAAGTCTTTCAAACCGAAATTTAACTTAAAAAAGTCTGGAAATTGAATTATTTTTGCGAAAAAAACAAAAATTGCTTTGCGTTTTTTTCTGAGACCCCCGTCCGGAGTCACAAATTTTAACACCTCGCCCATTCCCCCCCTTTTAAAAATTGTTCATTAGATGCATTGACAGTGAACAAATATCTTCTGTAAAAAAACGGTCAACCAGGCCGGTCCGAAGCCGGTCGACCGGGCGGTTAACCGGTGTAGATTTTAAAGTTATTGGTCGGATCTGGCCGAGAAAATTCTGACCGGTTCCATCTTTGATTTGTAATACAAGCTTTAGTGATCCAATAGCTAATATAGTTATGACGAAATGGTGTTGAAAATTTTCATCCCCACCATTGCAAAATCTCACGCAAAAAGGTTGATTGACACTCCACTTTTAAGGATAAATATTTCTCTAAAATGACTTTAACTTGTTGTTTGCGTCAGATTTTTATTTTTTATCTGATATACGCATTTTTTTGCTGCGAAGATGTTATCGAAAATTGTTGTAGTGTGTTATTTATCCCTCCCATCAATTTTTGCTGGTGTTTTGACAAATCAAGGTAAGTTTTATTTGATATGTTGATAATGACACGTTATGACGTACAATCTTATTTTTGTGTTTAAAGTCATAATGGTGTTATCATTTACTACTTATCTATCAAAGGCATACAAATTGTAAGAAAGTAAATTAGGAAAAAGATCAGTATTTTAATTTTATACGTAAATATAAAAGCATTTACCACGTAAAATAGCACTAAAACTTATAAAGCCAAAATACAGACTGACAAGTTTAGCACAAATTTCCGGGGAGTTGCGAAGCCAAGTTGTTCAAAACCTTTGTGCAATTTTTGCCAATTACAGCTAATTTTGTTATTTGTTTGCGGTCTCTGATCTATTTTAAATTGTTTTACAGATGTCCGAGAATGCCAAAGAAATTATGACGAAAAAATTGGAGAACTTGTTGGTAGGTTTTTGCAACCTATACTTTCACTTAATGTACTTCTGCATTCAATGTAAACTTTGTTTGGCCAAGATTTTCTAAATTCCTTCTCGTAACTTTGGTAATTTTATTCATAAGGGTAGAAGTAGACTTGAAGACTACATTGGTCACTTCGCTTCTTCCCTATTGCCAGTAAATATTATCGTCAACATGCTTTGCTTTTGCTTTAATTGTGATTTTAAACTTCGCTGGCTTTGAAATAAATTACTACTACTACTATACTACTACTACTACTATACTTATAGGCAACTAACTTGTAAAAGCTATATGCTAATGTACAAAATACGTCAACGAAAAAAGCATGCATTTCTCGGATAGAGAATTAAATCTTTATTATGCTATATGCTATAAGCAATTTTATATAAACTTTGCTAACGTTTTAATATAAATTTTCAATGTTCATTTGCTATATTTTTGATTATCGTCAAAACAGTTAGTATCACAAAATTAAACGGATAATGTGATTACAACCGTGATTTTGTTTATGACGAAAACGTGATAGAATTTTTCATCCAATATGATTGCAAAAAATCATATGAAAAAGCTTTATTTGGGAAAACAATTTCCCAAATTAGTTTTGTAGCATGATTTGCTCTGAAATGAACGAAATTTTTTTTATTAATAATAATTCCATGCAAATCTTTACCAAAATTCTAGTAAACTTACAGTACGGTATGTGATTTACTATTCTGATTAATTAATTTTATCCTTTCAATTATTATTAATACTTTAAAATTTCAAACTTTATATTGTATTCTCTAAGCCGGAGACGTACTACCAACAAGTAATTTGAAGACTAACTAAACCTTTTTTTGTTTGTTTTTTTTGTTTTTGTTTTTTTGTTTTTTTTTTTGTTTTTTGTAGTAGGAAGGCAAAAGAACCGAAGCTGCTGTTCATTCAATTTCAACTTTTTTTGGCACAAACCAAACTAATTGTACAAAATTTAGCTACAGTAGTTTAGATAAAAAAATTGGCACAAACTAAACTAATTGTACAAAATAACCTAATTGTGCAAAATTTAGCTACAGTAGGTTAGATAAAAAAAATTACAACCAAGGACTATGAAGCTACTCATGGGGAGTCTTCGAGTTAAATTAAACATTATATCTAAAAAATGAGCGAAAAATCTTTAACGTTTTGCTTGGCGGTAACACCGACCATCATCAGAAATAAAAAAATTCTTTCCGATTTGATTTGACTTATTATTTTTAATATAGGTATAATTCTAATCTAAACGCATTTTTACTTATGGATAAAATGGATTATACGAGTGTTATATAATCCACCTGATATTTTTAGCCTCGGCGGGGATGTCCGCTGCTGACGTAGTGATGCGAATGCTGTTCGACAGCTTGGATTTGAACAAAGATTTGCGGATTAGCGGATCGGAATTAGTTCTCAAGCTCAACGGTGGGAACGTTTTATTTTTTAAGCCGAACTTTGATGAGCTGGTTTCAAAATCGAAATAAGGGGTCGTCATCATGATAACAAGAAAATCTCACTAAGGATATAAATCAGAAAACCTAAATAACAATCAAACTTCAAGTTCAAGTTGATTTTTATCTCAATGTCTTGTATGTTTGCAAAGTTATTTTGTTTAGGAGACAATAATAGGACCTAGCAAATTTTGAATTGAGCTGAAGTTGTACATCAATAAGAAACTAAAACAGCTGTGCGCCTTCTCGTATCTATTTATTGTTTTAGACAGTTAGGCTTACTAAATGCTGGTCAAAAAGGTTGAAGCTAAAAATTAAGCCAAATATTTGGAAAACCGTAAACTCTTATACGATGGTGGATTTTTCAAAGGATAGCTCCGCCGTCCATTTCTTGTTGAAGAAGGATAAGACACTGCTTTGCTATCAATTAATCAAGCATACTGCATTTCACATTTCAACAGAAAAATAATGTTGCTATTTCAAGTAATTCAAATAATTGTTTAATCATAATTTAGATAATTGTTTGATCATATACTTTCAGTATCAGCTGTCGATATGAATTCCTTGTTTGATCAAGCTCAAGCCTGGATAACTTCAGCAGACCCACAAAATGGTGAACTTGAATTAACCTTCAACAAATTCAAGGATGCTGTAAGGGACACCATTGGGAGAGTTGGTAAGCCAAGAGCGTTAGTGAACCCTAAAATTTAATTTGGTTTAGACTAGAGTTTTCAAAAACAGAATGATGGATCTAAACAATGAAATGCTACTAATCGAAAAACTTGAAAATGCAAACGGTTTCTAAAATTTGTAATTTTTGAACATGAAAAACTGATCACCGGCCAATTTACGAGCGGTAATGCGTTCGTCTACGGAGCGGGAGAAAATCTCTCGCGGTTGAAATCGAACGCAGAGTTGCCAACGGTTCGCCACCGCTGCGACATTTCTTCGACAGCAGCTGTGTTGCCTGGATGCAGGGGCGCCAAGAGCCAAACGTAGGTCCGGGGTCAGCTCAAATATTAGACATTTCCGGTTTTGTGAACTCTAAAACAGACAAGGAAAGTTTCACAGTTTTCTCAGGATTTTGATGTGATCTCCAAAAAAAGGTCTTCGGTCTTCCAAATGGGCCCTTTGCTGGGCCCCCTAAACCCAACGATCCCCCTGATGAGCCCCCTAAACTCCATGGGCCCCGGGGTCGTTGTTCCCCCCCTTTCCTCTCTCTCGGAGGCCCTGCCTCGGCGCAATGACGCGGAAATGGGCCCCGTCAACTTGTCACACTTTATCGTATTACAGCGAGTATAATTAAAGATTTGATTTGATTTGAAAAACTGATCGTTTCGAACCAAAATTGGTAAAGCAATTTGTTTTTGACAAAGAAAAGCAATGAACAATGAACGTGCATAATTATTCTTTTTTTGTTCCTTCGTTATTTAGAGAGTTTTCAATTACCGGTAAAATCGTTCATGCTCTGGCGATAAATTTCAAAAAATGCTTTGTCGCTAGTTCGCTATATGACCTCATGATCAGCAAATGACAAGGTCATTTAAATTAGCCACAACGAAAATTATCTCTAATTACCCAAAAATAAAGCCAGGTGTTAAATGTGTATTCGAAGATAAACTAGAACGAGTTTAGAGACCGCAATGTAATCAAAACATTCTTGATTAACATAAAGCCTCAAACCTTGTCAATTTCGCATTATATGCAAACATACAGCAAGTATTATACGTTTTAGTTTCACTATCAAAACTTAAACTTGTGTAAACAGAGGTTGCAGAACTATTTTTAGGCAGAAAAACCACAAACTTCGTTTGTGAGGTTTAGTGGCAGAAATTATGATACATAATCAAAAATTTTGGGTTATAATGCAGAATTCGGTTTTACCCGCAATGTTAACAAAAAATGCTTGGTTCAAATACATAAAAAATAATGATGGCCTCGTAAAATTTAAGCACTGCCACGCCCTCTTCAAGCTGTAGGGATCGAGTTCTTTTTCGGGCCTTTTTTCCATCTTTCCTCAATTGCTCGGCAAGAGCTATAAACTAAAACGAAAAAATCTTTTAGCTAGAAACAGATTGATTTCTCAATTGTTCTTATTAACAAAAATAAAATAGAATTACTATGGGCAAAATATAAGGCCAAACAATTAGTAAATTCATATATATGGCAAAACTATAACTTGGCTTATTGGGTTGTGCAATCAAATCCTTCCGAGGGATGAGCGCGCGGAGTAAGTCTTCAGAGACCAAATTGTAACGTCATGAATCGGTAAAAATGGAAAAGAAGAATCGAAATAGGATTTTTTTGAAAGGTTTAGAAGGCCAAACAATTATAAGGCCAAACAATTAGTATAATATAAGGCCAAACAATTAGTATAATATAAGGCCAAACAATTAGTAAATATAAGGCCATAACAATTAGTAAATTCATATATATGGCAAAACTATAACTTGGCTTATTGGGTTGTGCAATCAAATCCTTACGAGGGATGAGCGCGCGGAGTAAGTCTTCAGAGACCAAATTGTAACGTCATGAATCGGTAAAAATGGAAAAGAAGAATCGAAATAGGATTTTTTTGAAAGGTTTAGAAGGCCAAACAATTATAAGGCCAAACAATTAGTATAATATAAGGCCAAACAATTAGTATAATATAAGGCCAAACAATTAGTAAATATAAGGCCATAACAATTAGTAAATTCATATATATGGCAAAACTATAACTTGGCTTATTGGGTTGTGCAATCAAATCCTTACGAGGGATGAGCGCGCGGAGTAAGTCTTCAGAGACCAAATTGTAACGTCATGAATCGGTAAAAATGGAAAAGAAGAATCGAAATAGGATTTTTTTGAAAGGTTTAGAAGCAAGGAATTTTCGCAGTAGCTTACCTCGTTATTTAGCCTTTCTTTTAATGGGTGTTTTAGCACTATAAGATAATCTAACAAGGACTCTCTACTCTATGCTCCGCATTTCGAAAGCAAATCCGGGGGCCAAGTCTAATTTGAGTCAAACTCAAAGTGTTACTTGATTTTCTCGATTTCTTGCACTTTAGAGTTTCAAAGTTTTGTTAAGTTGTTATTGAATTTGTTTTGGCAATAAACTTTCATTTGTATCTGGCTTAATAGTTAACTGAAAAGCATTTATCTTAACACGAACCAGAATAACGAAAGACCATTAAATTGCTAACTTAAAGTCTACTGTTACCAACTGCAGCAAACCTAATCCCGCAAATCAATAACAAATGCAAACAAAATAAATAATCCATTGTCCACAAACAAATAATCCTGTCAGCTATAGATGCATAAATGGACACAGAAAACTGATAATTATCCATCTTTTTAGGTTGGTTACAGCAGCAAAATGTAATGCGACTAGATGGGCAATAAGGCAACAACAACGTACTTCTTGCTTACTTTTCATACAATTTTCTGAAAAATTAAATTTGTACCTACTTTTATTGTTGAATTAAGAGCATATAATTTTTTCTTATTTGCACGATGAATTCAATGTTCAAATGGTTATGCAGGTGTCGAAAAAATTTAATTTGATGTTAGAAAGGTACAAATTATGCATTTACATTTTCAACTTTGAAGATATAAATCTGTAGTGTTGCAGAATTGCAATAAAACATGCACCTTTTAAGTCTTAAAATTAATTTCTGGCGTCTTGAGTTTGTAACTGATGTATTGTAAATGATGCTGTGTTATACGCAGATAATTACCGCAATTCTGATGATAGATGGCATGACATTCTTCCAGCAATATGCAGTTATTTTACACATCATTTACCCAAGATTTTGTCTTCATTGCAAGGTATGAATATTGCACGTATTTTTGTGAGAATTTGCCGCCAGCATCATTGCTTACTAAAGGCACTGCGACTTCATAAAAAGCTGCATCCTTGTGGCCCAGAAACAACAACACCGTGATGGGTCCCTACAACTTGTTACACACGGCCTGTACTGCACAGAGTATAATGAAAATTTTGATTTTTTTTTTTGCGCTGCATGTTTATACCAATAAATTAATATGTGTTATCTTAATATGTTTGTTTCATTAACGCTTTTATCTTCTAAACTTGGAAAGATTTACCAGTATTTTTTGTAACTTTTTAACTGGGAATTTTTGTTTTTTTCTTATTGCAAAAGAATGGTTTAAAAAAACATGCAAAATTAAAGGTCAATATATATGTTTCATCTAACTATCAGAAAAAAAGTGAGCAATTTTCTTCGAAAATCAAAATTACAGTTAATTTGTAGTTGTTTACATTTACTTTGATTTGCTTTTTCCGCACGTAACTGTGTGACGACATTACAGACTTGAACAACTGCATAACGACATTAAACAAGGAGCAATTTCAAACTGCAGGTAAGAGTGGTAACGTTATTGTTGCTATTTGAGTATGGACGCTTGGAAGAGGTGAATGAGAGCTAAGCGGCCGAAAACAAGATACACTAAAAATTTTGCAAGTATTTAATTAAAATTCACAAATTTTGCAATGGCTAGATGTTTCAGGCAATAGATCGTTGCATATGATGACTCCGAAAAGTTTATCAGAGAGGCACATGTTACTACAGGGTTCGAAGTTAACGCTTGCCCGCTTGCCCGAGGCAAGCTGCAATCGCCTCGGGCAAGTTATTTTTCGGCTTAACTTGCCCGACGGGCAAGCTAACAAAATGCAGCGTATCAAACAAGATTATTTAGAGACGCAATTTAGGTCCGCTTTTGTTGCAATAAAATGAAATGTAAGTAGAGAAAGATGTTGCTTGCTTTAATTTAGCAAGTTGCCATCATCACAAAGAACACTTTTGTTTATTCGTATGCACATCATTAATCGCAATTAACACTTATTAATCGCAAGCAAATTTTTCAATGCTCAGACGCGCTTCGCAACTTTTTGGCGCAAAGTGCTACATTTTTTGAGAAAAATTTTCCCAGGCTTCCCGCGTTAACCTCTGTTTCAAATATCACGAGTACAACTATACCCTGCACTCCACCAGAACAACGTCAAGAATTTTGCAATTTTTGTTATGCTTATTTTAAAAATCTTTTAGCTCCTTTAGCTTTTGCAAAAAAAATTCGGCTTTGTAGCTGGTGTAGTTTCTAAAATACTCGCGATTGAAAAGGCATTACAATCAAACGAAAGTTTTTGCGTAATGCATATGGAAGAAGTTATTTATTACGTCACGTTACCATAACAATGGCGCACAAAAACTTAATTCTCGAAATAGAATACACGTATTGTTCAAATTCAGTGTTTTTGCCTAGAAGTACATCTTAATTTTTTTTCCAAAGGTAAACAGCCTCAAAACTTATTGTGCCTATTTTTTTTCGGGCAAGTTGAAATTCCCTCGGGCAAGTAGACATTTGATATCACTTGCCCACCGGGCAAGTTGTTAAAAAAGTTAATTTCGACCCCTGTGTTAGTATCCTCTAATTACTACGAAAACCTGATATTGCCATTTATTTTTTATTCTTTGTTAAATTGCAATTTTTTTACGAAGCAATTTCGAAGGTGGTTATTAATACTGGCTTTGTAGCAAATAAAAGCACTTTTTGTACGAAGTATATTCATTTTTCGTAATCATTTGAGTGCCCTCATCCGCCGTCCTTTTTTTTTTACAACTGGAAACTGATCAACCTTTTGACACGTTGTCTTCTATTTTCTTCTTAGAACAAGAGTCTGACCGAATGGTTGTGAACACATGGAAAGCCGCATTCTCAACGTTGGACCGAGATAGTGACTTGATGGTTTCACTTCAGGAAATTGCTGACACTCTTCTTAGCTACAACGACGGTCTTAATGTAAGCTTCGCTAGGTAAAACTACCGAGCTTCAGTTCGAACGTCTGGTTACCCATCGTTGTGTTCCTGAGATAGCCGATTACCGATTATTTCCCTTTGTGACCAAGCACGCTACTTGCCGTGACTGCTGACTACGTTATGGTCAAAAACCAAACATTAATCTATGAAAGGGATTGTATTGTTCGATGCTCTTTTAATGGCAATGTTTTTTGCTTGATCATCTCTTCCTTTCTAAACGACAATAAACTTTGCTACTATTATACATGTATTGTCAACAGCTTTTGCTGGGGTAATCAGCATGAACTTTTTGTCAACATACAAATTTTTTTATTATTTTTGATTGAATGCTAAGTTGCAGCAATGGTGCCAAACAGAAATTACTAAAAATTAACCTTATTCCTCATGCAGCCAAACCAAGGTATGTTATGTCTTTCAACCAGCCAGATGATTCTTGATAATCCCGCATCCTGTAATGTGTTTATCTAAGTCAATGTGCTTTTTTAAAAATTTAAGTTATTAAATTAAATGAAATCTAATTTTTAGGCCTCTCTCCGTGATTTGTTTGTGGTGGATTTGAGCTCGTTTTTGAAAGAAGAAAACTTAAACGAATCAAGATTTTTATCCGCCATTGTTTCACTATTGTTAAGTAAGGCTATTTCTATTTATCTATCATTTCTGGCTTTGACTCATAATTGAAATATGAAAATTTGATGTAGTCCAAAATTTTAATTAAATATTTTTCTATTTCTTATTTATTTAATTTATTGTTTAGCAGGCCAAGATGATCAAGTTTGGATGAATATTACTTCCGAAAGCGAATTGGAGGGAAAGTCTTTGTTTTGTGAAGCATTGCGTGAGACTCGTAATGACGTCATAGAACGTTTGCAAGAAAACGTTGATTGTATCTCGTTGTACAACGAAACGTTAACAAAGTAAGCCAATACGTTCTTTTTTTCACCACATAGAACATTAGCTAGGACAGCTTGCCCAGAATTTGCATTCGACTAAGTAGCGTATTCGGGGGGGCATTGTGCCATGCCCCCTTTTTTTCTATACCCAGCATATATTTTCCACAAATCACCAGTAGAATTAAAAAATCCCCCTTTGTGCTGCCTGAAACCAACCGCCCACGCCTTCCGACTTAGCTCTATTACCTCCCGAAACACGGCTTCTTTGGAAACGAAAACCTTTTTTGGTCTTTACTATAATTTCTTCTGTAAAACCACTAATCTCTTGTGTAAACACGGCTTCTAAGTGGCAAAAATATTTTGGCCTATATACTTCATACAGGGCGGAAAGTGCCCCACCCCCTATCTTGCAAAGTCCTGCCTACGACACTGATTCAACTTATCCACATTTTTTGAAAATTTAGTTTCAAAACAAACTGAAAGACTTCGCTACTGCCACATAATTTTGTAATTTTGCAGAGTTCTTCACGATGATGCCTCAGTAGCACCTGGATACATTTTTACGCTTGCTGATAAAAACAGGGACGGATTCATCAAGTCCACAGTTTTGAAAGAGTTGATTTTTGCCTTTCGTTCCCAGCAACTTCTGGTAGATGTTCGGTACAACAGCTCGTACAAGCTTGAAACATTCACGAAAATCTTACCAGATCACGTAGAAGTGGTGAAAGAAAGCGCTAATGGTAAGATACCATTAAGTCGACAGCGTGGCCTAGAAGGTAAAAACGTCGTTTTTACAACTACCCTGATCGTATGATGTGGGTGCAACCCGCACCTCGTTATGTTGCTGCATTCTTAGATAAAACGCTTTACGATCATTATCTCTGCTTGGTGGCTTCGAATCAGCAACAAATTTAGTGAACAAAAAACTTACAGGAACATTCGATCTCTGTAGACTCCTACATACAGTAGTCCTAAGTAGATGCAAATTCATCCAAGCACGAATTAATAATTGCAATGAAAAGTACGCGTTTGTGTTTTTCATTTTGTTTTTACAGTTTCCGATACATGATATTGTACCGATGCGCACAACCACCGCATAGGCTTTCGGACGCATAAAAACATTTCTGTCTATGAAAAAAATATGAATTATGATGAAATACTGTACGTAATTATTTATGAGTATTTTGCACAACAATAACTTTTTCAAGAAAAATTCAATGTTTTCGCGTGATTTAAGAAGTAGAAATTAAAATTGAACAGCTATAGAAAAAATTAATTAATTTTAAAAGCTGTTGCTGTCTTTTGTAATATCATAAATATTTTGACGCTGCTTTTGCTTCATCAAAATTTAATTTTAATGAAAACTTTCCCACGTGTAATTAGATGAACTGATAAAAGATAACTCAAAAAGCATCATTTTTTATGAAATATGCTGTAGGTTTTGTATAAAAAATTTCGTTTAGTAAAGAACTCGATTTTTAATCATTAAATTTTTGGTAAAGCATTTGACAAGTTCGCGACTAGTTAAGTGTAGTTCGTAATGTGTGCTCCTTTAGATTTCTGAAAAAAATTTGAAATTTGGTAAAACTTAATAATATTGACACCTTAAGATGCGTTTACACATAGTGGTTTTCGTGATCACGAACAAATTTCAGCCGTGAGTAAACGAGTTTTCACATCATGAAACCAAATTTGGCACCTTTATTTTCCGAGCGGTTTTTACTCCTGGTTCGGTAACGTGAATTGTCAAATTTCATTGCGGAAACGCTTTGACACAAAAAATTTCGATCTCAAGATGTGTATCATAGACTTAGCCAGGGGGCCTGCCCCGTAATCAAAATGCCACCAATGATAAAAATGAGACAAAAAGTCGTGTTTCTTCAGTTTCTTTCAGCGCCTTCGGGTACAACAGTTCACGCGCACAACAGGGGGGGGGCGGGCCTCCTCAATTCAATTTTGCCAACAAATTTAGATGTTCAATCCGTATGAAATTAAAGTTTTTTATCCTAAAAGTTGCTACCTCAGGCCCTCATCTTACCTTTGTATGAACGTAAGCAATAACCAGCGACGGATTTATCAAATGGCACAGTGCCAGGGCCCCGCGTTCAGATGAAAAAATTATTTTTGGTCTTCACCTATATTTGACAGGAAGATCTTGCAAAAACCCCAAAGTGCCAGGGGCCCAGCGCAATGTAAATCCGGTCCGCAATAACACGGTTAGTAGGCGTAACCATTTATTATACCATTTTTTAATAACAATTCAATAATTCACCTCCACCTAGCCAGTTTTTACGCACAAAATACTTTAAAAAATTAGCTAGAAAAATGTTCATTGAACAAATCATTTAACTTAAATTGAGGGAGCCTGGGCCCCCTGGCCGTACATGTACTCCTATAACTGGTAATTTTCATGACAAAACAAAAACCTCTAAGGAAAATTTTCAAGTGGATTATTATTTACAGCTAAAATATTGCAAGAGGCAATGCAGCACCTTACTTCCCCTTACCTGGGCCAAATCACTTACAATTAAAATTTAACCACAAAATGCAAGACGTTAAACGTGTTTTGGACTTAAATTGCAAGTAAAAGGAGGATTGAACAATTTAATTTTTTCAATTGGCTTTCAAATTTCAAAAATCTAGTTCTTTCAAATGGCTCTGAACACGTGCGAAATGTGATTCAATTGCATTAAAATAGCTCTTTTTCCAAAAAATTGCCCAGCTTCCGTAATTGTAATTGTAATTACATTTTATTCATCAAGTTACCTTGGCCAGGAGACAGCGAAGGGACCTTTTGGTCTTCCGGCAGCTTTCCCAGAAAATTTCATTTAGAAAAGTTCCATCTATGCAGGGGTGCCGATCTTTGTTGAGCATTGGGGGGGATAATTTGCAATTTTACCCCAATTTTGCCCTATTTTTAACATTGAGGGGATGAACCTCGACCACGATTTTGTCCAGGTGAGCAAATTAAGTGAAGACCAAATAAAAAAAAAGGTCTTCACCAAAAATGGAACACTTTTTCCCCAAATTCAAGTGGACACCTACGTTCAGATGCACACCAGAGTCAAATTATTGGGAGGATGCAGATGTAGACCATACTCAAACTATTGGGGGGATACATTCAAATTATCGGGGGGATAAATCCCACCCATCTTTTTGGGTTTCGGCGCCCCTGCATCTATGATACGTTTGAGTGGCACTAGCTTTCTCAACACGTCTCCAAAGTTAGATAAGTGCATTTTTCGACTTTTAGTTTAAAACCTTTGCCTTTGCAAAATCCTGGTTAAGTGCCAACAGGCAACTGTTTCAGATCTTCTATCCTACGATATCTTTGTTCACAAAAAGTTGCTTTTTTGAAAATTTTTGATGACGTCATTGCATGTGGTTTGGGCCCTCCCCAATCAAAAATCCTGGCTACGCCTATGATGTGTATTGTGTGGGTTTAAGGTAGCCTCTATCTCGAATACTGCTGCGGCGCTTGATTTGGCAAAAACTTTTTATTTTTACCTAAATTTTTTTTAGTCATTTATCATACTTCTTTTAATACATTTTAGGTTTGAAAGCCTCAAAAAGTGCAGGTTTCAAAACCGAGCTTAGAAACCAGTTTTCGCTACTTTTGACCGTTCACACATGCGTAAAGTTTTGTTCTTCGCTGTCAAAACCGCCATGTGTAGACGACTTCTTTTGTCATGTGTAAACATGGCAGGTTTGATAACCAGGTGCGAAACCTAGTTGTCAAACCAATATGTAAACGCTATGAAGCGCCGTTTGTGTACCCTAATTTGTGCTATGTTTTTTTGCATATTTAATTAAATAGTCATTTTATTTAAATGTACAGAAATGTATAGTCACAGCCAAAATAAATAGTAAAAAAAACTGCGCGCAAAATAAACTGTTGCAAAAATAAATAGTCAAAAAAACTACGCACAAAATAAAGCGTTGCAAAAATGCGCTGTAGACTTTTTTGTATATTTGGTAGTGGAGCGTGACAAAGCGCTCTCAGCTGGTCTTTGATGAGCTCTCGGCTGCTCTTTAATGCGCTCCGAGAGCGCTTCCTCACGTTCCACTACCAAATATACAAAAAAGTCAGCAGCGCATTTTTGCAACGCTTTATTTTGTGCGCAGTTATTTCGACTATTTATTTTTGCAACGATTTACTTCGCGCAGTTTTTTTGACTATTTTTTTTTGCAACGGTTTATTTTGCGCAGTTTTTTTTACTATTTATTTCGACTTTGACTATTTTTGTACATTTAATTAAAATGACTATTTAATTAAATATGCAAAAAAACATAGCACAAATTAGGGTACACAAACGGCGCCCCATAAAACGCGGCCTTAGATGTGTGCTTGTAGCGACCCAGTCTACTAAGTTCAAACTCGCATCTCGTAAAAAGCCAAACCCAAAGCGGAGTTGGACTCACGTGCATGAAGACATCGCATTGATCATAATGTTTACATGAGATACGTAGATAAAATCATCTGGTTTTGTTTAGGTGTTTACACAATATCTTACCGTAAACCATTAAGTCTTAAAGCGATGATTTAGCTTTTTGCACTCGGAGGCATTTATCGTTTCGTTGTACAAACACAAAGGCAATTTTTGCTAAATTTCATGAAATATTCCCAAAAATTACTCAGTAAACATCATTATCTGGAAGTCGTTTGTATTTTTGCAGACAAAAATGACCTCCGTTTTTAGTTAACTTCTCTCTCTCCTATCCCCCCAAAAAATAATAAACTTGAAGTTTACATGCTCTCATTTTTTGATAGATCGGTTTTTTGTTTTCATCTTTTCGATGCATTAAACAGAGCTCTGGCCATATCTCCATTTGGTGGCAACAGCAAACCCATTACCATTCGTTAACCGATCAGTGGTCGAGTGGATAGAGCGTCTAGTACTGAAGCGGTAGACTCGGGTTTGATTCACGGTCTATTCAAACAAAAGACTAGAAAAATTGGTATTCACAGCTCCCCTGCTTGACGTTCAGCAACAAAAGTGACAGTGTGAAGCCTCCTTCGTGTGTGGTAGACAGATGGCAGCGTGACTCGAAGATCGAAAAACCCCTTCGCTGTCTCCTGGCCAAGACAGCTAGGGAAATAAAACGTAATTGCAATTACAATTTACATGAGTTGTTAGAAGAGGCTTGGGAGAGATTAAACCTAAACAGTAGCTGAAGAACATACGCCGAGAAAGTTTATGATTTGCTGAGGTTTTGAATGCGTCCTACGATTTTGTAATGTCTTCTGTAAAATCAAGTAATCAGTAGCGCAGCCAGGGGGGGCGGGGGGCTATAGCTCCCCCCTCCCCCCCCCCATTGGCATGTCGACCAAAATGCAGAATGGGAAAAACACTACGTTTTTAGCACTTTTGAGACTGTTTTATGCTCTGGATTAGACTACATAGTGATTTAAAACATCTTTTGAAACGTATGTTCAGGGGAGGGGGGGTAATTTGTCAAAAATAAAACCAGCAAATAAATGAAAACTTTGAAAAATGGTAAAAAATAAGCAATCAAATTTGATCGCAAGTGTAAAAATGCTAAACATAGGTGTCATCAACAAATATACTATAAACTAAGGAATAGGGGGGGCTATTCAGTGTTAGTTAATTACCAATCATTTCTTTCAAGTCTCTTTTCATTTGCCCCCCCCCCCCCCCCCCCAATTATTTTTCTCTATAAACTGTATACGAAATAGATTACTCCGTGTGAGTTTTATTAAAGTATTCGATTTTATAATTTACCAGCATCTAAACAAGAGAACTAACAGTTTACCATTAGCCACCTCCCAAATAGCACATTTATGCCACTAGTTTAATCTTGTTTGCACTGCCAATTTCTAAGTCACGTTTTAAAAGCATTATTTTTTAACCAAAATAGCCCTAAAATGAAGATATTTTTGCAAAAAAATGCAAAATTTTTGAGCGCTGGGGGCTCCGCCTCCAGACCCCCGTGCCTTCGGCGGCTTTGCCCCCAAACCCCCAGCCTCCGGCGGCTGGGGGCTTCGCCCCCAGACCCCCCCAAACAGCCACCCCCCCCATAGCGAATTTCTGGCTACGCGCCTGCAAGTAATAGCGGCATTTTTTACCATTTACGCTTCTTCTATTTGATTTCAGTAAGCTAGTCACAGTCATAAGCGCAAAATATTTGCTTATTACTTCTGGTAATGTAATATAAATTAAAAATTGATTGATCTGCATTTGTTCTTCAATTGCGGTGAAGAGAGAATGTCGCTGTTATTTTGGACACTTTTGTTTTGCAGATGATTCTTTCGAGCTATCCATTCTTTCAAGCTCCCATCATGAAATGTGGAAGTCGTTTTGCATGGCTTCAACAGAAGCGCTTGAAGCCTTCCCGACATCGATGTTAGATCGCGTAGGCTCAAATGGTGACCCTGACGTGTCATGCTCAAATGCATCTGCAGCGAATTTAAGCGATGATGATTTAATCGCGGAATTGAGGCAGCGGTTACCTGGAATTGAGACGCAGGAAAAACTTTCCCTCTTGCTTACAGATCTTTTATCACTGGTCGATCCCTTGCCTGCACCTACGGGGACTGAATTAGTTTTTAATCTTGGGACAATAAAAGCTGAAGTTTCAGCAGATAATTTTACCATTCAAAGCAATAATTCGGAAGCTGTGACGTCACTAATACCCACCATGAGTAGCTTGGAACAAGAGCTTTTTCAATACTTAAATAATGTTTCGGAATTCAATGAAATCCCTTCATCTTTTAATGACAATGGCGATTCTTCTAAAATCTCGAAGAAACTTCAGCTTCAACATTCAATGACAAATGCGATAAAAGATTTAGAGTGACATCATAGCTGTGGCTTAACCAATATCGTTAACAACATTATTTATGCTTGAGTTGTGCTTTTTCTTTCCTGATTGAATTTTTAAATTTATTATTTGCACAAGTATTAAGAAATAAGCAATTATTACGGAATAGTGCTTCATTATTTAAAAATTAATCTTTCTCGCGTAATTTTAGGTATACTTTTTCGAAAAAGTTTTTTTCAGCTGTAAGCCTTTTATGTTAACTTAATGGTTTAGAACAGGGTTTCTCAAGGGGGTATACCATATACCCAAGTGTATATCAAATCAAAATCAAGGTATAGTACTGAAAAAAGGTATACGAAGGGTATTCCGCTTCAATTTGGGCTCCTTCTTTAACTCAATCAAATATGATTGCGAAAAATTTGATTCTACATATTTTTTTATCATATTTTCTGTGGCAAATTAAATTGACAATATGGCGCAGTGCAAAACCAAAATGCAAACTTCGAAGTTGTACGTTTTTGCTAAGCTAACTACTTATACAAATGCTATAGTTGCGTAATTGCTCATTACAAAAAGCGATTGTTCGTCATAAGAATATGACGCATTGGTATTCGGTGAAAAACGTTGGTCTTAGAACTCGTTAGAAGTAATGTGCAAGCTTACATCTACAGACTGCATATGAAGCAATTGAGGAGGTTGATTAACTAGAAGCTTTTGTTGCAGTTGGTAGCGAACGTAGTAGTCACCAATTGCTTACTCTACCAACGAGCTTCTTTCCGCTACCAAAAAGGATGTACTGCCAGCTTTGCAGAAAAGCAACGTGATTTATCAATTCTCATGCCACTGTGACAGTCGGTATGTAGGCCGTACTTCCCAAAGGCTGCAGGACAAAATTAAACCACATGTCCCCAAACCTATCTGTTCTTGCTCTTCTTCACAGAAACGCTTACTTCCTGCCCGTCGGTGCAAATCTTTCACCCAGACTAATACCCAGTCTCCTGCTTCTGATTCAGCCATTGGCAGGGCATACGAGTGGGGGGTTCAGGGGGTACACCGTATCCGGGCCGACTCAGGGGGCCCGGAAGAGTGAGGGTGTTCGCGTTAAGTTTTGGTGTCGCACCCAGTGGCGTATCTGCGGGACTAAATTTGAGTGAAGATCTTTTTTTGCTCTTCACCAAATTTTGGGCAGAAAATCGGACTAAATTTCCGTGAAGACCTTTTCTTTTTTACTCTTCACCTAGTTTTGAGCAAAAAATCAGAATAAAATTTTGCGCAAGTTTGGTGCCCGAAGAGATTTGGGGGGCCCGGTATCGACCTTCGTATCCCCTGCAAAAATTTCTCTCTGAGACCCTGGCCATTGGACTTCATCTCTTGCAAAATCCTACCTGTGCTCAACACTATGATGACAGTAGACTTTCTATTCTTGCCCAACGCCACTAACCTCTTCATCTATCTGCTCTTGAAGCCACTTTGATCAAAACTTCTAACCCCGCCCTCTGCCGACAAAATGAATTCGTGTACAGCTTAAAGATTGTGTACTAATGACGCGATCTCATTGGTATTTTTTCAGTCGATCACGGCTCGACTTTTGCTGTAAATCGCCTCTCCTTTTCCTGCGCTCTCCATTCTGACGATTCTTCTTGACAAGTGTCAGACGAAAAGCTTCGAATATATGAACATTTAAATCAAGGTAATTCTTAAGTTCTGTACCACCAATCAACTTTTCGAAAGTACCGATAGTAGGTAAATGGAGTCAGAAACAGAAGAAATGGTCGAGTGGTAATGCGTTCATCTCTGGAGCGGAAGGTCTGAGGTTCGAATTCGGACCGGTAAACCGGACGCAGTGTTGTCAACGGCTCGCCACCGCTGCTTCATTTCTTCGCAATGACGTGTAGGTGGGCCCCGCCAACTTGTTACACGCTTTGGCGTAATACAGTGAGTAATAATGATAAAAGATTTAATTTGAAGGCAGTAGCAAACAAGGCGTGGTCTGGAATGGAATGAAAGATAATTTTCCATATTCTATACTGGCAATTCTCTTCCATTCCACACTAAAAATCTTCCATTCCATGCTTAAATTTTCTTCCATATTCCATTCCATACTTCCATACCAAAGAACTTTTAGATTGGAAGCAATGCGGCGCAGAATTTCCATCTTTACAATTTTGTAAGCAACCACTCTCAGAGCCGGAGGAGCGCATAACAGTACAAAGATGCAACGACCAGTATCTGGGATGCAACTTTTACAACTTTACTTTAGAATTTTTATTTCATATTGGCAAGTTATGTATATACAACAGCAGAAGAAAATTTTTTTACATTATGTACAAATTTTGCCATTAGTTTTAACATTCTTTATATCAGTTGGTGCTGCGAAAGATCAGAGATCACTTAAGTTAAGTCACACCTTCATTTAATGGTTTTCATTAAATTTCTGATAAAATAAAAATACCCATCACAAGTTTACTACCGGTAGTTTGTCTCATTATTGCAATTTATAGTAAAATTCCACATTGCTATAAACACTAAAGAAAATTTTGCAAATGTATGTTACTGAAAATATCTGACAATATTGACATTTGAACAGTTTCTCATGCGCTCAGTGTAGTAAACAATGTAAGTAGTAGTAGTAGTAGAATTATAGTAGGTCCTCAATCTAACACACACGCCAAAGTATAATAGTACTGCTCATTATGCAAGATAAAGGAATCAGTGTTGTGTTGATTGAGCAGGAAGTACCAAATAACCTTGCGATTTTCGGAGTCAAGGTGCTTCCAGTCAACGTACATACTTTGTTACAGTAGAATTTAAAATGAAACTACAATTAACGTTTCAGCTAATTTCAAAACTAAAAACAAGCACAAAAAACAAAAAGATAAAAGAAAAAAGACACACACAAAAAAAAAACTTACTGAACCAAACGCTAATACAATAGCAGTAACAGTACCTTAGCCCGGTAATTAGTAAAAATAAAAAACAAACAACAATAAAAAAAATAAAAAAAAGATTAGTAACCGAATTAATGACAATGTTATAATGATATAAACGCAGTCTTTACAGCAAATGAGTAGGCTTAAGTTACACAATGCAAGTAATTGCGTAAAGGTGGATTTACACACGTAGAGATGGCGCGGATAACAAAAAATGCATCCGCATGCTGCGCTGCAACCGCAAACCTTGTCTGCATGCTGCACCGCACCACATTCAAACGCAAATAAGTTCACGCTGCACCGCGCCGCACCGCAAGTTAAATATTTTTTAAATTTCCACTAACATCAGAAAAAAATTAGCTCTCTAGCTTACGACATATAAAAAAATTGATTTTAGGGGTATTACTTTGGAAAGTTTTCAAAAGGGTCGCTCTCTCAAACCATGTCAAAATATTTGTTTTTTAAACATTTGCCGGTATAAAAAAAACTAATGCCCTAGCTTGAGCCGTTCATAAAACTAATTTCTGGGGAGTCCATTTGGGGTCACCTGGGGGGGGGGTACCTCCATACTATGTCAAACTATTTGTTGCTTAAATATCTACCAATATGAACAAAAAACTATCACCCTAGCTTGAGCAATTAAAAAAATTAGATTTTTAGGGCCCCATTTTGGGGGGATTTTGGGGAGAAGCCTCAAAAAATTTCAGGAGACAAAATTGCTTTTGCAGCTCAACAAATTTACACAAAAATTAGATTTTGATGTTGTGTGGTTTAGGAGAAGAAGAGTGCACAAAATTTAGAATGCAAAAAATGAAAAAAGAAAAAAGCTCAATGCGGCTGAAAGTGTAGGTATGGATTAAAGAGTATCTTATGACATATAACCATGTGAAATATTGTTTGACGCACTTAAACCGTTTTTTAATTAGACCGCTTTTTATACCAAACTTTTGAAGTAGTTTTCGGGTCCTAAATCTGAAGTTACGGGACTCATTGCCTAGAAATTTGGTGCACACAAATAACTTATGAATCTCAAACTACAGTCAAAATTTCATGTATCTAGACCAAACCAGTATCGAGTTATAAGTAAAAGTCTGAAACTTCGCACTCGTTAACTTTGAAAATGGCCGAGTTAAAACTAAAAAAACATGCGACGTTAGATCAGTCATTTCAGTTATAGGCCTTCAGGTTTAATTTGCCTTGTGTGTGCTTTCTATCAGTATTTCTGCACCATGTTTTGGCAATCAAAAACAATCTACCAGTCTACCTGATGATTCCATGCAACTGCTGTACTAATCCTGAACCAGTAGTTCAAATAATGAAATATAAGGTATCACGTGCTCTGCATGCTGTCACAAGCTACTACACTTGTATGAAACTACCCTATGTATTATACCTTTGACGTTTGCATGTGTGTTTGATTGTGGAATAAATTTTGCTACTACGTAGGCTACCAGTAGGCTATTCTATCATTGGAAATTTGTGTAGCCTAGTCTTTGTACTCAACTATATAGATCTACCTAGTCTGAGATAAGCTACAGACATAGGGCCGAAAGCCTAATTCTTGATGCCATGACCTGTTGACGAATAGGCTACACTAAACTAACTCTGCAACTCTGAAATGCAAGCGCATGTGTAGTAGAAACTGTTGTCTAGCCTTGGGCTTGTACCGATACCATAGGCCTACTGCGTACAGGGTGGGTGTGTCGCTAGGCTTTGTTTTGTGACTCTACTCTGATGATGGTTCCCCACAAACCAGTATCTTCCACATTTGTCTGCCTTTGTTTTATCCTCTCATCGAACGTCCTAAACCTTTCCTAGTCTAGCCTACCAAAACCAAAATCTTTTTGTTGGTGTCAAAAAACATGTTCAGCCGATCAAAACTAAGTTTCTTGTAGCCAAAAGAGCCGATTCTGGGATGCTCCGAATTCTGAAAAAATAAACTTGAACCAAATTCACTTTTTACTGTTTTAGTAGAATGCATTGTAGAATTAATTGTAGAATTGTTTGCATTGTAGATTTAGTAGAAGTAAAGAAAAAATCACCAGCAATAATTGCAAAAAAAAAATGCAAAAAAAATTATTGTACGCGGCGCTGCGCTGATGCTGTGACGTAATGCAGATTTTAGTTGCCACGCTGCGCGGCGCGGTGCACCAACAACAGCGCGCGGCCGCGTACGCTGCGCTGTTGCCATCTCTATTACACAGTATCCGTTTTTCGTCCGTTTTTGCTTCTCCGTGAAACACTATGCGCTTTTTCATTCGCATTTTTATATGTCCATATCCGCACTAACCAGACACTCACATACTGGACAAAACTTTTTCCGAAAAAAATTTTTGTAAAGGAATACAGCTCTATTTTGAAATATCGCGCTTATCGTTCATACACAAAATTTTTGAACAAAATTTTTATTTTTATAAAACAGTGTACTTAGTGCGGATATGGGCTTATAAAAATGCGGTTGCAAAAGCGCATACTTTTTGAAGAAGCAAAAACGTAAAAAAAAACGGACGAAAAACGGATACTGTGTAAATTCACCTTAATTAAAACAAGAGTAATTGCAATTTGCTAGCAAATTTTCAGTAAGAGTTAAGTAAAAACTGAATAGATTGCTTCGTAAATGAATCCCATTGTTTACTTCTAATTTGAAAATCAATTGTACCCCAAAATTTTGATCCTCTAAAAGATAATTGGTTCTGAGCAATTTTTTTACCAACACGAAGAAGAAAGTAATTGGAGCTGGTGGCTTGTCTAGTACCATATTTATGGTGGTTAGTTATTTTTAAAACGGTAAGTATAAACAGTACTTAAATTGTAGGGGAACTCGTCAGTAGTTATGTATATGGCGTGTTCGGTGCACAGAGGTCACGTGACTGCACTGTAACCGTCCTTGTGTCTCAAATTAAGAGAGGTCACGTGACTGCACTGTCTCAATAAAAATCATTCAGTGCAAAGCAGGTCACCTGACTCTTATAAAATGCACTGGAAACAAAATGACTTAAAATGCACTGAAACCGTCCTTGTGTTTCAAATTTTTTTTTAAATCGTGGTTCTCAGTCCCCCCTCCCGATGTTAGTAGGAGGTATTAAACTCGCAATTGAGCGCTTGTCACATGTAACCAACTTGTGCTCATAATTGCGCTTCAGTCGTGTTTAATTCTTTTCAATAATTAGTTTGATTTTGTCATTTTCTATAGGTTTCACTTTAATTGTAAAGCCATTGCTATCAAATATTTTCACTTTGGGTTTACCGTACGCCTTTTGTATTCTTTCAATGTCTTCTTTTGATAGAACATCACTTGATACTTTTGACCACTCGTGTTTATAAGTAGGATACATGATAGAATCCGTACTTTGTGAATGGGTTAAACCTAAACAATGACCTATTTCATGAACAGCTACTACAAATAAGTTGTGTTTGGGAGGTGTTTCTTGGTCTGTCCAATCTTCATCAGCATCGAAATGTAAATCACCCCCAATTCCTGAACCTGGATAAAATCCATGAGCTAAAACACCGCCTTTACCTTCAAAAGGGAATCCATCGCCATGTTCCTTGGCACAAAAACTAATTTTTATGTCACAGGGCTCATTTGGCTGTACTTTCTTAAATTTAAGTGCTGTAGGTTTATCCCAAACTTTAAAAGCAGAATCAATTTGTTTGTGTATCGATTCTTCTGTAAGTTTTGGTGTTAAGTTCGTGATACAATAAGTTAAAACACGTTTATTCCACTTTTGTTTTATATCTTCTATATTTTCTGGAACTGATAAATTTGAAGGTTGAAATCCACAAAACATCTTTTATTTATATGTAGATTTAAGTTGCTCTAATTCTTCAATCGGAATCCAGCTATTAAAATCATTGCTGTATCCAGACCACTTAACTAATGCCGATTTCTTTTTATTATCTTTGCGAACAACTTTTTCTATTCTGAATTTAGTTTGATTCGTTTTCAAAAGTTCTTGTTCATAGAAAGTTCCAGAAATTAAATCACCACGAAGATCAGTGATTTCGTAAGTGTGTGGATTGGTATTTAAAACTTTAGAAATTAAAAACAGTTCCTCTGTCCAGTTTGGAGTAAAACCCTTGTCAAAAAGTTTTCGCTTGTATTTTGAAAGTCTAACTGTGTCATCAACTTTAAATTTTGCTTTTGTTTTTATTGGTTTAATTTTAGCATACAAATTATAGTAAACAATTCCTTGATTTTCTTTTTCGCTTGCTTGAACAGGCGTCATTTTCACGGATGAATGATAGCTGTTGTTGTACTCATCAACTATCTCAGGTAGCATGTCTAAGTACTGAGTTGAACTTTGTTTTGTAAATTGCTTCCACATTTTATTTTTGATAGTGCGATTCCAGCGTTCAACAACAGAACTTTTTTCTTCATTTTCAGTTGAATATAATTTAATGTTGTGTTGGTCCAACAGGCTTTTCGTATTTCTGTTGTAAAATTCTTTTCCCTTATCAGTCCATAAGAATTTTGGGATTCTTTTTTCTTTGAAGATTTTCTTGAAAGCATTAGCAACAGTTTTACCCGTTTTGTCTTTCAAAGGGACTATCCATCCGAATTTAGAAAATACGTCAATCACCATAAGTAAATATCGGTAACCTTTATTCCATTTGCTAAACTTTTGCATTTCTACTAAATCAGCCGCCCATATTTCATCAATTGATTTGCTTATAACTCGGCGTCGCAGAAACTTTTTCTTTACTGGTTTGTGTAGTTCATCAGCTAGTTCTGTTTGCCACGACGCCTTTTCCCGTTTTTTGCACCTAACCCCAACTTATATTTAGTTCCAATTGCTGCTTGAACTAACTTTTTATCAAAAGATTCTCGAATACCTTTGGTTTTTGTTTGCGATAAACTGTCTAACATATCTTTATCACATTTTAGTTTACCTTTTTTATTGTCATTATCACGGTAACAAATATCATGTTTCATAGCAATAGCATCTATTTGATTGTAAGGTTCTTGTCCAGGAAAAGGCTGATCATTTTCATCAAGCTGCTTATCTAGTGGATTATATGGCCCAGTATACTTGTGACTTGGAAGAGTGAACCCACCTTTTGGTTTTGGTAATTTTCCTATCGCAGCATGAAGGTCTAACAAGCCTCCTTTTTTGTTGGTTTTAATGAAACTATGCTTTGTAATACCACAACTAGCACAAATGCAACGTAACATCAGGCGACCATTTCCTTTTGCTTTTATAATTTCATCAGAACCTGGAACACATTTAGTTTTTTTCTTTTCTCTAACACAATAAGTTTCCATCTTTAATATATGATACATAAAACTTCATAAACATTTCATTAAAAGGTGTAGGTTTTTCATGAAAATCTAACAATAGTTCGTTTGCTGTTCTCCTCTTATTTCGCTCTGTTATGTAATACACACAGTAGCAACCACAAAGAATTGAGTTAATATTTTGAATTTGTGCATCATTGTAAATAACGTTTTTGTTTGTAGTCTTCATATATTTAACAACTTCATTTGGGGGTACGAGTCCAAAGCTGTCGAAGTATTCTACTTTATCTGATTTTTCTTCGTTGTAAACACAAACCCAATGAGTTCCACTACCCGCAAAATAATCTTGCAAGTTTACGACAGCTGACTCATTTTTATTCATTGCTTTTGGTAACATATCTTTGCTAAATGTTCCTCGATAATTGTCACACTTAATCATGATTTTATCAATGTCTAAGTTTGTTAATGGTTTCATTTATTTACTGCTTTATTAGTTGCTCCTTGGATGGCCCCGGAAGCAGCTGCTAATCCCAAAGTTGGCAAAACCTTTTTAGCTAAAAACGGTAACACTAGTTTTCCTAAATTAAGTAAGCTGCTTAAGAAACCACCTTGTTTTTGCAATTGTGTTTTACTAAAGTTTATTTGAATACCGTGTCCAGACGCTTTTGATTTGTTAATTCTATATATCTGTCGACTCGTCAGTTGCAAACTAACGTTGCCTTTAGTCTGTAAACTTGCATTTGTTAGTCTAACACTTACACTAGTTTTGCTTTTATATGCATTTGCAATTTTTTTCTTTTGATTTTGTGTCAAGTTCAACGAGTAATCGTGGTACATTTTATATTAGACTTTATAAAATCAAACCCAAGATCGGAACATTTTTGAAAGGAGAATTTTTTCCTAGTATTAAACCTTTTCCGAGAATCTGAGGTTCGTCGAAGCGATAAGACCTACCTTGTCTTTTTGTTCCAGGCAACATAAGCCCTTTACCCTTTGATCCAGGTAACACAAGTCCTTTTCCTCCTAACAAACTGGGTAGCAAGCTACCTGCTAAACCTGCTAAAAGAGTTCCAATAAAACCACCCTGTTTTGAAATTTGTAGTTTTGATAGCTTTAAAGTAACACCTGAACCTTTTGCTTTAGCATCATTTATTTTGTTAACTTGCGTCTTTGTTAAACCAAGAAAGTCTGATCCTTGTAACTGGTGGTTATTAAATGTGAGTGTAAGCCCAGTTTTGTTTTGAAAAGCTTGTTTTATTTTTTCTTTTTGAAATTGTGATAAATTTAATCCGATTTTAACATACATTTTTATTTATACTCAGATAATTATATTCATTCGACCTGAAAGTCCTTCTAACTGAAGGTATCTATCAGAAAGTACGACTGCATAAACATAGAAAGCTTGATCAGCGTTATTTGCAATATTTCTAAAGTTACCATCAAGACTAAACCTTATTTCAATATCTGCCGAGCTGTTTTTAAGTCGTTCATTGTGTTTACTAACATCAAAATGATGAATTGGATACAAACTAGCCCAGTCTTCAGCTGATAATTGACAGCCCGTGTCGGCGTCTTGGTATTTGTTTACAGCCTCTAGAAAACTCATGTATAAACGCGAATAATTTCTATTTTGTGGAGTAAAATTACATTCAAATTCTCGTTCAGGATATTGAATGCTGTTTATTCTGCAACTAATACGTCTTAAGTTTGCATTGTCAAAAATCATATTATTTAGCTGCTGGTTGTTATCTCGTTCACTCGATTGAAACGCAACAAACACATGCCTGGGAAGCTCTGTTCCCGGCTGGGTTGTTATTCTCCAAGTCATGCTTGTTTCTGTTGACTGAAACATTGTTCGATACACTCTCATTTGTTCAAAGTATAGCTGTTTTATATGTCCTTTTACTAACATAGCATCTATTTCCGATTCAACTCTTAAACTTGGTTTCACTTTAGGCATCCACAAAGAGATATGACTTATGTTGAACTTACCAGCAGCTACACCATTTGCACGTAAAATATAGTTATTAGATGTTTCTCTATCCACGACTATACTGTGTTTAACACCCCTAAAAACCTTATCGATATCACGACAAAATCCAAATATTTGGGAAAGAGGAAGCATTAAAGTAATTTGCTTATTTCCCGTAGTAATGTTCTGTCTTGCTGTGAAACCAATATTTGCTTGTAGATTGTTGTTGTATATTTCTACAATTGCTCTAATACCATCACGTACAACATTTGCATTTGCATCATCAGCTACACCACCAAAATTTTGTTTAAGAGATGGGGAACCAGTTCCAGTGTCTTTAAACCACAGCATGTTAGAGGCGGTTGATCTTGAATAATCATCACTAAAGCTAACTAAATTGAGTATTGTTGATGCTTGAGGTAGATAAAGGTTTATGTTTTCTATAGTTTGGTTATTTAATTGATATTGCGCAGTTTGAAATAAAGACCAACCGTTATTTACCAATGAAATTACGTCATTGTTATTGTAATTAGCATTCGCATTAGTTTGAAGTTTTCCTCTGATTTCTAGGTATGCTTTATGCGGTAGAAGAAAAACATCTTCATCTTTTGTTTCAATAATGTGCTGACCATCTTTGTTCATGTTATTGGAGTCTCTCGGAAGGTATTCGACATATTCGAACTCAGTAATCGAATTGTCGACTAAGTTTGTTTCTTTAATTTGCAAATATGGATTCGTTAGTTCTGTCATTTTATAATTAAGACATATAATTTTTAAATCCTGATCCAGCAATTAAATTACTTAAGATAGCTCTCGATCTGTCGTTGAGATTTTCTAATTCTCTGTCATTGATAATACGCTTGTTTATTGGTATATTTTCTAAGACTGGTTCTAATGTCTTTTTTGTGGGTTCTAAGGCTTTTTTCAGTAAAGGTGCAGCTAGTTTTTTAATCTCAGTCTTCACTCCAGTAGGAATTCTGTTAAGAATCTTAGAACCAGTGCTGATTACGTTTCTTACCTTGTCGTAAACATTTTTAAGCAAACTTCCACCTATGATATTCTTTTTATGAAATCTAGTTTCTCTTTGTGATAACATTTATAGTTAAACTACATAATCTCTCTCAGGTGAACATAGTAAGTCACTCGTTCATTATTCATATTTACAAAATTGTTATCTTGATCTTTTATAGAGAATCGGATACTATCAATTTGACTTAAATTTTTGATTGGAACGTAAATGTTTTGCTTAGGTTCAACTTGAATCAAATATCCCGGTGGTACGTTTGGACTAAGAGTATAAAGTAAGTCACTAGACGCTCCGTTTATGTAACTTCCATCAATTAAGCTGCAATGAATCTGAAGGCTGTTGATATTTGTAATATTTACAGGATTTTGACTATTATGAATTCCATTTACACCCAAAAATGCCGAACCAAATCCTAAAACGTCACCTATTGAATTTGGAATTCGAAAATCAACTATGTAATCATTTTTAAGTTCAATTCTTGATTTTAATGTATTAAAATTTGGTGTTATAGTTATATTATTTTTGTCATCACGTCTCTGTTCCATCAAGTACTTTATTTCATTATTGAGATCTTCAATATTATAGCTCCCTGGAGGAATCGATAATAGTCGTGCAGCTACTCCATCTGGTGAATAAAAAAATTTATTATTGCTGCTCGTTATGTTATGCCAAGAGTACCATATTTGAGCATTGATTAAGGACATCTCGTAACTTTTTTTAATGTCTAGTTGCAACGGTGGATTAAAGCTAGTTATAAAATCTTCTGATTTTCCTTGTCCTTTCCTAGAGTCAAAGAAAAGTGGTATTGATGTCATTTTAATATATTGTCAAATAATTTTTGGTGGTCGCAGTGTGAAATGCATTTGTTCAATTTTAGTTTTTTCAAAATGTTTGCAATTTCTTGATCCAAACGTTTGTTATTATTGCCGGCTTGTTTGGCTGCTACTAGTAAATTAAGTCTTTCACAAAGTTTGTTGGGATCTTTAAGCCCTTTTCCAAAGGTAACTTCCATTCCTCCTAATAATTTATTTAATTTTTCTCTGTACTTTTTAAAAGTTTTTATTTGCTCATCAATCACTTCTGTATCAGCATCGCGTCTTCTTCGTAAACCACCTAATCTTTGATTGATTAATCTAGCTCTGTCTTTCAATGCGTTTATGTAACCTGGCCCGCGTTTTACAAGCTCCACAATATCAGTCTCAAAATTGTTTTGTGTAAGCAATTCTTTTTCTTCGTTATCGAAAGCACTCTCAAAATGCACAGTATAAATTGATCGAGGTTTATCTTCAATGGCAAGCTGTTGCTGTATGTGTTGAATTAGTTGGTCTTGCCTTTCATCAGTTTTTTTCTGAGTTTCTTCAAACGTTTTAGTAATGGGACGAAATATTTCAGAGGCAGACTTTTGCAGTTGTTGTTTGGCTACAATTTCTTTTTGCAGCTTTTGTTTCAAACGCTTTCGGTTATTAATATAATCCTTTACAAGTTTATTTCTGTTTTTCAAATCTTCTTCATTTACAAATGGCATGTTTACTATATAGCATATAAAGCTTAAGCCCAAAAATGGTCAAAGCATTTTCTGTAACGAAGGGGTAGGTGTTTGGCTGTTTTGTCCAGCACCATAAAATTGTAAGGATCTTTGGTTGCTTCACGGTAAATCGACTCCATTTCTTCTTTTGTTATACCTTTAGCATGATCGTCAGTAATGTGTCTGATATCTTTGTTGTCTAAGTTCCCGAAAAAAACAAAACAGTTAGTGTTTCTTCTTATGTACTTTGGAGTGTTGAAGTATGACTGGGTGAGGTAAATACAGTTGCAATTTCTGTTTCTTGATAAAGAAAAGTATTCCATCAGTTTTTTCATATTGTCTAGCTTAATGTCGTCAAAAACTATTACTTTCTGTTGAGGGTCAAGCTCTTCTACTGGAGGCAAGTCTTCAGGGCTTAGCACTTCAATACCTTGCTCTTTTAAAAATCGATACTTATCTTGCTCAGGATTAACAGTATAAACACAACAAAGGTCGTAATTCATCCACTTGAGAACCATGTTTAAAAGCAAATTTGTTTTTCCTGATCCTGTCGATCCTACTATCATGTAATGGCAATCTGGTAGAAGATAATGATGTTTGATTTGCTTGTTGTCCCCACTTAAATATTTATCAAAGTTTATTATGTTCATTTATAATAAAGAAGGACAAAACGAATATTTCAAAATTTGGAACAAGTGGAAGTCAATCTTCAAGTACTGTTAAGGTTGTAGGTATTGAACACAAAGTTTCCAAGTCAGGAGATATAATGTATGGTGATTTAAACTTAAACAACCACAAAATTACAAACTTAGCCAATCCTGTAACAGAATCAGATAGTGTAAACAAAGGATTCTTGGATAATGCAATTAGCAACATTGTCCACTTTGCCGAAAGCTCTGAGTTTGGTTCGAGGTTGGCTACTTTAGGTATAAACAACGATGATCAATATGTTGTATCGCCCTCTCAAATTCAAATTCAGAGGTCTCAAATATATGGTGTGGAAGTACTTGGTCGTTTACCAAACAGGGTCTTTCGTATAGAAAATATTCCACCTAACAACGCATCAATTGAATTAGGTGAATCATTGATTCTAAAAGGACTTGTTGAACCCATTCTACCTTCTGATGCGGCAACTAAACAATTTGTTGAAAATTTAGTTACAAATGTGAGAGATAATATTAACTTACAAGGATTACACACTATCATAAATTTACGAGATCCCACAGCACCGGGTGAAGCAGCAAACAAAAATTATGTTGAACAAATAACGCAACACATTCAAACCGAAGACGATAATGTAACCATTTCACGAAACTTAGATATGAAAAATCATACCATTTTCAACGTAGGTAGACCTTCCGAACCTACCAGTGCAATAAATAAACGTTATTTTAAACGAAATATATATCGCCCAAAATTTCAAATATTTTTGGGTGCTTCTTCGACACCTGATTCGAGGCCAATTCCATCAAGTGCTATTCATTCAGTTCGTACTAATACAGATCACAATTTACATTTCGTGAGTGCACCTCTTGTCGCTGGGAACGATTTTCTGTCTTTGTAATCCGATAGTATTCATTTGAGAGATGAGGTAACCAGCAGTTACATCGAAATAAGCGTAAGCGGACTTGTGAAAGTTACCAGTTATGACAATGAAGACAAATTACATATTGATATAATTCGTGTTAGTCAAGGAGAAACAGATAAAATATGTAAAACAACAGTAACACCCCCATTCGATTGTTTTAATTTAAACTGCATTGTTTTTCCTAATCCTTCTCGAGATGAGTTTCGCATACAATACAACTATGTTTCTTCAAATTCTTCGGTATCAATGAATATGAGCAGCGTTGTAATTAAAGTTAAACAGCTTGAAGTGGGTGATCAACCAGAAGCGTAATTGTATATCGTAAAATAAACAATGGACTTTAACCACATTAGTAGAAAATTGACTCAAGAACAAGTGAATGAATTGACAAAACTGTATCACACTTATCACAAACAGTATTGGTGTTATAAGAAAATGTTTAAAAAATTTAAAAGAATGGACTTAGCTCTAAAGCTGTCATCTGTTGTTTTTACTACAACTGGGGCCGTGGTTGGTTCTGTTACATTAAATCCGATTTTCTTGGCGTCTGTTAGTGGTACAGGCGTTCTTTTACAGACAATAACGACGCAGAAAAATTTTTCCAAAAAAACTGAGTCTTGTAGATATGCTTATCAATCGTATCAGAAATTACTCAACAAGTTAAAATTGTTTTTAAGATCTGGTGATATTGACGAGTTTTTCGAAAGAGAACTTGCTATGGTTGATGACCAAGTTGCTGATATATGTCCACCAATTTCTGAAAGCTATGAAAAATTACATGCTAAACGATTTCCTCCCACATAATCTCATATTTCTTCCGTAATGCATCACTAATTTTGTATGAAGGTTGTTTGGAAATGTCTAAATATTCTAAGATTTTATTTATAAAAAAATCTATCTTAGGAAACCTTTTACTAGTGAAGCTTTGTAGTTGGTTTTCCACGGTTGTCCAAATGTTCATAAATGCTTGTATTTCATCAGCAGACAATTCAAGGCGTTGTAATTTATTTTTAACATAAGCAGTTCTGCAGTAAACTGATTTACGTAAAACAACATTACGTGGGTTATAATCAATCCAGTCGTTTACAAAATATGGGTGATGAACTACACCACAGTTAATACAAGTTCTATTTCCATTAATAATTTTTATGTCAGGATTTTCACAACAATTTTCATCCATCTTTTTTTTATAATAGTATATATTTTTTTTAATTAATAATGACCATAAGCAAAACTATCAATTCCATTAGAAAGAATATATCGTTTATCATCAAAACACGAAAGAGACTTCTTGTTGATTTCAACGGAATAAATTTTGTGGTTTTCACTTCTAATTGATTTCATTTTATGAAACATTTGACGATTATTGAAGAGCGTGTTTTTGTAATCTTCGTGCTTTAACAGATTCCTCACTACATTTTTTTTAATTCCTTTTGCAGTTTTGCAACCTTTTTCATCTTTTGTGACATAGCTGTACATTTTAGATCTAAGTCCAACAAATTCTACTATTGGCACACCTGCGGTTTCATCTTTCATCTTTCCAATTACTTTCTTGTTTTTTAGGTCATAAAAGTCTGAGGTTTCTTTGTAACCACTGAAGTCGAATTTGTCTTTGTCAGCCCAAAAATCTTTGTTTACGTCTTCTGTTTTTATATCATATGTTACTGAATCTGTATCTGTAAATAAGAGTTTTGCATTCTTGCCATATTTCTCTCTAATGTAATTATAATGAAAATCATACATCAACGTTTTTGAAATATCGAGAATACACATTCCTACATACGCGGGGCGGTTTAGGGTTAAAGATTCTTTAATTTTATGAACTGCAACAAGATTTTTATTAAATATTTTGCTGCTAACGTAGGTTGGTTTTGCACAATGCTTTAATAGTTTTTCTGGTTCGTTGATCAGAGTAACATTGACACGTTTACGAAGATTTTCAATTGTTTTTCCAAACACTGAGTTGTTCATAAGTTTTAAAAAATCTTTCTCAAAGTCAGACTTGGCGGTTTTTCGCTTTTCTGTATTGAAATCAATATACTTTTTTAACCAAGGTGATTCGTTAAATTCTAATACCCGATGTACTTTTGTAACTTTTAAGCCTAATTCAATATACTGCTTTAAGTTTTTGTAATAAAGAACATAACTCTTTTTTGGTTTTAAATTAGGTATTAATTTTTTAACTCCTTCAACTTTTATATTAAACTGAGTTTGTAATTGTTTACAGTAGTCTGAAAGGAGGTGATGTTTAATTTCCATTTTTTCTGGAGCTAGTGGATAGTCATTGTGACTATCATGAAGGTGTTCAGGATAGTCCAGGTCAACTTCTAGTATTAGTCCTTTTCCTTTAGGTAAATTTGCTAAATCAATTTCTTTTTCTGATAGCCATTTAAAACCACCCGTTGGTAAATTTTGGCTCATTGCCCATCCATATAAATTGTTTGCATCAAGATATGTAATATAATTTGATGGCTGCTTTGAATCGTAATTATTCATGTATTTGTTGTTAGCTTTAGCATATCTTTTAGAAATGTATGAAACTCCCCCTCTCACACCTTTTTCAATGAAAAGAAATTTGTCAATATCTGTCATTAATTCCAGTTTTATTTCAGTCATTTTAAGCATCGCATCCCATGATAAACCGGGAGAAGTAAAATAATGGCAAGGGTCTAATTCGTAATATTGAAGACAAGTCTTTCGAAATTTCTCAAATACATCTGCTAACAGCAAAACATCTGACTTAAGGTACAAGTCGTGGTATTGTCCCATGGATTCCAACTTGAAAGTATTCCACACATTCTGCGCATGCTTGTAATCCTCATCGCTTATATCTTCATCGGTTAAAAGACTATAGAATTCCTTTTTTGATGGGAGGTTTCTGTCGTCAAACTTATCAAAGCTGTTCATATAATCGTAAGGATAAACTCCTTTTCTTTTCATTAGTTCTAGTTTTTCATCCTGAAATTCTTGTGATGTGTATTTTAAGTCAGAAAGTGGAACGTTCTTAACCAGAGTTTCTAATGAGCTACTCATGAATTGGAAGCTATCGATAAATTTTAAATATTTGCCTAAGAAAAAAGCCATGTATTTTTCTAGATTGTTTGGAATTACTTTGATATCCTTTTCAAACTTTCCTATTTCTTGCATAATAAAATGTGAATCATAACCCCTTAAATTATGAAAGATTACAGGTATCTTATGAGTTAGTCTGAAATTTCTATTACATTCATTATGTGCCGCCCCTCTGTATTTTCCTGTAACGTGACAATGATCTCTAACCCTTTTGTCTTCCTCAGAAAAGCCTTTTTTACAAATGTGACATTTTGTAGCTGCTTGAAAGTTTTCTTCATCTTTGTTCGTTAAATCCATAGGTTGATTGAAATGTTCATTTTTCGTTTTTTCACAATAGTCAACTTCTTCCAACATAGCTTCCAAAAATTTATAAACAGCGTTTTTACCTCTATACAGTTGAATTGGTCTACTGAATTTATCGTCATAGCAACAAACTATTTTGTAGGAATAGCCGCAATCAATATGTTTTTGGTATCTTTCTGTGTAGGACTTTTCATCATTTGGCTGACAGCTGTCAATCTTTTGAGTTATTGCTTCAAAATCAGCATATATAACAAAGGGAACTGGTAGTTGTTTTTGAAAGTTATTAAACTTCACCGAGCTACCTTTTTTGGGCATTTGTATTGCTTGCTTTCCATTTATAATTACGCAGTTTGGTGTGTGTTTGTGTAGAATTTCCTCGCTGCTAAAACATTGAAGACAATATCTGCAGAAATGTTTTCTGTGTTGGTGCTTGCTTTGATTATACATAAATCTATTAAAGTCTTTTATCCAAACATAATGTTGCTTTTCGTCTTCCATTATCAATAATAAATCGAGAGTTGTTTCAAAAACCTTTTTAGACACAAATAAAGGAAAGCGTCGCTTGTTTTCATAACCAATAACATTAATGCTGATGTTATTTTGTTCTTCAATTTTTGGTATTTGCTTGATAGAAACTGGAAACTCTATACCGTCATAATTTAGTGTGTCTACATATTTTTTGTAATGACTTATTCTTTCACGATTGCTTTTTACTTTCTCACTGTATACTTTAGCTAAATGACACCACCTAAAGCATTCGTTGTCTTTGTTTTTGATGTTAATTAGTCCTTTCTTAGCATTTCGAAGTTCTTCCGGTAATGCAATATAAGTTGATCCAAGAAGAGAGGTATATTGAACTAAGTTAACGAAGTGCCCATCAACAGAAAATATAGACCATCCGGAACCTTCACTAAGCCAATTTCCAATTTTATTTATTATTTGATTGGATGCATTTTGTTGCATTTCACTCACATCATCTTTATTTAAGATGACAATTGCTCTGCTGTTAAAAAAAGCTGTCTTGGTTACTGCTTTGTCTTCTGTTTGTTTTTCAAATGTAATTTTAAGAGTAATTGTTACTTTTAATCCTTTCATTTTAACCAGGTCTAACCGTAATTTATCTTGCACTACCTTCTCTGTTTCATTCAATTGTTTCAATGGGCTAAAATCAACAATATCTACATCATAAGATTTAGTATAGTTTTTCAGAGCAGTTTTGAGTAACTGCACTTTAATTACCCGTTTAGGAAAAAGATTTAAAATTTTTTGAAATGCTGCTGAAGCACTTGCTTTAATAGTTGGTGGTACGTAAGCCATCAGCCAATCGGCAAAATCGTTTATACGCTTTTGAACTTTACCAGCTGCATTAAGAGCTATTTTCTTTAAGGTTGGGGGAAAATTTCTAAAGGGTGACGGTTTTAAAGTAGAAACTCCAATATCTGGAACCGCCTGATCTAAAATATTTGATTGGTTCATTTTTATTATAAGAGAAATATAATCTTTAAGTAATTTTTATGCTTAAGAAAATTTTGTCTGTAGTTAAATAAAAATGAATGATAAATTAGTCATTGAAAATCGTGAGTTTTATTTTCATCCAACACACAAAGCATACGCCGGGAGCATTGATGGATGCATTGTTCATGTTGTTGCTAGAGAACCAACATTTGGAAGCATAAATGAAAGAGGTTATTATGAAATCACTGTTGAAGATTGCTGGGATAGAATCTTGGTTCATAATTTTATATGGGAATGTCATCATGGGCTATTAGAAAATGGTGAAAAAATAAAACACATTAACAAAATACGTTATGACAACAGATTAATGAATTTAAAGCTTAGAAGTTCAAATGAAATTATTGTAAAAATTTCGACAAACAAAAAGATAAGCTACGTTTAACTTGTTAATCAAGCATTTTCTTTGACTTCACTGGGATTCGAACCTGATCTTCTGTTTCTTTAACTTCACTGAGAATCGAACCTACTATTTTGGATTTTCTCCGACTTCACTGGGATTCGAACCTGGTCTTCTGTTTCTTGAGTGACGTAATTTCGCGGAACTGGTGGTTCCGCGGCATTCTAGAATGTTCTTCTCTTGAGTGACGTAATTTCGCGGAACTGGTGGTTCCGCGGCATTCCAGAATGTTCTTTGACATCACTGGGATTCGAACCTGCTCGTTACTGTAAAAGTAAAGCGACGGCTTTACCCACTCGACCATCGCGTCTTGATTATTATAATGGAAAAAACGCGTACTTTAACTAAATACGTGATTACGTCACAGACAAGCTTAATCAGCTGTTTGTATGAAAGAGAAAGGACATTTAGACGTTTACGTTGGTTGCAACAAGTTGATTAGAAGAGTGTGGAGCAGCTGCGATAAAATGATTAACAACTATTGGAATGAAAGTGAATTGCAAATCATCAGAGAGCATAAAAAGTATCATGGAGACATGTTAGATTACCTAGATGAGTTCGAGATAAATGGACCATTAAATATTGAACCAAAAAAACCTTCAAACAAGTTGCCGATTCCTTATAAAAAAAAAGAGAGACTTGTTGGCGAAAAGTTGCATGAATATTTAGTTCAAAATCTTTCCACTGCAGATTTTCAACCAGGGCTTATTGAACCGGAAGAAAAGACGATCAATTCGTTGACTGAATATTTAACAAAATGTGTTCAACGTGAAAAGACCGTAAACAAGCAGTCTCTTTGCTTTCATGTTCGTTGCGGAAAAGCTTTGAACATTCTCCACGCATTATGGCGAGAAGAAAGAGCAAAAGGCTATATTTACAAAACATGGAAAGCATGGGTGGAAGAAAAGATCAATATCGGTGATCGAAGTGTCAGAAAGAAGAGAGCAATTGCTGATTTGATCGGTAATTTACCACGATTTCAATTTCTTACTCTTTCATTTTCGGAAGTCTGTAACCGAAAAAGTGATATAAAAGCTATGTTGGATGCTTATCCTAACATTCGAGAATACTGGTCAAATACACCATAATTGTGATTATTAACTGATATCAAAAATATGTTATTTCGGGCTCATTGTTGTGTATTGTATGCTAGTCAGCTGTGGTGTTGTTATATCCATGAGAGCTATAGACGTCTTCGAGTGTCTTACAATGACTCTTACCGTAGTATTCATGGTATTCCTCGTTATTGCAGTGTCCGTCAATATCAAGTGGAGGCTAATGTTGATACTTTTGATGCCCTTGTTCGCAAACTTTTATTTCGTTTTATGAATCGTTGCCACAGGTCTACCAATGTGTTTGTTCACTCATTACTTCACTCTTGCAGATTTCGTTGTTCGAAATATGTTGCTCGCTTTATAGATTTGCTTAGTGTAAATGGTTTGGGAGAAGCTTACTGTTCTTCTCTGGCGCTTTAGAATTATTAATGCATGACTGTAAACTTTTTTTTGTGTGTGTGTTTCTTTTTTTTTTTCGTTTTCTATGAGCGCTTTTGCGCTTGACACAAATAAATAAATAACAAAATAAAAGTGATTATTGAAATGAATAAAATGCTAATGCAGTGTTTGTTGACAGCCACACCTCCCAAACACAACTTATTTGTAGTAGCTGTTCATGAAATAGGTCATTGTTTAGGTTTAACCCATTCACAAAGTACAGATTCTATCATGTATCCTACTTATAAACACGAGTGGTCAAAAGTATCAAGTGATGTTCTATCAAAAGAAGACATTGAAAGAATACAAAAGGCGTACGGTAAACCCAAAGTGAAAATATTTGATAGCAATGGCTTTACAATTAAAGTGAAACCTATAGAAAATGACAAAATCAAACTAATTATTGAAAAGAATTAAACGCGACTGAAGCGTAATTATGAGCACAAGTTGGTTACATGTGACAAGCGCTCAATTGCGAGTTTAATACCTCCTACTAACATCGGGAGGGGGGACTGAGAACCACGATTTAAAAAAAAATTTGAAACACAAGGACGGTTTCAGTGCATTTTAAGTCATTTTGTTTCCAGTGCATTTTATAAGAGTCAGGTGACCTGCTTTGCACTGAATGATTTTTATTGAGAATGGGCCGACTACAGTGCAGTCACGTGACCTCTGTGCACCGAACACGCCATATACATAACTACTCTCGTCACCTCATCGAGAGTTAGCGTCCCCCATCGAGATTTAGCGTCCCCCCATCGAAATTTAGCGTCCCCCTATCGAGATTTGAGTGCTGGATGATCACACGAAAAAGTGCTTGTCAGCACAAATAAATCCCACAAATTCCGGCCGAATATAGTCTCAAATTGCGGTGAAGACCTTTTTTTTGGTCTTCACTTGAATTCGTGGACAAAAACCATTCAATTGTTGGTAGACTTTTTTGGGTTTTTTTGGTCTTCACTCAATTTTGGGGACGGAATTTGAACTTCGATCAGAATTTCCACTTAAGTAGTTTTGCATTCCCAATGCGTTTGGTCAAAGCTGCAAAAGCGTCCCTCCATGCAAAATTTTACTGTTTAAGTACTGAGTATAAGCATGCCTATTGCTTCAGGTATTTAATAATGGTTTTCAACACATCGTAAACTGCAATGTAGTTGTACACCAGGCATTTCAAATAAGAAATTTCTGAAGTTCTTTTGGTGTTCTAGGCTAGCTTTGAGAAATCAATCAAGTGCTACTCAAAAGACTAACTTTATTGCTAACGTTTCGCTAGTTACCATCAACTAGCTTCATCAGAGCACTGCTATCAGTAGTGGTAGCAAAATGCTATCAACTTCTGATGGCGAAGAACAGAAAAACGACCCCACACATTGCTGTAGTAGAATAACTAGCGAAATAATTCAAAGCAAGGCTCCAATAAAATTGATTGTTACGATAGGCTACGTCCAGTAGCGTAGCTAGGGGGGGGGCGGGGGGGGCTCGAGCCCCCCCTATTGGCTTGTGAAGTATGCAAAATCACATCTTTTTGGTGGTTTTGAGAGTTTCTTTTTGGTGGTTTTTTTTTTTTTTTTGGAGACCACCTGTTTTTGGGCGGAAAAAACGTTCGAATTTCCGACTTCGGCCGAAAAATCAGTCTCAAAATCGGTGAAGACCTTTTTTTTATATGGAGACCACCTGTTTTTGGGCGGAAAAAACCTTTGAATTTCCGAGCTTTCCGAGAAATTTCGTCTCAATTTTCGGACAAACCGTGTGAAACTGATTCAAGAACAATGAAAATTCGGGTTAAGGTCGTTTGCACACTTCTCACTCTTTCAAAATAGCCCCCCCCCCCCTTTTCCAAATCATGGCTACGCGCCTGGCTACGTCATACAGGTAAATGTAAAGGTGCGTACAAAAATAAAAGAAAGCGGTTCTTACGAAAATAATTTCTCCGCATAAGCTAGGCTGGTAGGCAATATTCTAAACCAGTGGTTCTCAACCGGGGTGCCGCGGCACTTTAGGGTGCCATTTGTGATTCGTTGGGGTGCCGCGAGCTATTGCACATTGTTTAGTTGTCTAGGAAAAAGGTTGAATGTTGTGATGTTATTTTAAGTTTAAGGTATAAAGTTCAATTCTTTTTGATAGAAAAGTGACCTTCAAGTTCATGCTTAGGTGAAAATTTGAGATAGCTTCGAATAATTGCTTTATTGACGATGACGCCCTACCAAGTTTTTAGTTCAGTCAGTTACTGCTCAAAATCGTAGTGTTCTTTTCAAATTTTGAACTACAATGAAGCCTCATTATGACGTTTCATATTATCTCAGTCATACTCCAGCTTGTATCGTGTACGGATGATTGGGTCAAGCAAAGGATTTGTGTCACTTGTAAAAAAAGTTAATAGTGAAATCATAACAACCCACTGTTTAATCGTTTTGCGTGCTTCTGGCTCAGGCCTAAAGGCTACCAGCGCGGAATTCCAGGGAAGAGCCACCAGAACGGCAACTACAAGGAATGCGAAAAAGTTGTCTTCCCGCAAGATTCGAACCTTCCTACAAGATTCGAACCCACTGTTTTCTTCACTGCGAAGTGCTTATTGGAAAAACATTGAACTCGGACTTAACACAAGTGTTGATAGAAGTTATAGAAATGATAAACTACATCAAAGCTAGACCGCTTAAATCACGATTATTTACAAAGCTCTGCAAAGAAATGGAAGCAAATTATGAAAATCTTCTGTTACACACCGAGGCAAGATGGTTTTCACGTGAAAAAGTATTGTCACGAGTATATGAGCTGAAAGAGATGTTAGCTTTTTTAGTAATGAAAAACAAGGAGAATTTTGAAATTTGCTTTGCGATAACAGCTGGAAGTTCAAATTAGCATATTAGGTAGCAGAGGTGGTCAGTAACGAAGTAGTTCTACTTAAGTAGACTACTTAAGTAGTATTTTCGGTAACGAGCGACTTACTTAAGTATTTTTCATTTCTGATACTTCTACTTTTACTTCAAAGAAAAATCCTCTCGAAGTAACGCTACTTGAGTAGTAATGACTTTTATGTAAAGTAGAAGTAAACACCTAGCCATTATTCCACCTCACAACGTGTACAATAACGAAGTAAACATTATTCCACCTCACAACGTGTACAATAAGTACGTATCGAGCTTGTTTTACTGTACAGTAGTACGAAACTTATTGAATAGTTACGCCGATTCATTTACAGGTCATCTAGGGTAGTGTGTTTTTGCGTTGCATCAAATACCAGGTGTTGACTCAGTCTCACTAAAAAAAAAAAACATACCGAACCCTGATTAGCATGGTACATTAGACAAACTAGACATGCGCATTACTCCTGGTTCATACGAAAAAGATTAGCGGTTAACGGCGTTGCGTTTGCTGCGGCCCGTCTGGGGTTCAATTCCCTAGCCAGTTAACGAGCAGTGTTGCTAACGACTCGCCATCGCTGCGACATTTCTTCTCTAGCTGTGTTGTCCAGGCGCGGAGATGAGCCCAGAGTCCCTACTAAATCGTATTCGTAACACGCTTCGGTGTAATTTCAAGAGAATAATAAAACTTTGATTTTTTGATATGCTACCGTAAGTATGGCTTTGCTTGAACACTGATCGTAAGCGTCACAACAGCAAACCTTCGAAGAATAAACAAACACGTGAAATTCGAAATTACTTTCTACTTTCATTACTTAAGTAGAATTAATTTTGACTACTTTCCTACTTTTGCTTAAGTGGAAATGCTTCGCCATACTTTTACTTTTACTTGAAAGGCGTTTTTGAGTAAGTAACAATACTTCTACTTGAGTAAATTTTTCGACTACTTTGTCCACCTCTGTTTGGTAGACATCTTTGACCACTTACATAAGACAAATTCCAATACCAAGGCAAGGATGAAAATCTCTTATCTTCAGCAGACAAAATGAGAGCTCTACAAGAAAAATTGAAAGTGCGGTCATTACAAATACAAGAAGGAAACTTTGACATGTTTTTTCGCCTTGCAAGACAAAATTGAGAAATATTTTCCAATAACGTCCACTGAAAACTATAAATGGGTAAGAAATCCATTTTTATCCCTGGATACCCATTGTATTTTGAATCTGAAAGAAGAAGAACTTATTGACATACGTAACGACGGTAGCATTAAGCTGTTGCGCAGAGAGATGCCTGTGGATGAATTTTGGATTGAAATTCAAAATGAATACCCTAACATTGGAGAAAAGCATAGGCAGGCAAAAGTCCGTTAATCGTTAATCCGTTAATAACGAAGCTAACTTTTTCATTAACTCGTTAATCCGTTAAAAAGTTTTTTCATGTTAACGGACTAAATTAACTTCCGTTAAGTGCTGTTAACGGACTAAAGTAAGTTCCGTTAAGTTCTCTTAACTTCCGTTAAGGTTTTTATCGTTAATATCTTGCAGGTTCGTTGTGCATTTGAACTTGGTTTTATCTTGAAATTAGATTAAACTGTAAAATGTATCTTTCAAAACACAAAAAGACCACCATTGCAATAAATATTTCTTTACAATCAGCTCAACAGCGTCAATACGTGTTCTAGAAGCGAGTGAATAAAAAGAAATGTAAATTACACGCAAAATGTTAAGGGATTAACGGACTTTATTAACTTGCGTTAATTAAAGCTGAAAATAACGGATTAACGTTAACGGAGGTATGAAGTCTGTTAACGGACTAGTGGTTAACGAAGCTAACGTTTTGCATTAACTTGCCCACCTATGGAGAAAAGGTGTTAGTTATTTTAGTCCAATTTTCCACAACGTACCTATGCGAAACCGCATTTTCCGTTTTAACAAACCTAAAAACAAGAAAAAGAGAAAGGCTGCTTGTTGTGGAGGAAGAAAAGCGAGTTGCATTATCGAATGTGCGTCTCAACATTGAGAGAATTTGCGCTAAAAATCAAGCGCAAATTTCGCAATGACTTTTAAAGTAAATTAAATCATTTTTATGACATTTTTACATCAGTGTTCTGTTTAGCTGTTATTAATCAAAACTGTTTCAATATTGTGCTTTGATGCAAACTTTACTCTTAAAATTGATTTTATTAGAATCGGAAGCTTTTAGGTTCAACCGGGTGCCGCAAAACTTTTTTGGTGGTTAGAGGGTGCCAATAGCCAAAAAAGGTTGAGAACCACTGTTCTAAACTCTTTTAAACCACAAAGCGCATATCAGAAGAAATTTTATTCTCGATAGCACTATTATTTCATTTAAAAGGTTTTCGGCGCATTTTCTAAACGGCCCTCTTCAGCAAATTAAAAAGCGGCTCACAGTAACTTTAAAATTTAGAAAGGAAAGGTTATCAAAATATTCTCTGCAAAACACAAAAGTTACTAATAACAACCACGATACCTTCATACATTTGATATTGTGACGTATACTTTACACCTTTTCCATAATAAAATTAAGTCAGAAAAGAATGAGAAAAATCAAGCAACACTGTAAAATAGCAATACTGTATATGGTATTATATAGACAATAGACACACAAAAACAACAAAAAAAACTTTAAACATATTTAAAAGGAAAGAGCAACCGTTGGCGTACAATTGCGAATTTAATCGTGGTGTTAGCTTTTTTATCAATAATGCCTCCGGTATTTTGGTTTCATATTCATTGTGAGAGTTTCTAACTACTACAAAACGAAGTAACATCCAAATTACAATTTTGACAACTTTGGAAAGAAGAGATGTGTTGGCTTATGGCATTTTTGGCGGTTTTGGAGTTAAGCTTAGTGGCGCCGGGGACCAAAAGTGGGCCCGGGCCAGCTCAAATATGACAGAGTTCCAGTTTTGTGAAGTCCAAAATAGACGGAGAAAATGCTGCAGTTTGGTCCGAAAATTTATGTGATCTAAAAAAAAGGTCTTCAGCGAAATGCTAACGGTTTTTCCGGTCGAAATTAGGTGATTTCCAAAACAAAAAAAAGGGTCTTCAGGCTTCACATGGTGATTTTTCAGTGTCATTTCGATGGGCCCCTTCTCGAGCGCTGAACCAACGGCCTCCCTGAAGCCCATGGGCCCCCTAATATCCATGGGCCCCAGGGTCATTGTCCCTCCCTACACCACCTCTCTCGGCGTCCCTGGTTAAGCTGCAAGTGTTTTCTGGACTTAGTCACCGAGTGGCGCGTTGACATACCGTGTGTCGTGTTCATATCACGTCAACATGTAAATTTATACACCACATTGAATTTTAAAGCAGCAGAAGTTTTGGATTTCAGATTAAAATATTACCCAATTTTTAGCGAGGTATGATAAGTAAAAATTCAAACATTAAATCTTTGCTTTAGTAAGGTAGGCTTCTGGGATGCAAATTTACGTGATGGTTTTTCAAAATGCGGCAAGTCGAGCATGCTCGCGTAATCATCAACTTCTTTATCTTGTGAGTCTGGTTTGGTATTATTTTTAAATTTTCTCAACAAATTAAAAAAAGCAATTTGGATAACAATTTTTTGCAACAATGCATCTTAGTTTAGTGATTTCATCTTTTATAGGCGTAGCCAGGATTATTGATTGGGGGGGCAAATCACAAATCATATGCAATGACGTCATCATAAATTTTCGAAAGAGAAACTTTTGAGGGAACCAAAATATTGTAAATTGGAAGATCAGAAGCCATGGTCTGTGTTTGGTATGTAACCAGGATTTCGTTATAGGGAGAGGGCTTAAACAAAAGTAAAAAGTGTAAATGGGTGTAATTTAAAGACGTATTGCAAACTAATACCCAATCGTATCACAGACGAGGTCTGGGGGCGGAGTCATCAGCCGCCGGAGGCTACGGGGGTCTGTGGGCGAAGTTCCAAGCCGCTAGGCAATTTTTGGTAATTTTTTGTAAAAACTGGCTATTTTAATGCCATTGGATCACAATTTGAACGCGTTTAGAGCCATTTGAAAGAACTAGATTTTTAACATTTGCAAGCCAATTGAAAAAAATTAAATTATTCAATCTTCCCTTTACCTACACGTCAAGTTGTTGTTGTTGTTGTTGCGCATATTTATCCACCTGTCACCCGACAGCGTCAGACGCTAACTTACCGGACGATCCGCATACTTTTCATTGCAATGTTTACTTCGTGATCTGAGGAATCCGCACTTGCTTAGAAGTTTCCACTAATCTAATGTTCCAGTGGATTTCTTCGAACTCTTGTCCACTGAATTTACTGCTTGTTCGAAGCCACCAAGCAGAGATAATTATCGTAAAGCATCTTATCCAAGAACGCAACAACGTGACCAGCAAGGATGGCAGTACGGTACGGTACGTAGGTACGGTACGCCTCAATTTTTGCCAAGAAGTACGGTACGCTTTTTTTGTAATGGTACGGGTACGCTACGTTGGTACGGTACGCCTTTTGTGTGATGGTACGGGTACGGTACGTTGGTACGCTTTTTGAATTTCAGAATTTGCCTACTAAACGTTTTATGTGCAAAGTGCGGCCGTCAATGAAGATTCGTGCGACCGTGCCCGACGTGCATATAGTCTAGGCTATTCTCAAGTAATGATTATTATAGCCTGGTAATTTGTCGTTAAAATTGCATTATAATGTCACAAGTCACACTCACAACAGTCACAAGTTTGACCAATTGTGATGTCATAACTATTGTCCATAGATGCTAGGGCTATCGTGGCATGTCATATGTTGAAGAAAAATTTGAACGGAAATAACTGCGATACTTTAGCTCATGACGTACAATAGTACAGGCCATTTCCCATTTCATCGTGCAAGCGTCGACTAAAACTGGAGGAGGCTATGAAATTTTCCTTCGTGTTTTCGGCTTCGCCTCTGTGACAAATTGATGAAAGCAATTGAACCGTAATGCGCGTCATCCTAAAATGACCAGAAAATGCATTAATAACAATTGTTCGAATGCCGTGTTAGAATTTTCTCGGTTCTACAGAGTCAGCAAGCAGCAGTCTTACATATAAAGGAACTGTAATACAAGTTAAGTTAGTAAACTGTTGAATAATTTTGGTTAAACAAAAGACAGTTTTAAGTTAAGTGATACAGAACATCTGGACATCAGTAAAAATTAATTGAAACTAAAATGTGTTGTAGAAATTTATTCACTTCCGTTGACAATCTAAATTTTGAGGTTGAGAATTTAAAGTCTGCAAACGAAATACTGATTGATAAGTTACGAACATTGGAGAGAAAAGTTAAGAGTTATGAATAATAAACCTAGATAAAGAAGAATATTATGCCTTTCAAGTTTAAAGTGCGATGATTTTGCGACTTGTTTTCACTGTTCTCTGTTACGTTTTCACGATATATTTGTGTTCTATCAAATACCGTACTTTAATTATTCATACCAACACTATTAACTTATTATCTTCTATCGTTGCTGAGCAAAATCAGGGCGAAAGAGATTATTCCGTAGTGCGGTTTCGCATAAAAAATATGTCGATTTGACAGAACATCAAATAAAATGTCTTCCGGAATGTAGTTTTGTTACAATGGTATAGTTACGATATGTTGAATGAACACTAGAACAGAATAGACCTTTGGCAATAGGAATGTTAAAGTCTGATGCAGATAGTTTTTACGCATTCTGTGGAGATGCAGATAATTGTTTAATAAACTTGGCGAAAGTTTAATAAATGCGGTTTTTGAAGCAGGAAAGACGAAAAGTATTTTATTTTATTAACTTGAATTGCATTGATTAAATTAAAAAATTATTATATATAACGTTTTTTAGATGGGATGGATCAAAAACAGTAGCGTAGCCAGGGGGAGGGGCGAAGAGCTATAGACTCCCCTTCATTGGCCTGCCGACCAAAATGCAGAATAAAGGAAATACCACGTTTTTAGCACTTCTGAGACTGTATTTTACACTGGAATAAACTCAAAAAATGATTTAAAGCATAACTTGAAATGTTTATTTAGGGGGCTAATTTGTCAAAAACAAAACTTATAAATCAGAAAAAAATTTGAAAAATAGCCAAAAATTGGTATTGAATATTTTGATCGCTTATTGAAAAATGCTTAACATGGGAATTATCATCAAAAAATATATAAGTTCAGGAATGTGGGAGGGGGACTTTTTGGTATTACTGTAGTTAATTACCAATCACTTCTCTCAAACTTCTTTCCTTTAGCCCCCCAAATTATATCTTTCTCTATAAAATATAGACGAAACAGATTACTCCTTCAGAGTTTTATTGAACTACCGGTATTGTATTTTACGATTTATCAGCTTGTAAATAAGAGAACTGAAATTCTAGCAATAGCTATCTCCCACATGGCCCATATATGCAACTAGTATAATCATGTTTTCGCACTGCTAATTTCTATGCCACGTTTTAATAGCATTAATTTCCATCAAAATGGGCCTAAAATTAAGATATTTTTCCTAAAAAAATACAAAATTTTCGAGCGCTGTGCCTCCGGCGGCTGGGGGCTTTGCCCCTAGACCCCCCAGCCTGTGACAGATGGGGGCCTCGTCCCCACACCCCCAAATCTCTTTAACAGTTCTCAATTGCAAATTTTTGGCTACCCGCCTGATCAAAAACATGCCGAACAAAGTTTGCGCGAGGTCAAGAATAGAAATCATCACCATTTAAATTTGTGATTATATACAATTTGTGCTTATAAATTTTATCATCCCCCCAACAAATTTTCTGGATTCGCCACTGCAAGGATGGCAGTACGGTACGGTACGCCTCAATTTTTGCTAAGAAGTACGGTACGCTGGTACGGTACGCTTTTTTTGTAATGGTACGGGTACGGGACGTTAGTACGGTACGGTTTAAGGTGCGAGGTACGTAGTACGCAAATTCTGAACGTACCGTACCGTAATGCCATCCTTGGTGACCAGGGTGCGGGTTGAACCCAGATTTTTCGATCAGTCCCAAACATGTTTACAATCTTTTTAGGGTGTTAGCGTTCAATTTTGTAAGTGATTTGGCTCAGGTAGGGGAAAGCAAGATACATTGCTTTGTGAAATATTTTAACAGTAAATAATAATTAATCTACTCGGAAATTTTCCTTAGAGATTTTTGTTTTGTCGTAAAAATAACCTGCTGTAGGAGTACAAGTAGGCCACGACCAAGGGGCCCAGGCCCCCTCAATTCAAATTCAAAAATTTGTTCAATGAACATTTGCCCTAGCTAATGCTTTTTTCAAAAGTATTTTGTCGCTTAAAAACTGGCGCTAGCTATTGCGTTACGTTCATAAAAAGATTAAATGAGGGCCTGAAATAGCAACTTTTAGAACAACAACTCTCAGTTTCTCCTGAGTTATACATTTAAATTAGTTGGCAAAAATTGAATTGAGGCTCTAGTTGTCAATACTGTTGTTAATTACTGTTGTATAAGAGAAAAAATGCTAAAAGAAGCTGAAACTGAAGAAGCAATAGTCCTTTTGTTACATTTTTGTCATTGGTGACATTACAATTGGGGGGCTCGCCCAGGGGTGCCGAAACCCGGGGAGGATGGGGGGATATATCCCCCCAATATTTTGACTCTATCCCCCCCAATAATTTGAGTATGGTCTACATCTGGATCCCCTCCAATAATTTGACTATAATAAGGAAAATAATAATAAGGAAAATACCACGTTTTTATCTTTTCTGAGACCATGGCCGTAGGAGCTCAAAATGATTTGGGGGGGCACCAAACTTTTGCCCGAAAAATGACTTGATGCATTGAGTTTTGCACAAAAAATCAATCGGTTTTTCTGTCCAAATGAAGAGGTGTTCTCCAAACGAAAAAAAAGAAGAAAGGTTTTCACTGAAATTGAGATGGTTTTTCTGTCCAAACTAAGGTGTTCTCAAAAAAAAAAAGGTCTTCACTAAAATTGAGACGGTTTTTCGCCACTGGTGTGCCCACATAAAACAACTATTTGCCCAAATTTTCGACGTTTTGAACCAAATGGGGAGGCAACCGCCCCCCACCCCTCCCTCCCCCCCGCCTCCTACGGCTATGTCTGAGACTGTTGTTTGTGCTGGAATGGACTAAAAAGTGATTTAAAGCATCTTTTGAAACATATATTCATGGGGGGGGCTAATTTGTCAAAAATAAAAGTCACAAATCAATGAAAACTTCGAAAACTGCCCAAAAATAAGCAATCAAATTTGATCGCTGATGTAAAAATGCCAAACATACTGTAAGTTTTATCCACAAATATTTTATAAACTCAGAAATAAGGGGTGGGGGGGCTATTCAGTATTAGTTAACTACCCATCACTTCTCTCAAATATCTTTCCGTTAGCCCCCCCAATTATTTTTCTTTATAAAATATAAACGAAATACATTACTCCGAGTGAGTTTTATTGAATAACAGAATTTTGTGATTTACCAGCATGTAAACAAAAAAAACTACAATGGTATCATTAGCCACCTCCCATATAGCCCATTAATGCAACCAGTTGAATCATGTTGCGCTGCCAATTTCTATGCTACGTTTTAAAAACATTTTTTCTATTAAAATAGCTCTAAAATTAAGCTATTTTTGCAAAAAAATGCAAAATTTTCGAGCGCTGGGGGCGAGCCCCCAGAACCCCGTGCCTCCGGCGGCTGGGGGCTTCGCCCCCAGACCCCCAGCCCCCATTGGCCTTCGGCGGCTGGAGGCTCCGCCAACAGACCCAAAAATTAGCCCCCTCATTGCGAATTTCTGGCTACGCGCCTGCTTCCATTTTTGGTGAAGACCTTTTTTTTATTTGGTCTTCACTTAATTTCTCACCTGAAAAAAATCGTGGTCGAGGTTCATCCCCCCAATGTTGAAAATAGGGCAAATTTGGGGTAAAATTGCAAATTATCCCCCCCAATGCTCAACAAAGATCGGCACCCCTGGGCTCGCCCCCTCCCCTGGCTACGCCTATGTTATCTTTAAAAGTTCATAATCTGAGTATATAATTTTGGCATGTTTTAATAAACATGTAACTCGGCCAGATTTCCAAGCATTTAGACAAGTTGATTGAAAATTAAACAGTTCTAACGTCTGTCTAAAAGTTTACAATACCTGCCTTTTGCGATGTCACCAAATTGGGAAATGCTGGGTTGCCAATGTTAGGTTTACGTAGTCGCGCTGATTAAGTTGTGTTTTTGCGAATAAGGGGAATTGTGGAAAAAAGGTTTGGGGGAACCTCTTTATTATCGAAAGTAGTTCTCATTTCTTCAATGAAACCGATTTTGAGCAGAATTGCTTTAAAAAATTCCAAAAAGAGTTACCTGGATCTTTTTGAAAAAAATCCAAGATTGGTGATTAATTATCATCAGGTTCAGCTTGTCAGTTTTCAACGTCAATACACCAGGGAAAGCTTTTTTTGCCTGGCGTAAGAAATTTCGCTTTATTAAAAGTCATTTAAGGAATAAACTATAAAATTTACCAATTTCATCAACCACCTTTTATTATTTAAGGTCAAAACATCTTTAAAAGCTTGCATGTATTGAGTTAAATTTTCTATATGTTACCTTATTGGTTATCGCTTCTTCGCTAGAGGATCCAAACAAGACACACAGTATAATCCATACGTGATTGGATGAAGTGGTCTTCCCAATCCTTTCATAACCAAAAAAATTTTTTAAATTCACGTCCAAGATGCGAAGTTTAAAAATTTTTAAGAATTAACTTAATGCTGATTGATTTTTACAATGAAAATGAGTATTGAAACCGGCCAGTTGGTCTAGCTGTAATGCATTCGTATCTGGAGCGGGAGGTCTGAGGTTCAAATCTCGGGCCGGTCAAAATGGACACAGTGTTGCCAACGGCTCGCCACCGCCGCAACATTTCGAAAGGAGCTATGTTGTCCAGGCACAATGACGCGGAGATGGGCCCCTGAAACTTATTACACGCTTCGACGAAATACAGCCAGAATAATAAAAGATATGAATTGATTGATTTGATTTGAAAATGAATATTGGGAATAGTAGGCCTGCTGACACTGGCAAAGCAGGTTTAGAAAGTTCAGAACTTTAAATATAGCCTACAACAGCGCCTGGTTTTTGCGTCAAGCTGCCGGCTGTCTTTTATGTTTGCGCCCCAATTGTTTTTTTAATGGGGCGCCAAGTGTATAATTGCATTTGATGAAGTTTTTTTGCGTGTTTATAAATAAATAGTCACTATTTATTAAATAGTCAGTATTTATTAAATAGTCACCCCTTAGTAATAAATAGTCGCTATTGATTGTGCAGTCATTGTTTATTAAATTGTCAAAGTCGAAAAAACTGCCGCAGAATAAACCGTTGCAAAAATAAAATAGTCAAAAATAACTGCGAACTGAATAAACCATTGCAAAGATGCAATTCCATAACCTATTGTATATTATTTATTTTTTATTTATGTATTTGTGTCAAGCGCAAAAGCACTCATAGAAACGAAGAAAAAAAAAACACACACACACACACACAAAAAAAAAAGGTTTACAGTCATGCATTGCTAGTTTTAGAGCGCCAGAAAAGAGCAGCAAGCTTCTCCCAAACCATTTACAGTAAGCAAATCAATAAAGCGAGCAACATGGTCAACTGAAGTCAAAACGTCAACCGGAAAGCTTGGAAAATGGTCAACTCCTAAGCAGGTGCGAATTCGTCCAAAGCATAGCGCACCGTCGCTTTCTCGTGATAGGAGGATAAAGATGCACCAATCAATCAATCAATCAACATATTTCGAACAACGAAATCTGCAAGAGTGAAGTAATGAGTGAACAAACACATTGGTAGACCTGTGACAACGATTCATAAAACGGAATAAAAGTTTGCGAACAAGAGCATCAAAAGTATCGACATTAGCCTCTACTTGATATTGACGGGCACTGCAATAACGTGGAATACCATGAATACTACGGTAGGAATCATTGTAAGGAATACTATAACGAGGAATACCATAATATTAGTTACGGGGGCGTGACGGAGCACTCTCGGCTGCTCTTAGATGCGCTCCATGCTTCCAACTACTAATCCTTAGCTATCCACTGTTAAAACACTCGTCACCTTGAATTTTCAACACGCTGTACATTATGAGACACACATTATGACAGATTGAAGGTGAACAGCGCGATCAGCTACGTTTTTTGCAAACCACGTCAATTTGTCATAACGTGAGTTTCACAGCTCGTAGCGTGTTAAACATTCAAGGCAACGAGTGCTTTAGCAGTTGATAGCTAAGGATACTATAGTAGTTAGAAACATGGAGCGCATCAAAGAGCAGCCGAGAGCACTCCGTAACGCTCCACTAACAAATATACAAAAATGTCTGGATCGCATTTTTGCAATGATTTATTTTATGCACAGCTTTTTTTCGGTGACTATTTATTTTTGCAACGGTTTTTTCTGCGGCAGTTTTTCGACTTTGACTATTAAATAAACAGTGACTGTATAATAAATAGTGACCATTTAATAAATAGTACTATTTATTCATAAACATGCAAAAAAATGCTGCAAATGTAAGTATACGCTTAGCGTCCCATATTTTTCAATAAAAAGAGGTCTCATGGCGGCAATATACCATTTACAAGACAAAAATAAAAAAAATTGCTAAAAAAATTTTTTTGCAGAAAATGATATAGGATTAACAACAGCAGAATCCATACCCAACAGAAAAAAAGTTAAATTCTGTGTGTTTGCTATGTAAATCGAATTTTTATGAGTCACCCTCACACAAAAATTGAAAAATTTCATGCCTGAATCAGTCAAATTTCCTGTAAGCGTTTTGATAGTAGATTTCTACTACCTTTTCAAAACTTTGAAAATGGTAAAATATTCAATCATTGCTTCATGTTTCTCAAAGCTGCTGGTAGAGGTAGGCAAGTGCAGAACCGGTTCGGTGCAAAACAGGCAAAGATTAGGACAGGAAAAAATTGTATGAAAATTGACACTAACTTACCCATCATCTAGCAAAAGCCTTTATAATTTATATGCTGCAGCCTATAGTGTAATTCTGCTGCTTTGATATTGAATGGAGCTAATCCACTAGGCCTACATGAAATTTTTGAGTGACAGTGAGTTAAGATACCAGCAGGCTACTACTCTAGTCTTAAGTAGAGTTGTACCAGTATGGTAGTGCATAGGAAAAGTTAAAACTTAATTATTTTCAAGCAACTTTTTTCACAATTCAATTCAATTTTTTATGACAGCAAAAGGCTGTTCAGTGATCAATGTCAACTGTCAAAAATTAGCGGATTAACATCATTACCATTAACAATTGAAAGGAAAAGCAGAAATCAGACTATTTACAGCAAATATATATACAAACTTGTGAAGAAAATATGTCCTTACTCTCAAAGTCTTGTCCCTGACAGGAACCTCCCTCCCCCCACCCGCCAAATGATAATTATTTGTAGGCACAAATTAATTTCCTTTTAAATTCTTTTTTGAATTTATAGAAGTTCATCTCTTTTAGCTGTAATGGTATTTCATTCCAGATTTTTGGTCCATTATACTGCAAACACTTTTGGGCTTGTTTCGATGAAACTCTAGTCATAAAGTACCGTCGTCGGGGGTGACTTTGATCACCCGTCTAACTTCAAGTGGTTAACCCTTCAAGTGCTCTGATCTACTACCACATTACCGTTCCATCTTTCTCTATCGACTGATCGTAACACTCTGTGGCTGAGCTTTCTTATAACACATTGCTTTTTTCAATTAGTGTCACGTGATGTGAGCATACTGCCACCTGATGCTTGATCAAAGTCACCCCGTGCCAGGGGTGACTTTGATCACTCATATAAAACTGCCGTTTTATCAAAGTAAACTCATCTGCAGGATGACTTTGTTCATTTTTATGTTTTTTAAAAAGTTGTCGGGGACTAAAATGTAGTTTTCATTGGATTGAAGTATAATTACAGGGGGTTTGCTTTAGGTAATGGCCATCTCACATCTGCCTCGGGTTCGGGAGGGTAGGGGTTCGATTCCTTCAGAACCAATCAAATATATAGCTCTTGTTGGTTACCAGTGATCTCGTCACATGGTGATTTCGTCACAGTGATTTCGCCACAAAGTGAGGGTTAGGGCAAGACAGCTCTGGGGATAGTAGAATAGTTTAATGACTGCTGTTCTTAGTCAATTCCTAAATTTCAATACAATGGTAGTATAATACGGTTAGCAGATAGGCCTATTCTGTCTTTTCTTGTGCTCAAAATGCCGTCTGTCACGTAATCATTTGTGACGAAATCACTGTGACGAAATCACTGGCAACCCAGCAGACATACTACATTTGGCTAGCAGGCTAGGCTAGCCTACTGCCCAAGCCAAATGAACAGAATCATTCACATCTCAAAAGTTTTTAAAACCAACCCAAATACCATTAGGCGATTGACTACGCTTTAAAACAATAAGCTGCATAGGCTTACAGCATCACCTTGGCATAATAAAAAGCCTAAAAGTCTTACCTTATTTTTACAAAGTTTCACAATCAGACAAATCTGATAGCGGTATACAGGTATAGGTTAGTTTGAAGTAGCTTACCAAAAAAAAAGTTTTATGACCAATCTTGATTTTGATTTCAGATGTTTTTGTGCAGATATATCACTTAAAGTGACTTAACAGTAGGCTACTCCTAGATTGCTACCAGACTACTGGTATCAGGTATTACTCTGTACTAATTGATTGACAGCTTGGTTTGCAAGTGCTGTGTGCTGTATGGTATATGCCTGACAGCCTGAGCTGTCTGGCTGTAGCATACTGGTACCTTAGATCTGAGAAAGAAGTACGCTTGGGCGTAGGCTGTGCAAAACAGAAAAACAAGGTGCTCAACTCAGCAAACTGTAAAACCTGAAACAGACAAGAGATCAAGCATAGTTGGTAAATAGTACTGTGCCTGTTAAGTGTTTTTTTCTTAATTAGTCCCTCAAGATGGATGATTCCAGCAAAAAAGCTTATTCTCAATCTCTTAAAAAGGTAAGACCATGAAGACTGCAAGATGTGAGATGATCGGATTTCGATTATTGTCAGACCTTGTATTGGTAGGCTTACATCTCAGTTGTCCAATTGTGCTACCAAACATCAATTCTGAATAGCCAAGGCCTACTGGCGACTGCAACTTAGGCAATTTAATTCTTTGAATGCTCTCTGAATTTTTGCAATTTACTGCGAATATTCAAATGGCTTAAAAACGTGGAAGATATGATTGAAATGGCGTTGAAATCGCTAATTTTTGCGGCAAAATTGCAAAAATCACCCAGCGGTTGGGGACCAGTACCAATTCAGCGATAGGCTGATAGGCCTAGCCAAAAGTTTATTTTGTGTGTTTATTGCTTGTGTAAAAGTTTTGCTGGATATTTAAGGTTTGTAGTCTCTTTTTGTGTGAAAGTAGTTCATTGTTTGTGTAAAAGTTTGCAGATGATATTATAAGTTATGACACTCTGATCTATTGTGCCATTATAACTGCTTAGACAAGGCAAGAACAATCTGATGTTAGTTGTAGTTACCATTGTAATACCAGTACCTGATATGGTTTCATTGTTTATGTTAATTCATCTTGTCCTTTTTTCTTAAATCTTACCTGTTTCTGTGGTGTTCAAACCAAATCAACTGAGTTACTTTTGAATATGCAATTTTTAATAATTTTTTGGTCAGTATCGTTATCGAAATTGTTATCTGTTATAACAGTATTTTATATTGTTTAACCTAATTTAAAATACTGTATTTCAAGCAATCTATTTTGCAGAAATCCAAGTTAAATAATTGGATATCATCTTCTTTTGATAGTGCATTTAGTTTTGAGGTGAGCTAAAAAAGATCTTGTATTATAAATGTCAGAGGTGGAGTCCTTGAGGATGTCCTTGGCCTCGAGGACTCATTTTGAAGTTTTGAAGTCCTTGGCCTTGGCCTCGAAGGTCAAGTCCTTGGCCTCAAGTCCTCGAAAATTGGCCTGTCCTCGGCTCGAAGACAGCAGTATTTTTTGAATTGTTAAAATGTTGTGGAGCGCTTGAAAAATTTTTTAGAAAACGTTTTTTTGTGGCGATCACCTGAAAAATTTTTGTGAAGACCTTTTTTTTTTGGAGAGCACTTGCTCTTGTGTCCTTGGTCCTTGGCCTTGGCCTCGAGCATTCCTGTCCTTGGCCTCGAGAGTGTCTGTCCTCGGAAAGGCTGTCCTTGGCCTCGGATTTTTTTTGTGTCCTTTGCCTTGGCCTCGAGCCTTGTGTCCTTGACTCCACCTTTGATAAATGTAACAATGGTTATTTAGTGTGATGGCTTTTTGCGAAATCAAATCTTCCACACAATAATGCCCTGCTGACATCAGTAAACCAAAAAATTAATTGAATCAACTATCTGAGCTGCTAAATTACTACTAGCCGTTTGTTGTTGTTGTTTTTTTAAGCAATTTGCTTGAACAAGGGCAAATAATTTTTTTGTGATATGGTAAACATAACTTTAAAAAATTTGGCAAATTTGTGGAAATATGACATGTGGTATACTCAAGTGCTGGATTGGTACAAAATTTAGGGCACATAAAAGTCGTAGAGCATTGTGCACAATGGTTCAAGAAAATTTGGGAACTTGTTGATTAGTTTAAAAGGTAGAGAGAACACCGTTGGGTTTTACTTCCAGATAAAATCAATAGCTTTTGATGGATTGCTTAGTGTTGAACTATAGTAAAGGCTAATGTAGAGCTTTCACCTGTATAATATAGACCTTTGCATCTTGACTTAAAAGTGACTTTGAAGCTGATAGAGAAATGTATAAGGCAACTTAGTTTTTTTCATCAGTACCAATAGCTTAGAACTGATTACAAAACATTTCAACATCTGTGATTCAAACATTGCTGACATTTAACACAATTTAACAGCTATATATGGCAATTTAAAATTTGTATATTTGTTGCAAGGAATCCAAAACGAACTGCCGTAAAAGAAAACATTTAACACAAATTGGCGATGAGCATTTCAATGACAAAACTTTTCATGAAGTCTGGTTGGAAAAATATGCACCAAAAGTTGTGGTAATTTCTTGTATTTGTTTTTTGTTTATCAATATCTCGTAAGTACCGTGACGATTTTAGCTGGTGTGATGCTAAAATAATTGCTTATTGAAGCATTGAAATATTTTTCAAAATTTAAATTATTGTGCTGTAAAGTTATCATTATTGTAAATTTGCGGGTTTCAAAAGCAAAAATTAAGTTGTTTGGTTTTTATGAATTAGTTTATGTAAACAATATCAAATATTAACACTTCAAATCGAGGTTAGCTTTTAATGATTTTTTATGTAACACAGTTGCCTTTATGTAGGAAGAACTTTCTGTCCACAAAAAGAAAATTTTAGAAGTGGAATCTTGGATCACTCAAAATAGCACGACAAAGAAGGTTGGTCGGAGTTGAATAGTGATTGGAAATAAATAATCCAATCTAAATTTAAAATAAGCTGAAGAATCCTTTATGGAGAACATACATTTCATGTACCTATTGATCAAAAACAATCAAAACATTATATTCGAGAAAGACAGTTTATTCGTTCATTTTGGAAAAACTAGTAAGATACTGCCACTTCAATACAATTTTACAAAATTGTTGTTGCATGGGTTGTACGCTGCAATTCAATTCAAAGACTTTGCAGGCATGCAGTACTTTGTTTATAATTGGGTGGTTATTTTGTAGTCTAATCCACCATTATATCTTAGCACTTCAAACGTTCTTGTAGCGGTTTTGCTTGGAATAAGTGGATTCATTTGCAGTTAATTTCTTCTACTGTTTACTGAGATTTTGGGGTGCAAGCAGACTCATTAAAACCTTGGAATGAACACTGTTTTTTAATAGTATGCGAGTATTGACTAAACTTAAGTTCTATGTAGGTTTATAAATTATGATAAGCAAATCAAGTTGTGTTTTGATCTAAAAATTACTGAGTTGATTAGGGAGGTGCACCAATTCTACTGCTCTCAGGTCCATCTGGATGTGGCAAGACGACAACACTGGTAGTGGTAGCTCAAAAGCACAACATCCAAGTTGAAGAGTGGATTAATCCACTCACTACTCCATTCAATGTCACGAAACAAGCTGGTAAAATTTGTTAAAAATTCACAACGGTACTATTTAGATGTGCTTGTACTTAAAATTAGAATATGTTGTGGTGATTTTCTAGTAATTATGAAACTAGCTTTTGTGCGTAATCTGCAGGCGCTGGAAAATTATCAAATCACGTGTTCAATTCTGGAAATTGTCTATTTGTTATTACCTGGTTTTATGTTTTTTTTTTCAGTACTGTTTGTTGCGCCCAAATGCAGTACAATATTTATGTCCTGTATTTGATACCTATTAATATTTGTTCGAGGTTTGTTCAAAACGTATTGATAGTTGTTCAGTGTCCATAAGTCATCTTTTCTGTTATAGTATAAAGCTTAGAAAATGCTTAAAAATATCGAGAAGTAATATTCTTTAGGTTTGCACTATCAGTCTGAAACCACGTGTTTTGAAGAGTTTTTGTTTCGCTCCGGAAAATACACTTCAGTATTATCAAGTCAAGGTCCACATGAGCAACCTTCTACATCGTGCAACAAACTTATTTTGCTCGATGACTTTCCTAATTTTTTGTATCGTGATCCTTCCCTTATAAACAATTTACTGCGGTACGTCGTACTTTTGTCTGAAAAGTTTTTGCAAGTACTGTGAAGGTGGTAGTAAACAATAATAGTGTTTGAAAGTTTGTTTGGCATTTGCTCTATATTACAAAACAGGTCAACCAATAGTAAAATTAAAATTAAATTTTTTGTTAGTATTTTTGCATTGTTCACAGTATTAGATGATTGTTTTCTGTGACTTGAATTATTTTGCACTGAAATTCTTTAACAGATCAGTTTAGCAACGTAAAAAAAGCTAGTTTATTCATTGACGATTTGCCACAAAGGTTGGACTAGAAAAAAAAATATTCTTGCAGAAAATACCAACGTACACAACGATGGCCATTGGTGCTAATTATTAGCAATGGTGCTGACACTGATGGTATTAAAAGACAGTTACGATCATCACCTATTCAACTTGCCACCATCAAGTAAGACGGCTGGTATTAAATAAAGATTTCTTTAATTTTCTTTTTTTCTTCGCCTGGTTGTCAGTGAGTGTTGCCGACTACTGCTCAAATTTGAGATTCATCTCATCATGGCATTCCATGGTTTTGCTTGGATTTTAGCTCAAGTCCTTAATGAACATGGACCAACTAGGCCGTTTAGGAATTTTTTTTACCATAAATGCGACTAAAGAGATATTAGGCCAGTTTCAACGAGTTGTGCTTTTGTGAATGATGTCAGTGTACAGTTTTTCGATGAGCCATAAATTTTGATTGAAATTGTGTTATACACATTAAAATGCGTTTTATTTTTAAAACTTTGTTTTTTCAGTTTCAACCCAGTTTCCGCTTCGCTTATGTCAAAGACATTAAATCGAATATGTAGCGCGGAAGGCCGAATTGTTTCCAAAGATGACATCACTATGATGTCGTCAACTGGTGACATTAGATCTGCCATAAATTGCCTTCAATTTTCTTCACAATTCGGTGAGAAGCGTTCAACTTTATGGATTAGAGTTACTGTGGATTAGTTCCAGTTCAAATTTACTGGGTGCACCTTTTTTTGAATGTAGAAGATGAAATTTGTCGATTTTTTTTGCTGTTTGTAAGGGTTGACTATCATTATGCGAGTACTTTGGTTGTGTTACAAGCGTGTAACAAGGTTTTAGGGCTCTCTTCGCGTCGGTGCGCCTGGGCTACACTAATTCTTTCAAAGAGGTATAGCAGTGACAAATGAATCTGGATTCATACTTCGATAATTACCCAAAGATCTCTCGTTTCAGTGTCTAGTATGATGCTCTGTCAATCAACTCGGTCAACTAAAATGTTACTTTTAAACAAGCGAATAGTCTGGCTGGACTCGCACTTGTTCAGCTCTACCTCGATTTGTTTGACTGTTCAAAAGCTTAAAGTTATTGAAGTTGACAACTTTTTGTACTTTGTAGAAAACATGAAAATCAGCAAAAGGAGCAAAAAATCCGTTAAACCTACGTCGAGTATTGCTGCTAAAGACACTACAATGATATTGTTTCGCGCTCTTGGGAAGATTTTCTATTGCAAAAGTAAGTGATAGCTTGAAATATTCAAAGATTTATGTTTGCATAATTCTCGATCACACCAGAAGCCGAACTAGGCACTCTACCAGCCTTCACGTCTGTCTATAACCTCACCGACACGAAAAGTTTTTTTTTTTTAAGTTCAGTTTGTCAACTTATACGCCGGCGGTTTTGCGCGTTTTGTTTAGCTAACTAATCGCTTGACAAACTTATGCAATTTTTGTTGTTTAGGAGTAAAGATAACCAGCAGATTAATGAAACAAAATAATAAATATCGTGACCCTTTGGTGTTGCCACCCGAAGTAAGTAGCGCAATCTTTTTAATAACATTGCTGCGTAGAACAGCTAGTAGGTGTCGTTATTCCGCAGAAAAGCGACGTCTGTCATATTGCGGTTTGATTTTCATGCTCTATATTGCTTGAATTAATTATATACCTTAATCAAATGCTTACGGCATGGTTCTCACACTGGAAGTTAGTGGTTCAGTTTTCAACTGACTAAGTGACCATGCGATAAATTCAAAATGAAAGCATCCTACTTAGACATCGAAGACAGTATGGTGTAAGTTGGATCTAATTCTTGGTGACCTGATAGTCGAATTTTCATCAAACATTGTAATTTGTAAGGTTAATTACTGCATTATGAAAACGTTTTTTTGTTAATTTATTAAGAACAATGTAATGAGAAAATTAATAATTAGCTATAGACAGTGTACGGAGTCTTATAGGCACAATTAAACCTTTGATTAACAGCACAAGACATTCTGTTTCGGAATCGACATTCGTCTTTTATTCCTCGTCAGTATAGCTAGGACTACAGGTATGAGCATGAGCGTAGGAAACAAAATTGTGTCATAATCTGGTTAATTTGCGATTCTTTGCCTTTCTACGCTCATGTTCATACCTGTAGTCCTAGCTATACTGACGAGAAATAAAAGACGAATGTCAATTCCGAAACAGAATGTCTTAGGCTGGTAATCAAAGGTTTGATTGTGCCTATAAGACTCCGTATACTGTTTATAGTTTTTCTGTTAATTTAGCTCATTATTGATTCGTAATTTTATTAGGATGTCTTGGACCAATGTTGTTTATCCGGAAGTGCCTTCAGTTTATTCTTGCATCACAACTATCTCAATTTCTTTGACAATAATCCGTTTGATGACGTAACTAGTGCTGCAGAATGTCTCAGTCTTGCCGACACAGTGAACTCACCATTGACCTTAAGTGACCCCACCTCTGGTGGATCAGTTTATACAGATCGTTACGAAGGTGGGTGTAATGTGTACGTTTACGTGATCATTAGCAGATTTGTTACGACCATTTATTATACTGCCACTTTCAATTGTCTATCTTTTACATGGAATAAGGTAGCACCAAACTAAACTAATACTTATGTAAAGCTTGACTGTATGTTTTTTGATCTTTCACTCATTATTATTGCGTTTTTGTTTGCCAAGTTGTCTTGGTCGAAAAACAGCGAAGGGATGTTGTATTCTCACCAAGCCATAGCCGTAGCCAGGGGGGTGGGGGGAGGCAGGGGGCTCGCCCCCTCTCCCCCCAATTGAAATGTTAACAATGATAAAAATATCACAAAAAGACTAATATTGTTTCTTCAGTTTCTTTTAACATCTTCGCCTATAACAGTACACGCGTACAGTAGTAACAGAGGTGGAGTCGAGGACACAAGGCTCGAGGCCAAGGACACAAAAAAAATCCGAGGCCAAGGACAGCCTTTCCGAGGACAGACACTCTCGAGGTTAAGGATAGGAATGCTCGAGGTCAAGGACACACAAGCGCAAGTGCTCTCCAAAAAAAAAAGGTCTTCACAAAAATTTTTCAAGCGATCTCCACAAAAAAACGTTTTCCAAAAAATTTTTCAAGCGCTCCACAAAATTTTAACAATTCAAAAAATACTGCTGTCCTCGAGCCGAGGACAGGCCAATTTTCGAGGACTTGAGGCCTCGAGGCCAAGGACTTGACCTTCGAGGCCAAGGACTTCAAAATGTGTCCTCGAGGACGTCCTCGAGGCCAAGGACGTCCTCGAGGACTCCACCTCTGAGTAGTAATTAACAATAATATTGATCCAGGGGGAGGGGGGGTCGGGCCCCCTCAATTTAATTTTTGCCAACCGATTTAAATGGGCCCCCTACAATAATATTTTAATGAACCCCAATTTAAATGGGCCCCCAACAATGGTATTGATCCAGGGGACCCGGGCTCCCTCATTTTAATTTTTATTAACCAATTTAATTGATAACCAATTTAATTGGGCTCCCTACAATAATATTTAAATGGGTCCCCAACAATAATATTGATCCAGGGGACCCGAGCCCCCTCAATTTAATTTTTGCCATCCAGTTTAAATGGGCCCCCTGCAATAATATGTAAATGACCCCCAAGTTTAATGGGCCCCAACAATAATATTGTTGCAGGGGGTCGGGCCCCTTTAATTTATTGCTTACCAACCAATTTAAACGTATAACCCGAGTGAAATTAAAGGTTTTTATTCTAAGAGTTCCTAACTGAGACCCTCATCTAACCTGTTTGCGAACGTAATGCAATAACCAGGGACGGATTTAAACACATGGCACGGTGCCAGGGGCCCCGCGCCCAAATAAGACTTTTTTGGGGCTTCACCTGTATTTGGTAGGAAAATATTGCGAAAATCCCAAGGTGCCTGGGGCCCAACTCGATGTAAATCTGGCCCGAGCAATAACATGGTTTGAAGGCGTAACTATCTATTGTACATTTTTCAACTACAATTCACCTCCACCTCGCCAGTTTTTTTGCAACAAACTACTTTTGAAAAAAATTAGTTACAGTAAGGGGAATGCTCATTGATCAAATTTTGAATTGAGAGGGCCTGGGCCCCTTGGCCGTATATATTATGTACTGTATTCCTATAACTGGTTGTTTAATGACAAAACAATAATCTCTACGGAAAATATTCGACTGGATTGTTATTTACTGCTAAAATATTGTAGGAGGCAATGTACTTTATTTCCCCTTACTTGGGCCAAATCACTTACAAAATTTGACCCCAAAATCCAAAATTTTAAACGTATTTTGGACTTAAATTGCTTGCAAAAGAAGGACTGAAAAACTTAATTTTTTCAATTTTGTTTTCAAATGTTAAAAATCTAGTACGGTAGTTTCAAATGGCTTGAATACGTGTGGAATGTGATCCAATGGTATTAAAATAGTTTTTTTCCAAAAAATTGCGAAAAATTGCCCAACGGCTGGGGGCTTAGCCCCCAGACCCTCGTCTGTGATACGTTTGAATTACAGTACGCTTCTTTACTTAAACACGTCTCTCAATTTAGACATTTTTGCGTTTTATCTATTGGTTTAAGCCCTCTCCCTTGAACGAGATCCTAGTTACGTGCCAACACCTGGCCACGGCTTCTGATCTTCCATTCAACGAGATCTTTGGCCCCACAAAAAATTCCTCTTGAAGTTCCTGATGACGTCATTGCATGTGATTTGTGGTTTGCCCCCCCCCAATCAAAAATCCTGGCTACGCCTATGCACCAAGCACCTCCTTTTTAGGTACTGACGGTGAATGATTCAGTTGCTTTTCGCTGTCTCTTTTATCATTCATCAAACACGGATCATTCACCAGACACAAAAAATCATTGGCCAGACACGGTGAATGATTCTTATATTGCTAAACGTCAAGTAGAGAAGCTGTGAATTCCAATGTTTATTATTTACAGCGTTGCTTTGACCCGTGTATCTTTATATACCGTGTATCTAAACCATTTTTAGTGTTTCAGTTGCAAACGCTCTATTCAAAATAGATCATTCTATTCAAAATAGACCATTTATTGATGAGAACTTTATGGTGCTTGAATTTAGGTATTCTTTCGGCACGTGGAATGATTTTTTCCAATTCTCTCAGAGCAACTTCTGAGATGTGCTCATCAGTATCTGGTACCTGGCGGCCAATGCATAAACCAAGTTGGTTTGAAGTTCGGCGCACAGCCCAAGAAAACAACCTTACTGCTCACGAACTCTTCTGGCGACAAAAAGAAGACCTTCCGTTGCTAGTACATCTTTCTTCTAGATTTGAAACACCGCAAAGAAACTTTATAAAAGAAGTAATTGCAATACCGAAATGGAAATCATTTAGAAGGTACGTTTTTGATGGAGCTTTACTGGTGGAATTTCATAATCTGCTTTCGAAAATTGACGCAGTGATTAAATCCCAATTCGTTCAATACTGCACCGTTGTTACTGCAACTTGTTTTTTTACTTCCTTCTGGGCTTGCGGAATAAAGTTAGCTTGGTCAAGTGAGTGCGTCGCAACCTTTCCTTTAAAGCTGTAATCTGCATGTTATTTATCAGTTTATAGCAGCTTCCAACCGGCCAGTTGGTCGAGAAGCATTCGTCTCTAGAGCGAGAGGCATAAGGTTCAAATCTCGGACCGGTCACAGTTTTGCCAATTGCCACCACTGCGGTATTTGGAAAACTGCTGTATTGTCCGGGTGCACCGGTGCAATGATGCTAATATTGGCCCCACAAAAATGTCGCACGCTTCGACGCTATACGGCGAGTTCAATGATTTGATTTATAAAATCAGTGGTCGAGTGGATAGAGCGTCTGCTACTGAAACGGTAGACTCGGGTTCGATTCCCGGTCGGGTCATACCAAAGACTATAAAAATTGGTATTCACAGCTTCCTTGCTTGACGTTCAGCAATTAAAGGGACAGTATGAAGCCTTCGCTGTGTGTGGTAGACAGGTGGGCAGGTGGCAGCTTGACTCGAAGACCGAAAGGTCCTTTCGCTGTCTCCTGGCCAAGGCAACTTGGTGAATAAAATGCAATTACAATTACCTCGGCAGATATATTGACGATTGAGAGTCGAGGATCAGTGCTTGAGGCTAATCTTAAAACGCTTATATCATTGCAATGTCATTTAGTTTTGGCAACCGACTGGGTGAACAAGAAACTACCGATGAGGAACTGAAAATTGATGAGACTTCTAGTGGTGAAAATGTTGACGTAAAAGTGAATGTCGATGATGATGATGACGTAACTATCGAAGAATTCAGCGACTGATTGGATGGTGTCGACGTTTTTGTTCTTTGTATTTTTTAATAAATTATGTTGTCAAGTCAAGTTTATTTCACCATACGCTTAAAAGTAAGCAGGCAGGAAACAGCGATAAGACCATGCGGTCATATGCACCTTTTAGCAATACTTAACAGTTACATGCATAAACCTAAGCTTGTCATTGAACGTAAGAACTCAAAATATCATTAACAACGAAACAATAACAGCGTTGCCAGCTTTGCACTAAATATTTAGAAAAAATATAATCAGCTAACTTCTGCTTGATTAAGAAATTGAATTATTTAGACATTGCACACTGCTGAAAGCTCAACTTGTTAGGTATTGAAGAATGCAAGTCAGTCACGGGCGTAATTAGGGGGGGACATGGTGCCTTGCCCCCCCCTTTGGGTCGCCAGTATAGTAAAATTAACGTAGAATATTATGTAAAAGTGCGGCATGGCCCCCCTCTGTAACTTGGGCAGAAAGTTTGAGCACAAAAACGGACATCTGACTGAAAAGCTTTTTTTTTTTTGCGTTTTTGGTCCTGACCTACTTTTCGCCCAAAAACCAGACCAAATCTAACTGAAGACTTTTTTTTGGGCAGAAAAACAAACTGATTCTGAGTGGAGAAATTTTTCATTCGGCGTGCATTATTCACAAATTTCCTGCCCCCCCCCCCCCCTTTCGAAAATCCTGCGTACGCCACTGGTCATTCATAATTAAGTTTAAAGTCATATTCGTATACAACAACATTAAAATAGAAAGACTGAATTAAACTGCTATATTTTGGGGTGCCAGAAATAACACCAAGTAATAATCTGAAGAAACAATGTTGGCAACACTCTGTTTAGTAAAAAAAAAGGAAAAATTCTCCATACTATTTAGCCTACTAACAATTGGATAATCAAGACAATGACTGCAGTTACACGCAAACAATCCAAAAACCACATCAATGCGTTCTTCAGTTCTAAATTCAATCGTTTTTAAGAAAACCGATCAATAAAACAAAACAAACCGAAGCACACTTAGACTCAACTTCCAAGTTGATTGCTTGCGAACGCAGTAGATGACTGTTTCTATTACATCAAGCAAACTGCAGGCCATCACTCCTCAAAAAGTTTTTTCCAGCCACAACCCAAAATTAGGACCACCAACTTCTCTAGATATCCGGAATTTTGAAAATTTACGCGTTAAATAGACCTTTAGCACAAGCGGATCAATCACGAACCCTGAAGTTATGTCGAAAAAAAAAATTTTTTTTCAGACAACCATAGACAAGGAATGGAATGAAATAAATATCTTGCCGTACCATAGTCAAACATTACAGCCTTTATATAGAAGAATATGAGGATCTAAAGCACCATCACTGTACGATTTTGAGTATAAATTTTTTAAATTTCTAACACACACCACAGCATAAACCCGAATTTATACGCAGACCACATCGTTTTTTTTTTCTTTCTTGGAAATTACGTGAAAATGCAGAAAACGCAATCCAATGTTTTATTTATAATATTGCTATTTTAACCAGTTTGATACGTATATTACTTAAACATGGCAGTTAAAGCAGTAAAGAAAAAAAAAAATACTAGCCGAAAGTTATTGTATATACTATGATATGATTATAATAACTACAACAGCAATCATATTTCTGCTCAAAACTATGCATGCAAATTACCGAATGCTACTTCAGTAACTTAAGGAAAATAATTAGTTAAAACAGATGTACTTTCTGAATAGTGACACAAACATGAAAAGCATAGCAGATACAATAGAAAAAAAAACAAAAAACGATAACAAGTCAACAATTTTTTCAATTTTGGATACTGGTAAATCAACGTACAGTGCAGAATAGACAAGTTGGTAAATAGCCTACTGCGTAGCGTTGGATTGTTAATTACGCTATACAAATTGTCTGATTTGTCATAAGTCACAACGGCAAGAAATTTCACGCGAACCCGAAGAACCCAATTTGGTCCGAACATGCGTAGAATTTTTTGTAAAGTGTATGACGAAGGAAAAGTTATTGCTCGATCAGGAAAGAGAACTCTGGTACGACAAACTAGCATTTGCAAACAAACCTTTTCAGAGGTTCACTGCATTCAGAACTAGCCCCACCCCAATCAATTGAAATCCCTTAACGTTGGCTTGACCTAGTCAACTTGGCCCAATTTTTTTTTAAAGTTTTTTGGTTTAAGAATTTTTGACAAAGAGATTGAGGTTTAGTCACAACGTTCGCACGATCTATGATCTTGGAAGTAAAGGCAATTAGTTGGAAAGAAATCGATTGTTTTTTTTTTTTTTAATTAAAGACATTGGCAGGAAGGCAAGGAATCAGTGTTTTTACTTTTTGCTTTACGGTGTGCTCGTCACAAAACATAATGTGCTACTACCATAGGTGGGCACAAGTCCGTTAATCGTTAATCCGTTAATAACGAAGCTAACTTCTTCATTAACTCGTTAATCCGTTAAGAAGTTTTTTGATGTTTACGGACTAAATTAACTTCCGTTAAATTCTGTTAACGGACTAAAGTAACTTCCGTTAAGAAGGTTTTTATCGTTAATATCTTGCACCTTTAATATCTTGCACCATTCATTCATCGGACCGATAGAAGCCAGTTTGCACTTGTAACACCTGTTTCGTATTAGCACGAGTTTTGTAGAAGAAAACGAAGAAAGGAGTTCTTTTTTGTGGCAAATAATAACCTGCAGCCTCATAGGTCGATTAATTATCGCTGTTCACAATTTCCCAAGGTTTTTCGATCGCAGCTTCGTTGAGCATTTGAACTTGTTTTTATCTTGAAATTAGATTAGACTGTAAAATGTAACTTCCAAAACACAAAAAGACTACCATAGCAATAAATATTTCCTTACAATCTGCTCAACAGCGTCAATACGTGTTCTAGAAGCGAGTGAATAAAAAGAAATGTAAATTACACGCAAAATGTTAACGGACTTTATTAACTTCCCTTAATTGAAGCTGAAAATAACGGATTAACGTTAACGGAGGTGTGAAGTTTGTTAACGGACTAGTGGTAAACGAAGCTAACGTTTTGCATTAACTTGCCCACCTATGGCTACTATACACTGCCACAGAGACTTACATTACGTTAATTTAGGTCTCTGTGCTACTTCTGTCAACTCACTGAATGATTTGGGGTAGACCTACAATATTTTTTCTATTATGAGTGATTTGGGAGTATAAGAGACATAAATTCTCAATTTGGATCAGCCTCTGGTCATTAGTATACTCCTGCTCTCGTTATTGTCAGAAAAATAACCACGGATGGGAGTTGCCATTTTTTGGTGGCTGATCCATTAGGACTTCATGTCTTCTGTTTTCTTGGATGATGTATAGGCCTGCGTCTAACCGTCTCATTGTTGACTGGCTGCTCCGAGATTTGAACCGTTACACTCCGATTCCGAAGCTTGCGCCGTGCGAGTGACGTACACATAAAGGTAAATTTACACAGTATCCGTTTTTCGTCCGTTTTCGTCCATTTTTTTACCTTTTTGCTTCTTCCACTAAGTACACTGTTATACTTAGATAAAAATTTTGTTCAAAAATTTTGTGTAGAAATGATAAGAGCGATATTTCAAAATAGCGGTGTACCCCTTTGCAAAAATTTTTTTTTCGGAAAACTTTTGTCTAGTATGTGAATGTCTGGTTAGAGCGGATGTGGACAAATGGACAAATAAAAATGTCGAATGAAAAATCGCATATTTTTTCATGGAGAAGCAAAAACGGAAGAAAAACGGATACTGTGTAAATTCACCTTAAGCTTCTTGACTTATCTTTTTCTCGACGCAAGAGTAGAATGAGACTAGAAGCAGGGATATTAAGTCATTTGAAGTTACTGAAGCAGTAATATTAGCTCAAGAAAGGATTAGGATATGCTTAATGTACAGACCTGGAATTAACAAGCCTAAAAGAATTAAGAAAGAAAATATTAGCTTTACATCACTATTTTGGTCAGAATTTGAAGATTATTTAAGCAATAAAGTTACTCTGTCAGATAAAATTATTTTGTGTGGTGACTTTAACTTTCATTTTGAAACTAATTCAGCAGATGCAGTCAAATTTCTTAACATGATTGACTGTTATGGTTTTACTCCATTATATAGTTTTAAAAGTAATCCCACACACTGCAAAGGTGGGGTTCTTGATGCATTTTTTATTTCAAAAAATGCAATGGATAAAAACTTCATGAAAAATTTAGATGTCGTAGTTGACACTGGAACCAATTCCGACCACTACTTGGTTACTGCTGTTGTAGACACTGCTGGATTACATTCCACCTCTGCTCCATTGGTTAAAAAAATTGTAAGAAATTTGAAGCAAATTAATTTTGAATTACTAAGATATGATCTGGAACAGTCTGGTATAGTTCAGTTGGTATTGCAATGTCAAAACTTGAATGATTCTATTGTTGTCTATCATGATATACTTAGTAAAATCATAGAAAAGTATGCTCCTCTTGTTCAAAAATATATCAAAACATCTAAAACGCCATGGTGGAATTCGGAATGTCAAAATGCAAGAAGACGCAGAAGAGTTTTTGAAAGAGCTTTTAGGAAGAATAAATCTTTAGAAAATAAATCTAAATTTTATGCAGCATGTAAACAGGCTAATAAAATCTATTGCATTGAAAGAGAAAAATATTTCAAAGAAAAACTAGATAATTGCAAAGGTAATGCCAGAGCCACCTATAATGTTGTGAATCAATTATTGGATAAATTTTTGGGAAATCATCCACCTATCACAAGCACTGCACAAGCTTGTCTATTTTAATGCTAAGATTGCTAAGATTTTGCTGACTATTTTAATGCTAAGATTGAACAAATTTATAGTGACATGTCTTGCCATAATTGCAATACACTTGATGTTGATATAAATGTAGTTAAATCTTCATGTGCTTCCAAATTTAGAAAGTTTGAACCGCTATCTCTAGCTGGTTTAAAAGCTATAATTGAGTCTATGCCATCTAAAACATGTGATCTTGATCCACTACCAACCAGTATTCTCAAGAAGTGCATTGATTTATTACTCCCTGCAATTCATCATATTGTTAATCTTTCATTGAGTCAGGGTTATTTTCCTGATGTTCTCAAAAAAGCATGTGTTACTCCTTTGATTAAAAATGAGAACTTGGATAATGATAATATTAAAAATTTTAGACCTGTAAGCAATTTGCCTTTTCTTGGCAAATTAATAGAAAAATGTGTTTTTCGCCAAATTAATACATATCTGTGTGAAAATTCATTGTATGGCTATTCGCAATCAGCTTACAGATCTTGCTATAGCTGTGAGACTGCCCTTGTAAAAATGCACAATGATATTTTGTCAATTTTAGATGCCAAGTCAAATGCAGTTGTTCTTTTGTTTGATTTGTCAGCTGCTTTTGATACGGTGAAGCATGATCTCCTGCTTAGTAAATTGTCCGCTGAATTTGGTTTTTCTGATGTAGCTTTAGAATGGTTTTCAACCTATTTAAATAATAGGAGCTACTTTGTTAAAGGTGCTGGCTGTACTTCTCATACAGTTGATGTTAAGTCTGGTGTACCCCAGGGTTCAATTTTAGGGCCAGTGCTATTTAACTTGTATTTTAAAAGTGCTGAATTAATTGCTAATTCACATGGTCTTTTTATGCATTCATATGCTGATGATATGCAGTGTTATCTTTCTTTTGATAAAGACTTTTCTGTAGACATGATTAAACACAAAATTGGAGCCTTTTTGCAAGATTTAAAGCATTGGATGACTAGTAATTTTCTAAAACTGAATGAAAGTAAGACCAAAGTCATTGAAATTTTATCTAACCATAACATTGAATCCAGAATAATTTCTGACATACAAATTGATGATAACTGTTCTTTGCCTATGCCTAATGATTTTGTCAAAATTCTTGGTGTAATATTTGATGACAGACTGAACCTTGAGAAGAGTAGTTAGTACTTGTTATGGCAATTTACGTAATTTAGGCAGAATTGCATCTAAGCTTACTAAACCTCTAAAAATTCAGCTAGTTCATTCTTTAATATTGTCCCATATTGATTATTGCAATGCCTTGTTTTATAACTTACCAGAATATTTATTGCACAAGTTGACAAAAGTTTTATATTCTGCAGTGAGATTTATTTTTGGACTTCGTGGTTCTGCTTTGCGTAAGCATATGCTACCATATTTGAAAAGCCTTCATTTTTTACCAGTGAAATTTCGTATTGAATTCAAAATTGCTTTGCTCACACACAAGTGCCTGCATGGTTATGCTCCTATATATTTGAAAAATTTAATCAACTCTCGTTCTGTTTCGGAAAGATATAGCTTGCGTGTTAATGATGATAATTGGCTGCTTCAAACGGTAACTAGCTTAAACTTTGCTAGATCCCAATCTATGTTTTCATGTGCATCACCCAAAGTATGGAATTCGTTGCCACTATCTCTGCGTGAAATTGAAAGTTTGTCCCTTTTTAAGAAACATCTAAAAGCATTTTATTTTAATTTAGCTTTTGAGGATATTACCACTGTTTGATGCCAGTTTTTTGCTGCTTATTGCTGTAGAATTAGTACCTCTGTTGAGTATTAATTTTATTTCTGTAAAGCTATTTATTTGAATGTTACTTTGGCCCCTTAGTCAGATGCATTGACACTTGTTGGTGTTATCTCAAGGGGGATATAAATTGCAATTATTATTATTATTATTATATAAAAAGTTTAGCAAAGAAACGGAGCAGAAAAACTTAGTTTGATTGACTCCGTCACCTCTAAAATTCGTCTTTTCTCATAAAACGCAAAATTTTACTTGGGTTACCGAAGGTACCAAACGGTATTGAGGGCACACGCTAAGGGGATAAAAAAAGAAAGGCTTTACTTCACCGGAAATGTATATCTAGTTTTTTATTAATTCTAACTCAAATCTTACCCAAACTCAAATGCTTTCTCTAAAGCTATTCCCAAATCAAACCTAAACCCTAATCTCAACCCCTAAAAAAGCAAATGAAAAAAGCGCGGATTGCTGCTGCTTGCAAGATTGTATTACTGATTGTATTTTGTGTGTTCATTGCCATGAATATGAGACATTGGATGTGACGGGTAGGCCTAGCCTACTGTGTAGTGATAGCAGTAACCCGGTAGGTGCAGACTGCTGAGTGAGAATTTTAGACATTCAGGGTTGCTTACTCAAGGTGGATTTACACAGTATCCGTTTTTTGTACATACGGAAAACGCATCTGCTTTTTTTACGTTCGTAGGTACCTGTATGCAAACAAGACGGATTACGGTATATGGTACTTAACAACACCCAATAAATTTGTTCTCACCCAATTCAGAATTTGAACTTTCTCTGTTCTGCCGTACTTAAGTCATAGCCTACGTACCATTTTTAAGTATGGCAGTTCAAAATTAACAACTTTTCTCTTCATCTATGTTGCCATTTTGTCGTTATTGGGACAGAAGATTATGATTATTGATTAACTTTTGGAAAACTCCGAACTGGCTTGCAATGTTAGGCCCCTACAGAACATGCATTCAGCATTGAAATGCAGCTTGACTTAATTTAACTGTTCTAAACCCTTATGGTACTTTATTTTGACAATAAGAATGACTCTGCTGCAAAATATTTATTGTGCAGTGTGAATCAGGAATATGCACTGATCAGATCAGTGATAGGCCTATCGGTATCTTAAGTTTTAGAAATTTTGTTTCCAATTCAATTCAGAATTGGCAATCCTGGCAAAATTTCTTAGGGAAAATCTAAGCTGTTATACCGTATCTTGTAAACAAAAGGCAGTAGAAAGCTCAAATTTGGTGAAGTTGGTCTTCATATCTGTCAAATTTTTTAACAAAAAACTAAGCAAAAAATTTTTTGATCTGAATGTCCTTTTAGTCTAAGAAGGAACATTGCTCAGAACTGGAACTCCAAGCTATTATTTTTGATTCATTAGGCCGACCTCTGGCCTGATTGGTAATTTCTACCCAGACAAATTTTGGTCACTGATCAGTCAGAAAACCTACCGGTACCGGTAGTGTGTGCTTTGAAAAACTTTTCAAATATGTTATGCGCAAATGGAAGCCTGCTTTAGTCTGTGCGCACCTATTGACATGGTTCCTTGTAAACAGCTTAGTATCGTAGCCTACCATGCATGCTACTGCAAAATGTAAGGGGGTAATTGTTAGACTCAATAGGCTTACTATTCATACAGCTTACCATACTGATATATTTTACCGGTAAGTCGGATGTTAAGTTTGAGCCATCCGCTTTTTTTTGAATCTCTGCGACTCGTGTATGAGCGTGTGCGTGCTCTTGCTCCTCTCATGCCAGATGCATGCACTCATTAGAGTTAAGGCTAGATTTGGGGAATAGCTTAGATCAGAAAGAAGGAAAACGCTTGCACGCTCATACGCGAGTGGCAGAGCTTACGGAAAAAAAGCATTAAGTCTACATATAACCTATTCCAGGTCAACATATTACAAGTCAACATATTAACGACACCCATCAAGTCTGCATATAACCTATCCTTCATCTTTTTTGGTTCAGATATGTAGCCTACTGTTACCAGTGTTTCAGGTTTCAAGATAGCCTAATGATATGGTTTGTTTTAATCAGGTTGTTTTGTTACCGATGTCTACTTTTTTTTGCAGGTTAATGTAGAAATGGATACAAATAAACAAAACAAAAATGCTATTCTCATTTTATTATTTTCTTCTATGAAATGCAATATGAGTTTTGGGACTTAAATTTGAATCTGATCAATAACTTTATCAGCACCCATATTAAAATAATACAGCCTTACTGTAAAAGGTTTAGCTCAGAACAATCTCAAAGGTTTCTTGAAAATACTACAAAAACAAGTGCGTAAAAATGTCTCGTCATCGCAACTACCGTAATCTCAAGCATGATGATTATGCTGATGATTATGATGTTTATGGACAGTCATATGAAGATGATTATGGTGTGTCTCCTGGGACGATGGAACACTACATGTACTCTCGATCATCTAGCAAAAATGTGGATTTAAGTTCATATATTCCTTCAGAGGCTACTGTAAAGGAGGATGCTGCTGAGTTTGAAACAAACAATGCAAAAGTGAAACAGCAACCTCAAAAAGAGAAGACTGAGACAGCTTTGCCACCACAGAAGAAAAATTCTGTAAATTTTCAGACTAAAATTAAATGCTACACTTTAATTCGAAATGCTGTTGGAGGTTATTACCCAGATGTTGCCATTGAAAATGCTGCTGTTCTTTGTGACTATGATGCTGAACAAGCGATTAATTATCTCCTAACAGCCACCCCTATTGTAGCCAATGTGTCGACCGAATCTGATGCTAGGACTTTAAGCAACACCCCACCAAAAATGATTCCAAACTCTACAAATACAGGCCTGCCTCAAAGGACTGCAAGGGGAAGGCGTGGAAAAATTATGGAGGTATATACCATGTTGATTGTTCAATGCAATTTGTAAATTTTAAGTTGTCTTTTTTGCAATTAGTTCAAGTGTCTCCTTTTATTGCAACTATAATAACTTATAAATAATAATTAAACTAGCAGCATTAAGAAGTAAATTTTCTCGTTCTAAGCCTAATTAGTGAATTCTATGTCATGTTGCAAGATTTTACAAAATTGTGTATATACTATACCAGTTTCCCAAAATGCGCAAAGTGCGATATTTTCCCTAATTGCGCAAGTCCTCACAGCTCTCCTTACACAAACTCAAAGTTACGGTGGTGAATAACAGGCACTGTTTGCCATTTCCACAAAAAAATTAATCTCCGCAACAAACGAGACTCCAATGACAATATTTCTTAGTCTACAACTAATTTTCAAGTTTTCCAACCTCCAAAAACTTTGTCTGCACCTCGATTAACTTTGCTGTAACTTTTGTTCTACTTGACCCACGACTTCAATTCTGGTATCATTAGAACCAGTGTTCACTCCATATTTCCACCTATACAAGCAAAAACACAAAATCATTTACCGCTAGGTGACAGAAAAGAAATACGCAATTGAGGAAAATTTTGGGAATTTTGCGCAATTAGGAAAATAATGACTTTCGACTTGTCAGGTCTTAAAATTGCTGAATTTTGCTTTTCTTAACTCAGCAACAGTGCACGTGCTCTAATATAAGCAGTTTACACTATAATAGACGAGTATAACGAGCATGAGTTGCTCATTAGAGAAAGCTTATACCTAACAAAGTTTATCCAAGCTTTCAGGATTAGCATATAGAAATTAGTTATTGTTTTGTGAGCGTAAATCTGTGATTGTGATGTCTTCTCGGTGGAAATGGCAAGAAACAGATATGAAAAGTGCCCTAGACAAAGTAAAAAGAGGTTCAGTTTCAATTAGGGATGCAGGTGATCAGTACAAAATTCCCGAGAGCAGTATTCACTCCAGAAAAAGTTTGGAAAAATTTGCCAAGTCGTATCCAGCGGGAAGAAACTTTTTTGCAATTTGTAGCCAAAAGGGTTGACCATAAAAGACGTCCAAAGTCGTGGGGAAGGAAGTAGAACTGGGGAAAGACATCATTTTTTTCAAATTTTTTGCAGAGAATTTTTTTTCTAAACAACCCCTAATTTTTTTAAATTTTTTTATATTACGTGTGAAAATTGCAGCAAGCTTATTAACTTGCCGTTATGACATTATTGATGACGTCATTATCACCATGACAATTTTTTTTACTAGACTACTTCTATCGTATGATTAATTGAGTAATGTGGTATTTGAAAAAACCTTTTGAACACTCGTACTCTGCGCCACAATGAGCAAAGTTATACGTCTACGCAATTGCCAATTGTGCAATGCGCAATTTAAATTTTACCCTAATCGCACGAAATTTTTTCCCTTTTAAAAATTCCACAGTTAGTATCTGAAAATTTTGCTGTAACTAACTGCACAAAACAGGAAAGTTGAAAGGTATGATCCCTTAAAGAAAAATTAAAAAAATTTGTTCTATGAAATGGCTGTAGCAATTTTTTGCGAAAACCTTTGCGCAATTTGGGAAATAGGTATATGTATTGCATTTCAAATCATAGTCATAATCAGATTTCTCTGGAAAATAAAAACAAAATGCATTAACTACCCTAACTTAGAATAGATTGTTGATGCATACCGTGCAATCATAAGGTGCAATGTAGACTCTTTTCAAAGAATTTATAATATTGCTGGATGCAAATTGCAAGCTGAATCCAATTTCATCGCTAATTGTTTTTGGTGCTGGCTGACTTACAAAAGCATTAGAGAAATCTTGGATAGTTGGTTGAGTATCTGGTTTGCAAACCTGTACCAGTAATCAGTGTACTTCGGTATTGATTGCATGGCAGTTTTATTTAATTTGATTAAAAACAATATTGAAGCCTTATTTGAAATAGTAAAACTTCGTAAAGTTTTGCACTTAGCCACATCTATCATCAGTCAAAATGAAATCATATTGAAATCATATCCACTCCACTAGAATATAAATTAATGTTTACTGATGATAGACATAGCTAAGTCCAAAACGTTTAGAAATTTTACCAATTTAAATAAGGGTTTACTGTTTGTACCAAATATACCGGTATAGTTTCTTCAGTTTTAAGTCAAATATCTATTTGCATTTTATTTATTTTTGGTTGCAGAAAGAATCTGCGACAGCTTCAGCAAATGGATCTAAAACTACAATCAATCTTACTAGCAATGATGCTAAAGCAATTAAAATTGGGACAACGACTAATACCCCAGTTAAAACTGGATTTCATTTGGTTACCAACAGTTCTAAGAAAGAGAAGGGTTCACCAAATGTTTCTGAGCAACGTCGCCGTAGTGAGGCTCAACTTAAAAATGACTTTAGCTCTCTTGGAAAGCTTAAACCAAACAATTCATTCACAGCACTAAGCTCTATGAGTGATTTGGTGGACAAAAGCGGAACCTCAACTCCTGCAAAATCAGGAAAAAATCAAGTTGATTTCAAGGTAAGTTTTTCATTGAGTTTAATTTGAAGAGTAGTATCAAAAACACAATTTTTGACAAAGTAATATTGCTTTCAGTCAAAATTTTGCAATCTAAATATACTTTCTTGTGATTTTGCACTTAAAGACTTGAAATTTATACCATTATTAATAAGTATGTTACATAGTTGTCTGTAACCTTGCATAAGATGATTCAATTAATCCCAAATCTTGAGTGGTTTTGCTGGTTAAAAGAAAAAGAGTATCACTTGATGTATATGTAAGGCGCACTTCCAGCTTTTTTAAATTTTTGTATTTTAAGTGCCCCTTATGGTCCAAAAAATACAGCACTCTTTAATTGTTACCCATGCATTTAAGACTTTTGTATGCATCTATTTTGCTATTTTACCTTATTAACTGTATTTCCAGCAATATATAAATAATTCGTTATCCTTATTTCTAATCGATTTTCGCAGTTATCATTCTTAAGTAATCTACATTATTATTCCTATTTAAGAAAAGATTATAGTTTTGTAATGAAACATTATTCAGTATTTTTTTGCAGAAAGAGTATGAACACCGAAGTAAAAATTCCAAACAGCAGCTGAGTATGGTCGTTATAGGCCATGTGGATGCTGGCAAATCTACAATGATGGGACATCTTTTATTTCGTAAAGGAATAGTGTCAAAAAAAGTTATACATAAATATGAACAGGTGTGTAGTTGTACTGGTATATTTAAATCAAAAATTTTAAACCAGAAAAAATCTGCCACTGCATCTTTTAGTAGCATTTTTAAATCAAAATGGTGCATTTAAGTTGTCTCATCTCAATGATTTCAAATTTTATGTGTATTTGATAGTTGCAATGAATTTTTGCAGATTAGTGTGCACTTTCTAGTATCTCTGTTGCAAAATTTCTGATCTTAACATTTTGTATGGTGGAAACTTTAAAATAATTCACAAAAATGCTCCAAGTTCAATTTGCCTGTAGGAATCTAAAAAAGTTGGCAAATCGTCGTTTGTCTATGCTTGGGTGCTGGATGAGACCGGAGAGGAAAGGGAACGAGGTGTCACCATGGATGTTGCACACAATTATTTTGAAACTGATAATCGCATTATCACGCTAATGGATGCTCCTGGTCATCGAGATTTCATACCAAATATGATCACAGGTCAGTTCCATAACAGTCTATTTTTAGCATTTTCTGATATGTTTTGTTAAAGGTTAAGCTAATTAGTTTAGAAAGCACCTTTTCTGCTGCTGTAAAACTTTGCATGTGTTATGGTGTGGAGTTGAAAATTGAAGAATACTGTAAATTGATCATTACCTAAGAATCGAGATGTCAAAATAAAGCAAATATACGCAATTTTTTAGTCTCAAAACTGCATGAAATTTTTGAATTGTTGTATTTTCACCATTTAGGCGCCTCCCAAGCAGATGTTGCTGTTTTGGTTGTTGGTTCAAGCACTGGCGAGTTTGAAGCTGGATTTGGAATCGGTGGCCAGACGAGAGAACACGCTCTGTTGGTCCGGACACTAGGTGTCTCGCAACTGGCGGTCGCTGTTAATAAACTTGACACTGTGGATTGGTCAAAGGATAGGTATTGTGCAGAATCTTCATTTTTGACTGACCAAGTGAAATGAACAAAAACGACCACCAATTCAAAATCAACTTGCTTAGTTTATCAGGTTTAACTTACAAGCAGTTTTCACAAACTTTCTATATTGAATGTTTCAGTTAACTAATCGAGCACATCGTTTTGAATTAGTGATTGTTTTTAGCATTTCTTACAATCGCAAAATAAACTGGTAGTCAAGTAAAGTAATGGCATGACTGCCGTGTGTTTACTTACTTACGGTATTGTGCAGTAACTACGTTTTAATGCAGGTCTGTTCTAGCTGCTAGTAGCAGCAGTGGAATCGGATACTCTGAAGCTAATTAAAGTCAAAAAATCATACGTTCAAAAGTTAGCTCTTCCAATTATGGAAAAATCATCTGACTATTCTACGCGTTTGTTGAAATAGTTTTAAAACTTGTTTAAACGTGTCTCAGATTTAACGATATCGTCGGGCAGCTGAAACATTTTCTCAAGCAAGCTGGTTTTCGCGACAGTGACGTCACATACGTGCCAGTTAGTGGATTGCTCGGCGAAAATCTCACAGAACCGTCAAATGAATCGTCGCTATGCAAATGGTACAAAGGTCCTAGTTTGTTACAGGTGAACTAAATGTGATTGGCCGTAAGTATTAAATTTCGCAAAATTATTTTTAGCTCTGATTTATGTGTGTGTGTGTTTTTTTAAGTCTAATGTTGCTTTCGTTCTTTGTTGTGGAAAAAATTGAAGTTAGTACAATTGTGGATGATAACTGCTTATAAGAGTCATTTCCAAATAAAAGATAAAACGTGGAAAAAATCTTTAACTAATTGAGCAAAAATAGGAAGATTTAGTTCTGTTATTGCTTATAACTTCAAAATTTTGAAATTGCTGTTTCATCAGTGAAAACTATATGTAGTCAATTAAGTTTCGTGTTGAAAGTCTGCTCAATTATTTTTTATTTTGCGTTACTTTCGCATCCACTTCCATTTTCCCTTTTTCTAGCATATTTTCGTCCTTTATCAATCCGTAAGATAGAGCCTTCTAAACCAAGTCTTCTTTTTCTGAAATTTCAGTTACCCTAACTTTCCATTCCAGGTCATTGATAAATTCCGTCCTCCTCAACGTCCCATTGATTATCCGTTCCGCTTCTGCGTTAATGATGTTTATCGAGGCCAGGGAAGTGGTATTTACCTCAGTGGGAAAGTTGAATCTGGTGGAATCTGCCCCAATACCAAGGTAAGTTGCTTCTGGTGTAATTGATTACCAGTCACTCTCTTATTTTCAGTATTTATTGTTCAGCTACATCAGCTGTATACATGATTTGGAAAAAGTTAAAATATTGGAAAAATAGAAATGTTGTCACGTTCTAAATTACACTTCAAGTTTTTTTTATGCTCGTATTACGCCGAAGCTTATAAGAGTTTGCGAGGCCAATCTCCACGTCATTGCGCCCGGGCAACAGAGCTCCTTTCGAAGAAATGTTGCAGCGGTGGCGAGCCATTGGCAACACTGTGTCCGATTTGACCTGCCGCTCCAGAGACGAACGCGTTACCGCTTGACCATTTGCTGAAATTTAAAATGGTCCAAATAAGGTACGACCAACATCAATGCCACATTTTAGTAAATCTTTTCCTTGTAGGAAAACGGTTTCTCGAATTTTGCATTATTCTTCACTTCTTTCGTCAGAGTATGATACAAAACTTTGATGTTACGTTACCCTTTAACTACTATTTGATATTTTGATTCTCAGGTCATGGTAATGCCCGCCGGAGAAAAAGGTTTAATTAAAGCAGTGGAATCTGGAGAGGAAAAGGAGAGGGTAGAGTTCGCCCTGGCGGGCGAGCATGCCACCCTGGTGCTGAACGGAGTGGAGATGAACAAAATTAACAAAGGAAGCGTTATCTGTGACGTAGATAATCCAATTCGATCGACTACTCGGCTTCAAGCCAGGTATGTCCACTTACAAGTTATAGAATATTACTAAACTGCTATTAACTTAACTCTACAGGTAATATTACATTATTGTTGACTAATAATTGTTATTCACGTGAGCAGTTGCTTTTTCTTCGCAATTACTGTCTACTTAGAATTCGAAATTATCCGTTCCAATTCGAGTCTTTCAAACATCAAAAAACACTTTGACCAACCGAAAATGTACTTGTTTTGATTAGAGACAAGTAATTACCCATTTTGGTGGCCCGTTGACGAAAGACTTGCAAATTAAACCTGAGCAAGATGCTCTGCGTTGATGCGGTTCGGTGTAGTGCCTGGTTGCTAACAATCAATAAATGGCTGTTTGTTTCAGGCTAGTAAAGTTTCTAACGCCCTTTTTCCATATGAAAGCGTGATACGATATCAAACGACAAAGCTAAGGTTCAAGATTGTAATATATAAGAAAGAATACTCTACAAATGAATGTTCATTTTGATCAAGTTAAGAAAATGTTTCAGTTTTTGCAAACAAAATTAATAACTTTTTTGAAGTTTTCATTTTATTGCATGAACACCTTGAACAGAGTGGTCATATTCAACATTGAAGTGCCAATCACGAGGGGATTCCCCGTCGAACTTCACTATAAAGCGATTTCGGAGCCAGCTGTGTTTAAGAAATTAATTTCACAACTTCATAAAAACACAGGAGAAGTGGTAGCCAAGAAACCAAGGATTCTGTTAAAGGTAACTTGCTTAGTGGTAGTCTTGAATAAATTTACTCAAAAACAACATAGCCTAAATACTGTAGAGCATATTTATTGAGACGATTTGGTTAGTTTCTTTAAACCATTGTCAATCTTATTCAAGATTGACAAGGGTTATTTATTTTAAGATTAACAATGCTTAAAAGAAATTAACCAAAACGTCTCCATGAATATACTCTACAGTATTTTGGCTGGGTTGTTTTTGAGTAAATTACTTATTCTCTCTACTTTCGCTATTAGTTTTTGTCAGGTTTGGTTTTTCTTTTCTTCCTCGTCGGAATAATTTCATAGCTTTATAATGGTTCATTCACTATCTTTTAATTGGTTTGGCGTCATCTCATGCCCCAACTGATTCAGAACTAACATTTAATAACGGGAGCACCAACATTCAGCGCTGTTGAATACTTGGTAAGCAAACTAACCGTGAACACCGTAAAAAATCCTTATCAATGAAATGTTTGGCATGGAAAAGAGACTTTTTAGCTTTTTTGAATCTGCTTCTATCTTGTTCTGAAAGTAAAATCAAACGAATAATTTTTTTTCAGAACCAGACTGCACTTGTCGAGATTGAAACTGCCAGAGCTGTCTGTCTTGAGGAGTACAGCAGTTTGAAGGAAATGGGAAGGTTTACTTTGAGATACGGTGGCTCAACAATTGCCGCTTGTTTGGTCACAAAGCTATTTTAGAAAGTGTTGCCAATATTAGTTTTTTAAGTATGATTGTCTGAAATATCGAAATTCTATTTGAAAGCTTTTGCATTGGTGAAGTCATTTGGCTGGCTACTGTGGAAAATGCTCGCTTGCTAACGTAGAATAGGTGGCTTAATTCATATGGTTGAAGTATGGCTTGAGAAATTGTGCTCTTCTAGACTCGTAGCTGTTAATTTGAATTGTGATTTCACTATAACGCTGTATTGTATTGCTTATGCAGCTAATTTCAGTGTCGCTATGGAAATGTCATCAGTACAGTTTTACATGTAAAATACTTCTACGATTGTTTAAACTATTTTTAGTTTTTTTTCCTTGAATCGCTGTATTTTGCGAAATTTAACGTATTCCGTCATTTTTCAAAGATAAACCAGTTGATGAATTTAATTACCGGCCGGTTAATGTGAAAGCTACTAAGACTGAGAACGTATTTTGAACGTCTCCGTAGTCCCTTTCCACGGAATAATTTTGCGAGACGGTTTCAATGGCTTGCATCCATGTACTATGTAAACCTCGTAAATTAAAAAAAAAAAAAATTGAGGATCGTTTGCAGAAAAGATAGGCATTTACTCTTTGCAATATGAGACTGTTAGTGGTATTGATATACTCCCTGGTTCATGGGCACTTGCGTTTCCAAATTACAAGAACAGTTTTGGCTGGATTTGTAATGGGATGTTAACAGAATATTTTGCAACTTGTGAACTGAATTTAGTCAGCTATCCAAACTTTCCATGTAACAACTTTTGGAAATTTTGAACCGGTTTTAGTTAATTGCTTATGTCGTTTGTTTATGTTTTATTTTTACTGATTTAACTTATTTTTGTTTTGATGCTTGTCCTGTTGTTTTATTGCTATAGGCTAATTAATTTTTCCTAGCTTGGAGATTGCTAGCCTACCTGGGGCTAAATTTTCTTTTGCCGTAATTCTGCGCCTCGATGATATTATAAAAATGGTTTGTGACTGATTTGGATTGAATCCAGTCATTTTTTGTTCCATTTTTATTTCATAAAGGTGCAATGATACAATACTACCAGTCTCTACCATTCAAGCTAAACAAACCCTTTTTTGCAGTAAGGATGGATATCTAGTTGCTAAATTTATAAAGTTGCATTGGTTGGAAGACAATGAAAAGTTATCGAGTGGTCTTCCAGCAAACTGCCTTGATGAATTTGTTCATGTAAATGTGTTTATTGCTGTTTTGGTAATTTGCGTCCATCAAAATGATTTGCTGCATCTCGTGCTTTGACTTGGCTATTTTTATGTGACCATAACTGATATGTTTGTTCTTGCTCAATGCTCATTTTCTCTACAGTTACAATCCGAATAGATTCACGCTAACATAATGTGAAATGTATATGCTACGAATAGCAATCCTAAAATTGTTGTGCTTACGGCCACGTAAAAATAGCCTTTAAATGTTATTTTCCGGATTGTTTTGCTTGAATCTGTCGTTTTGAAATTCAATTCTGTTTAATTTTACAACTATTTCATAATAATGAATTTTTCTCAGACTCGCTCTGAGTTTTTACCTGCAATCGAAAATTTCGGTTGTTCTTGATTGTCGCTTCATTTTGAACTCACTGGGACTAACTAATGTTGGATGGTTGTGCGCGGCTTGTTGACAATCAAAATGGTTTTATTATGATAAGTTGTATCAAATTTCTTATGCATTTATGTGACTATGAACGCAAATTTTTCAATATAAAGCTATTATTTTGGCTATGCTGCTTTTCACTTTTTCTTTCTTTTAGAATTACGCAAAAACAAGTAGAAACTTAAATTTCTTGCCGCCTCCTCACAATCTTTTTTAAAAAAGGATCAAAATAATCAAATGAACTACTTTATGAGTTACATCTCAATGTCGGTCTTGAAAGCCTAACCCTCCAAAATAATTGGAAAGTTGAAAAGCAACTAAACCAGATTTTTTACATGCTTTACCAAGCATATGTTGCATTTTGTTCGCTTCTAGGCGTCATAATTCTATGTTGTTATTGCGTATTGTGGTGTCAGAAATTCAGTGTGTTTCAGAGAAAATGTCGTACTGGTAGTTAAAATTATTTAGCTTCCTAGGCCTAGATTGTGACGATGATAGGAAGGCGCCATTGGACTAAGCCGCAATGCTGTTTGTCAACAAACTTTACGAAATACTTTTGCCTGCGTTACACCACAAAATCTGCAGCTACGCAGAAGCAAAGAAGTGAGAAAGAACTGCGACGACTTTTCAAACAAACAAAAGTTTCAAAGAACGTAGAACTTGCAGCGGTGAGGAATTCAAAGTATTTTGTTACAGTACAGATGCTTTTGAAGCATATGCGGCCTCCGTTATTTAAACAATCATTTAAGTTAACGTTTTGTTTTTTCTTTTTCTCATCAAGGGTTGATCTTAAGTATGACGTTCTAGAATGTGTTTTCACTGCAGTCATCAAGAGATTTTTAAAAAGTTGCCATTATCTCCTCCCCATTTTTAGTTTGTAGTCTGCTAAAAATACTATCCTCCGCTATGCGTTCTTGGTTGTGGGTTGATCCGATTTTGATTCCTCTTCGTAGCATTTTCATTGACTGCTTAGTTCTTATAATTATGCCTTTCGATTAAATGTAGTCATCAATGACAAATACGCTACACTTTTTGCTTCAAGACTGAAGTCATTTTTCATAGAGTATTTTTTGTTTTTTCAGAAAAGTTTAAAACCTGCGCACCAGAAGATTGAATTCACAGAATCCCCTTACCCAAAGCAGTTAAATTTAGGAGAGAAAAAAGGTTAGAAAGATTTGTCATGCCGCTGAAATTTGGTTATTTTTACAATCTACGGCACTGCTTCAAAAGATAAATAAATGTGTAGGTCTAAAATTCATTGAGAGGAGATGGGTTCAGTAACAAAGCTCTGCCGCTAATGATGGACGAGCAAAATGCTCTTCCTATGCTTGACTCGAATTAAAACCTAGGATTGTCGTAAGCTCTCAAATCAATGTCCTTAGCTTGGGTTAATTGTGCCCTATGTCATGTCAGTTACTATCTTTGTTGACTTTGATGCGGAAGTTTTTCAGACGTGCGCGTGCCTTTGCCGTCTCATTACACCCCACAGTTTTTCGAATGCTACTGGTACGAATGGTGGGAGAAGAATGGCTTCTTTAAACCCAGAAATCGCGACGGCAAAATCTTCAGCATGGTTTTGCCTCCACCGAACGTGACGGGCAAGCTTCATATCGGACACGCATTGACATGTGCGGTGGAAGACGCATTAGTGAGATGGTAAGCCCTAAATCTTGCAACTTACACTGCTAAAGCAGTAACTTAGTCAATGCTCTGTGGAGTCAAGCCAAGACTTTAAAAGTGGTTAAATTTACAGTTTTGCTGCATTGCGTTCAATATTAATCAAAGACAGAATAAAAGGTATTATTTATCTTTTTTTAATTACAAGCTGTTTTTTGAAAGGTTTAGTTATGCGAGTGTTTACTGGTTAACTACATGGCATATGTTCGTAACGACTAATATTCAAACTTCGGTATTGCATTGCACAATCGGTTGTGTTGCTTTTGTCGAAAGATACAGAATCCCGGATGTTCATCCTCAGTTCCTGATGAATACCGATGCTGCTTACGGATACTAAATTTTCAAAAATTTCCGTCAGTCAAACGTCACAAATCGTAAGCCTGCAAATCGAATATGTTATTCTAGAATACAAATCAGAATTTTTTTGATTTTGTTGAAGTCCTCTTTCGGTTTAAAATGTTTATTACCTTTTCAGGAAAACGATGAGTGGAGAAGAAGCTTTGTGGCTTCCTGGGACCGATCATGCCGGTATCGCCACTCAGGTGGTAGTAGAGCGACAATTGGAACATGATCGCGGTGAAACTCGATTCGATTTAGGTCGAGATGGGTTGACAAAAGTTATCTGGGACTGGAAGAAGAAGTAAGTGAATGCATGTGTTGTGTGATTACTAAAGCGAGACATTTTAGATGGTAGTCAGCGAGTAAAAAAGTTTAGTGAAAGATGGGCTAGTAAAAAGATTTTGGTGAAGATTAGTGAGTGAAAGAGTTTTTTTTGTGAGGAGTAGCGAGAGCAAGATTTAAGTCAAGACAAGGAGTGAAAACATGTTAGTGAAGGTTTGCAAATAAAAAATTTCAATGAAGAGTAGCAAGTGAAAAGTTTTAATGATAGTAGCTAGTGGAAGGTTTCAGAGAAGAATAGTGAGAGAAAAGTGTCTGTAGAGAGAAGAAGAGTGAATAATTTCAGTGAAGAGTAGAGAGTGAATAACAACAGCAAAGTGTAGCTAGTGAAAGGTTTCAGTGAATAGTAGAGAGTAAAAGATATCAGTGAAGAGTAGCGCGTGAAATATTTCAGTGAAGAATAGCAAGTGAAAAGTGTTAGTGGAGAGTTATAGCAAGGGAAAAGTGTCAATGAAGAGTAGAGAATGCAAGACTTCAATGAAGAGTAGCGAATGAAAAGTGTTAGTGAAGACTAAAGAGTGAGAGATTTCAGTGAAGAGTAGAGAGTTGAGAAATTTCACTGAACAGTAGCGAGTGTAAGGTTTTAGTGAAGAGTTGAGAATGGGAGGTTGCAGTGAAGAGTAGCAAGTGAAAAGTGTTTGTGAAGATTAGAAAGTGAGAGATTTCAGTGCAGAGTAGCAAGCGAAAGATTTTAATCAAGAGTAGCGAGTGAAAAATTTCAGTAAAGAGTAGCAAATGAAAAGTGTCAATAGAGTAGAGAATGAGAGACTTCAGTAAAGACTAGGGGGTAAAAGATTTTAGTGATGAGTAGAGAGTGAAAGATTTCTATGAAGAGAAGCAAGTAAAAGGCTTTCGTGAAAAAGTAGCAAGTAAAAGATTTTAGTGAAGAGTAGCGAGTGAAAGATTTCTGTAAAGAGTAGCGAGTCAAAAGTGTTAGTGAAAAGTAGAGAGTGCGAGTTTTCAGTGAAGAACAGCGAGTGAAAGATTTCAGTGAAGAGTGGCGAGGAAAAAGATTGTGGGAAAGTATAGAAAGTGAAAGGTTTTGTAAAGAGTAAAAAAGATTTCAGTCGAAATATGGGCAGTGAAAGATCAAAACTTTATTGAGCACTAAAGTTTTAAATATTAATTCGTTCTTTTCGTTGACACTTACACATGGTGAGTTGTTCAAAAGTTTATGGCGAGGTTTAATGTTTTTGTTTTGTTGGTGATGACTGTAGGGCACACCAAAATTCCACTTTTTTTTTCCAAACATGGACATCAGTATTGCAATCCGTGAGGATGTCCGAAAAAACGCTTCTGTGAAAAAATCAGGGAGTTTCGTCAAGTATTCGCGCTGCAACAGCACTTTTAAGTTTTAGGGGGTATTTTCTTGAAATTTGGGGGTGCCAATATCTAAAAAGTGCTATATTTTTATTTTTACGTAAAAAAATCGTTTTTACACGTGATTATATTTACGTACCAAGGTTGACTTATCAATCTAAGCATAATTTGCCGATACTGCTGCTTAACAAGGACTTTTTTGGGGTAATTTTTCTCATTTTAGAGCAATTTTTGAACAAAATTTCAGGTATTTTTCTAAGTTTCAGCCATTTTTTGAGCATGAATGTACTGAGCATGTTAATACTACACTTTGTGAGAAAGGTGTTTTAGGGCAAACTTTGTTTTAGAGCCTGAACACCACGTCAAGGTGTTGCCCGTCGTTCCGGTTCCTCTGTTTTTTATCCCGGAGAGGGCCCTTTTCCTGCATGTCATAAAGGGAACGATCACGGTTGGGAATGATCAGTTCAGTGTGTTTTGGCCAAAGTGAATTTACGAAAATCTGGATAGAGCTTTCGTGTGTCTTCTACACAGCGTAGTAGCATCCTCCTTTGTTCCTCATCATCCGTCAAAACGTCCTTGAACTCCTCCATCAGTCTCACTCCTCTTTCCGTCACATCATTCACAACTTTGAGGTCATTAATCAGCATTCTAAATTTCTTATACTCATCGAAATCGCACCATTTATCCCGTGAATACGTTAGAAAGCGAATGTCTTGCAAGGAGAGGTTCAGTCGCTGGAAAATGATCACCGATCGCTCGCTCACAAGGTCAGAGACACAAGTGTCTAAGGATAAGTTGGGAAATTGAGGATTCTACGAGATTAGAGGGGCAGTTGGATTTTGGACAAAAGATACATGTTTTTGATAGCTTTTATACATGCTGAAAGCCAACTTTTCATATTCGATGTCGGGCAGTTGCTGAAAGCACATGCCAGTAGTATTAACTCAGCTGTTAAATACCACCTATGTCTCAAAAAGGCATGTCTGGCAGCTTCAGCAACTTCTTCGTCAACGCTAGAGTAGTTCATCATGGCTCGATGGAACTCCAAGTCGTTCACAGCTGCTTCCGAAGCTAAAGGGCACTGCAACCAATATGGAGCATAGAAGATGTACACAAAGTTACAGAAGCGCCTCAATCCATTGACAAGAGTAGCATCTACATCCAGTTGACTGCGGAGAAGATACGTCTTAAATGCATAAATTGGCGTCGACATCCACCGCGCACGATGTTGTGTTCCTGGGCGCCGAAACGCAAAGTTACTAACACTTTGCTGTTCGAGGTAAAACAAACTCAGCTTCAGTAATTCATCAAAGTCATCTCTGGGTAAGTAGGTGCTTTCGTCAGAGCACAGATGTTGAAGACTCTCTTATGCCTTAAGTTTGAAACTGTCCAGTGGTCCTAAATTGGTAAGGTCAGACTGGTTAATTGAAGATAAATTTAGTGTTGGCCATTTTGATTTCAAAATGTCAAAAAATTCTACTTTGGGGCTACTGGAAGGACCGAATATTACTTTGAAGACATCTCCCAGAATGACTTCCGGCATATGGTGACGGCATGATGTCCACAGTAATGGGTGGCCTATAAAAGCTTCCAATAGAATACATGCTCCAGCGAATTTCCCGGTGTTGGATGCAGTTGTGTCGAAACACATTGCAACACATCGCTGCTCAATGTTCCATTCATCCAGCATATTTTTGACTGCCTTCGCTTGATTTAAACCAGTTCCGCTATCAAGATCTGTAATGCCCAATAACTTCACCAGTTTCCCGTTTGTAGAACTGGCCAAAACAGCTAGATGCTCCTTGTGAGTATAGGCTTTTCCGCATTTCAATAACTTTTCGTCCCAGTGAATTGTGAAGTAATGATCATCCAACCCGGCCAAAAATTTTCCTTTACTGACTCGAACTTCAAGGAACGAAGCTTCTTACGTCCTCTTAAAGTGCTCATTTGGCTAAGCACAAAATCTTTTACGCATCCTTGACTTTCTCTGATGATTGATGCGATGATGTCATTCAGAGCATTACTCGAAATCTTATGTCGGTCTGCAGTCATCACCACCTGCGACGTTGATGCAATATTCCGTGGCACGTGCAGCAGAATCCGGTCCGGAATTTTCGGTTGCTTAGAAGGAGGCTCACAGAAATCTTCACCCGTTTGTTCCTCAACTGACCCATCGCTTTCTTTACCCCCCAAAACCATTGTGAGCATTTCTTTCTCCTCTTTTGCCTGGTCCTGCCGTCTCTTGTGGTTTTCTCCGCGTATCTTCTTTCGCTCCAAACGAGCCAATAATTTGGTGTCCCCGTTACCAAACGTCGACTTTCGTTCCATTCTTTGATCCTGCACAAATTTCCAATCGTCTTCACACAGTCTAAACTTAATATCCGGCTAAACAATATCAAAAAGAGATTCTAACTTTTCCTTGAAATTTTTGGAAGCCTTAGAATGTTCTTCAGAACTCCTTTTTCCCCAAGCTTGCGTTGTCCTGTATTCTTCCCAAAGCGTATTGATTCTGGTCTTGATAGAATTTACACTTAGGTACAAGTGTATCCAGGAGTAGAACCCTCTGCAACTTTTTGCCACTAGAGAACAACTTCGTCGCAAGTCCGATTGATTGATTTCTGTTTGCTAAATTTGTCACATTTAAAATCATACAAAAATCTCTGCATCTTCTCCAAATTCGTGGGTAGTTTCAAAGAGGAGAGCCTATCTATTGGCTTGCCAATAAGAGGAAATGCTACATCTGTAGATCTTGTTGAGACCATCTTTTTGTTCCCCAGCTTAACGAACTTAATACTAATGCTTTGCAACTGCACTGATGCTTTAATGAAAATACTTTGCAACACTACACGTGGTATATGGCAACGTCATAATTCAATATTGTGATCCAATAACCTTAATTGTTTTTTAGATTAATTAAGATAAAGGAAGTGTAGAATTATTTTTTCGTCACACAGCTAGATATCTGGTCTCACTGTCAACATATTGAGGTCAAATCTATTCACATTTAGTCCAAACTATTAGCTGAACATCATACCTTATTCTCACAATTCACCTCAAAGTTGTGGGTGATGTGGCGGAAAGAGGAGTGAGACTGATGGAGGAGTTCAAGGACGTTTTGACGGATGATGAGGAACAAAGGAGGATGCTACTACACTGTGTAGAAGACACACGAAAGCTCTATCCAGATTTTCGTAAATTCACTTTGGCCAAAACACACTGAACTGATCATTCCCAACCGTGATCGTTCCCTTTATGACATGCAGGAAAAGGGCCCTCTCCGGGATAAAAAACAGAGGAACCGGAACGACGGGCAACACCTTGACGTGGTGTTCAGGCTCTAAAACAAAGTTTGCCCTAAAACACCTTTCTCACAAAGTGTAGTATTAACATGCTCAGTACATTCATGCTCAAAAAATGGCTGAAACTTAGAAAAATACCTGAAATTTTGTTCAAAAATTGCTCTAAAATGAGAAAAATTACCCCAAAAAAGTCCTTGTTAAGCAGCAGTATCGGCAAATTATGCTTAGATTGATAAGTCAACCTTGGCACGTAAATATAATCACGTGTAAAAACGATTTTTTTACGTAAAAATAAAAATATAGCACTTTTTAGATATTGGCACCCCCAAATTTCAAGAAAATACCCCCTAAAACTTAAAAGTGCTGTTGCAGCGCGAATACTTGACGAAACTCCCTGATTTTTTCACAGAAGCGTTTTTTCGGACATCCTCACGGATTGCAATACTGATGTCCATGTTTGGAAAAAAAAGTGGAATTTTGGTGTGCCCTAGTGATGAGGTTATGGTGAATTTTTGTTTTTTAATGTAATTTTTGCTTGGTGTGTTGTTCCTGAGATTGACTTGCTTCTTATTTTTTACTTCATGGGTTGTTTGTGAAGTTGTGATAAGTTTTGTTTTTCGTATACTTTTGCTGCAATTTGTGAGTTGGTCATAAAATTGTGGCGAGTTTTGCTTTTGCTATTTATTTTTACTTTCTGAGTTATTTATAGGATTGTATTTATTTATATTTTTTTGTATTTTTTGTTGCTCTTTGTGGTTTGTGTATGAGTTTTGGTGAGTTTATTTTCTCATGGTTACGTTGCACTTCGCGAGCTGTTATTGAAATTTTGTTAAGTTTAATGTTTTTGATTAATCTGGTGAGTTCTTCAAGAAATTGTGGGGAGCTTTGTTTTTCGTATGTTTTAGCTTCACTTAAAGAATTAATTATGAGTCGGTGGTTCTTTTCATTTTTTCGTATTTTTGGTGTTATATTTTGTACTTTCTTGTGTCATGTATTATCTTGCATAACGTGTGTCTCTGTGCTTGTTGCACAATACTGTAGTGCTTGACAAGTTGTTTGAGAAGTGATCAAGAGGTAAAATTCTTCCACTTTCCTTGACATCCAACGCGTAGCATGCTTTCACTACGTTTCATTGTGGCTGCTTTAATTGTTGCAGCAAAGGCGACAACATCAACCATCAACTTCGAAAGTTGGGTGCTTCGCTGGATTGGAACAGATCGGTATTTACACTTGATCCGAATTACGCTTATGCCGTCATTGAAGCTTTTATTCGGTAAATTGAAATTGAATTGATATATTTGCATTGTAAATTACTGTGAGCTTCGTAATGTCGCAAGGTGAAGAACTGGCTCTGAGTGCAATTTGAAGTTGCTTCATAAATTTATGGTTTTTGCAATAATGATTGCTCCCACGACAAAATTATGATGAGGTTGGTTGCAGCTACCTGTTAATTGCTTGCAGCAACCTCTTTTGCCGGTGGATGAGAACATTGTGCAATTAATTAAAGTAACCTACCACAAAACCTCAGCTGGGGAACGTGGGAGAGAAAAGTAGCATCTCCTCACGTTTCAAAAGTGAGCACCCTATCACCCTGCTAGCGGCCATCGGTGATGAGTTTCCATTGGTCACCTTTTTCGACTCGCTAAATGGGCGGTCGAGCTATGGTCGACTTCTCTATCTTTCCAATTTTAAACGGTGTCTCTGTTGACGTAATTGGACTAAATTCATCTGATTAGTCATTCAATCTTCTATTTATAATTTAGTGACGTAATCTTCTTTCAGATTGTTTGAGGAAGGTCTGATCTACCGGGATGAGTGCTGCGTGAATTGGTGCTGCCATCTGCAGTCCACAGTCTCTGATTTGGAGGTTGAAACCAAGGTTTTAGAACGCCCAGCGCTGATCCCAGTACCAGGATACGACAACCCGGTCCAGTTTGGAACCATGCACGAATTGGCCTACAAACTCTGTGAACCGGTTGGTACGTTCGGTTTACGAATATCTTCGGGCATTTGATTAAAAACAGGAAAGCCTTATTTAAAATAGTAAAATTTTTAATTGTTTTAAACTCATCTATGTCCATCATCATTAATTTGTTTTTTCTTCTTGTGTCCGCTTTTGCTGATGATGGATCGTAGCTGAGTCCAAAGCGTTTAAAAATTTAACTATTTAATAAGGCTTAACTGTTTTTTTATCATATTAATTAAATCTGCTGTGCTATTAGCACCGAATGTCTTTAATTCTAAACAATATTTAGTTTTATTTAGATAATGACATTTTAATGTTGAATTCCTTACGCGCGGTTTTTCGTAGACGAAGCAACAAAACGTATATCGGTTTTCAGTTTAAACCGTAGACAACATTACTGCTTTTTATGATGCAACAAACGTTACTAGAAAGTTGAACCCAGATTACGCGATTAACTGAGATCGTCGTGAAGCTTTTTTCCCCATGCGGCGCTACTCCTAATTTATCGCTAATATTCAGAAGTAGCTTTAAGACATCAATTTTAGATGGTTTGTTAGTTTAATACTAATTGTATTGTATATGACAAGTTATTGTTTTACGAATTTCATTGCATTGTGCATATTTTGATGCTTAGCAGTGTAGTTTGTGCAGATCTCTGTGATTAATACGATTGGTGTTCAGGCGATGTGACAGAAATAGTGGTTGGAACGACGAGATTAGAAACCGTTGCAGGGGACGAAGCAGTAGCTGTGCACCCGAATGACCCCAGGTATTTTCGGAGATTTTGCTTTTATTTATTCTTGATTGTTTTTGCTTGAAAAAAAACCTTGCGTGTTTCAAATACCACTTGTCCTCCACACACTCTGGATTGTGGAAGCTTCAATCTGTAGTTGGTGGTAAATATCAAGCAGGATGCTGCGAATACCGATTTAACGTGGTCGGTTTGACCCAACCGGGAATGGAGCTAGAGTCTACAGAAGTAGTAGACGCTTTTTCCATTTGGACAAAACTTCTGATGGCAAATTTTGTGACTGGGCCATGTGCTTAATTAACAAGGCTCTATTTAAAGCTATCAAAATGTACGTTTTTTAGATATTCGTCTTTCGTTGGGAAACGTGTCCAGCATCCTTTCATTCTCGGGAAAACCATCCCAATAATAGCTGATGAAGCTGTGGAGATGGACTTCGGAACAGGTGTTTTTTTGCCTAGGCTTTCCTTTTTGTTGACCTAAACCGCAGTTTTCCACAACTGAATTTCGAGCAATGATTTGGTGTTACGAGCAATGCGGTATGTCTGCCTCAACATAACGATTCTACAACGTATCCCCAGTACCCATTTGTTGAGTATTTCATATAACACAATGTACGATTGTACATGCAAATTAATTATAACTAATGTACGTACTTGGACATGGTGTATGCTCAATTGTTCCTTGTTCAGTACTAAATATTTCTTAGTACTGCATTGGATGTTACCACAAAAACCACGTTGTTATGTGAAAAATAATGTTTAAGTTATTTGTAAAGTGAATTCCCAGATATCAATTGATTTTCACATCTGCTTGATCAAAATCTAGGAAAAACCAAAGACGAATAAAAACTAGTATTCATAGTTCTCGTGCTTGACGTTCAGCAATTAGACGAGAGTGTGAAGCCTCCACCGTGAGTGGTGGGTAGGTGGCAGCTTGACTGTCCCCTGGCCAAAGCAACTTGGTAAATAAAATGTAATTATTATAATTACTAGGTGCACTGAAAGTCAGTCCCGCTCACGATTTCACTGATTTCGAGATTGGAAAGCGTCACGGTCTACCGCTCACGTCTGTCATATCAGCAGACGGTAAGATGCAGTTCGAGAGACCGAACGTCCCTGAATATGCGATGAAAAGTTACAAACATCTAAACGACTTTCCTAGGTTCGATGCAAGAACACGAGTCCTTACGCATTTAATCAATGCATCTCTATATAGGTAGGAATACTGTAACATTGCAATGCATCAATTTGTGACATTGTACTTTGGAGTAGATGTAGTGATAGGTTTCAGCTGATTTTTTGGGTTGTTCATTTGATCGGTATCGATATTTCAGGAGCATTTGCGTAGGCAGGATTTTGCAGGAGAGGCTTTTTTGGCCACAATTAAAATGATGACCAAAAAATATGCTTTCGCTTTATAAAAGCCGTGTTTTCCGCCCAAATTGTGTAGATTCCCATAATAAAAAAATCTTCGTCTCCAAATAATCAGTTACTCTTTCGGCTGGAACTAAGTGAAACGAACGAAAACGGATGGTGGCAGCACAAAGAGGGGGGGGGGGGCAGGAGAACAGAGAAAAGGAAGGTATGGCGCAGCGCCCACAAAAATACGCCTCAACTGGACAAGCTTCTCTGGATATCCAAAGCTGTAATTCAGCTAGTAGTTCAGTATTCAGCTAGTTCTTCTTGTAATTCAGCTAGTTCTAGCTCATTCAGCAATTCAACTAATTCAGCTTGTAATTCAGCTAATGCAGCTTGTAATTCAGCTAATTCAGCTTGTAATTCAGCTAATTCAGCTTGTAATTCAGCTAATTCAGCTTGTAATTCAGCTAGTTCTAGCTCGTAAATCCAAACAACATATTTGCTATACCGCGTTTGGTTAAAATTGATTACGTAGATTATTATAGCACTTAACAATGTTAAAGGTCTGGTTTGCCGTAATACTGGAAAAAAAAAATCGCGAGTCTATACGCTTATTTTTTAAAATTATTTAAACGGAACCCGACGTACCGTCTTACCATGCAGCGTACAAATTGCCAGTTGGTTAAAATATATTAAAGATACGCTCATATGCTAACGGTTTTTTGCTTAATGTAGACCCGGCCTAAATGTTATCAATATTTTCCAGAGGCGCTCGGCCGCAGAACTCGGTGCTACGATTATGCAGTCGCTCTGGTGACGTCATTGAACCTATGGTAAAGAAACAATGGTTTATAAGGTAACTGATGTTGGAGCTCTTGCAACAGCTTGCGTGACTATTTGTTGAGCTTAGATTAGCGTTTGCAACGAAATCATTAGTCACAGGTTCGATTCCCAGTTGCATTAAGCCAAATACTCCCCAAACAGTATCAACACCATCCTTGCTTGTTATTCGGCTGTGGAAATAGGCAGTGCGAACTCACTGTGCTAGTATCGGGTAGACCTCCTTCATTTCGGATTAAAAAATTGAAAGGTTCTCGTAGTCAAAGCCAAGGTTATTTTATGAAAATACTAAATTGGGTATTGTATGTTGTAGCCAAATGTATAGTACAATATTTTGCAATTATATCGGCAAATTTCTTACAATGCGTGGCTGCTTGACTCGAAGACCTAACGGTCCTTTCGCCATCTGTCCTTCGTAGTTGCGAATTACGTACATAAATATTATGTGTATTGTATTATTTAGGTGCTTAATGAGTTGATGCAATGAATGTTGAGTTCAGATGCCTATTTCTGTTGCTTCTTTTTGTTTTTTTTTTTAAATAAACACTTGAAAAAAGAACCCCAAAAGGCGTCAGACTTGTTTAACGACATTATAACTTTTCCAGGACAGAAGAAATGGCGAAAAAAGTGTTAGAGGCTTTTGATTCTGGAGAGCTGAAGATTGTCCACCAGGCGATGTATGAAAAGTCGTGGCGGGATTGGTTGAGGCGAGGTACGCCATGGTGCATATCGCGACAAATTTGGTGGGGGCATCGCATTCCGGCGTACAAATGCACCAACGAAAATAACGGGTAAATTATTCGACTTGTCATGTGCTGAAGACCGCTGTTCTTTAATTGTGTTTTTATTTATTTTTAATTTTTTTGGGGGAGGGGACCGGCATCTCCGGGAGTTCAATTTCTTAGTTGGACAAATCAAATTATCAGATCAAATCAATCATTTGACAGTTGCAAAATTTTTGAGTGTTCTGTGCTGCTCCCCAGCGCAAGGGCAGGGATATGGGCGCCGCAACTTGTCATCATATGCTTCGGCAAAGACCAGCGAGAAAAAATAAAGTTTCAATTTTTGATTGTTGAAAATCTTCCACCTCGAAGTGAAACTCTGAAACTGAACAGTAATACCCAGTCAAACTTATGCAACAAACTATTTGCAACTACAGTAGAATTTGCTTATAACGGCACCTCTGGGGGATTTTTAAAACCTGCCGTTATAGCCGAATTTACGTTATAGCCAAACTGCCACAAACCGTCCTAAAACTACTTGTTTGTTCAACATAAAGGCTTATTATGACGCTAGGTTCACATTGTAATGAAAGACAAGAAATCAGGTTAAGCAAAACTCGTGCAGAAATCAAAACCTTGCACAAAATCCGATGTAGATCCGATGTAGACGTGCGAGGTGTGAAATAGTTTGCGCCATAAAGTGTTTTCAACCAGGCCTTGCGTCATAAAAACGAAGTCCAGCCATCGCGCAGTCGGAAAGAAAAACAATAACGCACAGAATTAACACCCGCAATAAAGTTTGGCAGTTTATGGCAAAGATAATGGCCTACAGTGCCGTTATAGGCAAAGAAAATTGTCTGGGGGATGGAAAAAGGGTGCCGTTACAGCCAAATTTACGTTATAGGCGATGCCGCTATAGACGAACTGAAATGATTTTGCCGGGACCAAGAAAAATGTAACGTTATAGGCGAATTTACGTTATAGCCGAAGCCGTTATAACCGAATTCTACTGTACTTTGCATATATTGCCAGTGTATGATGACGTATTGCAGGAAATCGTTCTGGGTGGCTGCACACAGCCAATTGGATGCGACGGAAAAAGCGCAGAAGAAATGCTCGGATGTTGATAAAAGTCAATTAAAAATCGAACAAGACACAGACGTGCTGGACACCTGGTTCTCATCGGCACTGCATCCTTTTGCATCTCTTGGGTGGCCGAAAAAGACGGAAGATTTAGAAAGGTGGCCATGATTTTGGTTTAGTATGTGAAAACTGTAAAGCCATGTCAATCTTTATTTATTTATTTTTTCAGTTTTCGATTAAGTGGACATAGAGTGAAGTAAAACTTGACCAAATTTAAGAACTTTTTATTTTTTCTCGAATTGAAATGTTATTTTTCATATAATTATAAATGTCACATACCTAACACGTCACATAGAAAAATTTAAATCCCTACGTGTTGTTTCATGCGTAGCATCATCACGAGTTCAAAAATAAGACAAAGTTTAACATCTAAATTAAACCTTAATGCTGCTTTTGTCAGACACCCCTGTCGATCCCGATTACGGGTGAAATAACGTTTAATCATTAATGTGTTAGTATATTCGCTCTGGTTAATGTTGTCGGGCTTTGCCGGATTTCGATATCGTGGGGCCTTTAGCACTTTTGACTCTATTACCTCCAAATTAAGTTGAAGAGGCTAAAAAAGATCTCCATATTTTCGCTGCATTGTCGTGTCGATTAAAGTGGAAAGAAAGGGTCTCACTGTTTAAGAACGGGGTCCCTGGCACTGTATCATATGGTAAATTCGGTCCTGCTGTCGAGCACTGTTTTAAATCAGTTGCATTCAAACTCTTCTCATCGTAAGTTATTTTTCAGATATTATCCCCTATCGTTGATGGAAACTGGCGGTGATTTGATTCACTTCTGGGTATCGAGGATGGCGATGCTTGGGATGAAACTGACCGGGCAAGTAGGTTCAAATCTTTTAATTTGTGAACTTCCAGTAAAGGAGATAAGTGTGCACTGTGCAGTGTTATTTGGTTTGAAATTTGTTGCAGTTGAAGGCTTGTGTAGTACTTTGGAAATGTCTAATCATGCTGTTTTACGCCGAAGCGTATAACGAGTTTGCAAGGTTTATCTCTGCGTTATTCACTTTACACAGCATAAAGATTTGGGACAATAGTGGAAAATTTAGTTTCGATTTGTTGTACTTGCAAATTGAGCTTCATATCTCGACTTTTGAGGTATCAAATCGACCTTACTACCGCTGTAAATGCGAATCATTACCGATAATTTGAATGAAGTGTTTTTTTCTCGAAGCTTTTTACGTAGAAGTGTTGTTACTCGACCCCTTACGAGGGATGGTGTACATAAAAAACTCCGCGAAAGGCCAACGACCAACAATTCGGGGACATTTCCAAAATCTGGACCAGAGATTAGAAACGAAGAAAAGACAAAAGCCAAAACTGTTTTTATGAGAGGTGCCAATGTAGGCTTTGTTAATCGTAAGTAATCGTAATCGTAGTTTGTTTCTCCAGTTACCATTCCGTCAAGTTTTATTCCACCCGATGGTTCGTGACAAGTACAACCGGAAAATGAGCAAATCCGTCGGAAACGTGGTCGATCCAATTCATGTGATAAGCGGAGTAGACGTGGAGGTTAGAGAACAACTACTATGTGAACCAAATTCTTATTTTCGTGTAAAAACAATGACTCATCTAATATCCATTTTATTATTTGTATGACGAGATGAGGAATGAGGATCATTTTAAAAATAAAAAAAGCAATAATACAACTCCCTTCTTTCAAGAGTGTATGGCTTAAATTTTGGGTTATCTATAAGCAATAAACGAAAAAAAACTATTTTACTACTCAATTTCATCTGCTTCTTGCTTTTTTGCCAAGAAATGTGCAAATAAAAATTTTTTTCTGATTAAATTGTCTTGTGAAACAATCAAAAAGAATACATCTCTGTTTAGGACAGGGTCGAAGGGCTGAAAGAGTTTGGATTGCATCGTGAAGACACATTGCTAGCTGTTGAAGTGATGAAGAACAACTTTGGAGGAAATATGCCTGTTTGTGGAAGCGATGCATTGAGAATGGCACTCCTTCAGCATAACTTGGATGTAAGTGCTAACGCATGATAGTGATTTGTTTTCATTGTATAGTTATAGTGCCATCATTGCAAGTTGGTAGAGTGATCCGAAATTCCAAAATAAAGTCAAAACAAAAAAGTTTTAGGGGTATTTTCTTGAAATTTGAGGACACACAAGTAAAAACTAATTAAAAAAAAAAACTTCTGAAAAATCTCAAAGATCAAATCTAATCTTTCATTGTACCCTTTGTATTACACCGAAGCGTGTAACAAGTTGGCGGGTCCCATCTCGCGTCATTATACTCGCGCAACACAGCTCCTACCTTTCGAAGAAATGTAGCGGGGGCGAGCTTTTGGCAATTCTGTGTCCGATTTGACTGGCCCGAGATTCGAACCTCAGACCTCCCGCTCCATATATAAACGCGTTACCGCTCGACCAACTGGCCGGTCAGAAAATCTAAATATGACGAGCATAATTTAGGTTTTAAAGGCAAGTTTTGGAAATATCGTTGCATTGCAGGCTCAAGGGATTCAGTTCGACATCAGCGAAGCGATTGTGGCTCGAAGGTTTTGCAACAAAGTTTTAAACTCATTCAAATTCCTCCTCCAGTACATCAGTGAAGAACCGAAGTTTGCGCGCAAAGTACAAACTTTGTTTGCTTTTCTCCGCAAATAGTAAAATAAAATATTACGCAGTGTAATACAGAGCCTGTTACTGGGTTTTAAAATCAACTAAATCCAAAACTCTCACTTTTTTTAGATTTTTTTTATTATTCCGATTCCGGATTCTTAATTACAATATTACAGAACTGGTTTCGGCTTTATTTATTGAAAAGGAGTCGTAAAGTTAGTGTGCATTTGAGATGTTTCAGCTGTTACGTAAAATATAAATCATTACAAGCTTGATTCAAATTGCATGACCCTTTGACAAAATTGATTAAAACTTAAATTGGAAAGTCAAAACGTTTCTAACAAAATATTCACTGCAACGTTTCAGTTCTTTTTTTGAAAGGTACGGCGCAAAATGCGAAAAAAGACAAAAAAGTAAGTCGTAAATGTCACGCAATCATTTTGTAGTCAGAGGCTGCAAAAGACAGTGCTCTAATTAATTACTTGTTTTAGATTGAAGAAATTCGTTCCATCAAACCAAAACCAGACTTAAATGTTATGGATGTTTTCGCCACCAGCCTGTTGATTGCTACCGCTGACCAATGTGACAAAGCGTTGAAGGAATATAAGTTTCACGAAGCTCTCCAGTCTGTCAAGAAACTTTGGTTTAATCTTAGCATGATATATTTGGTGAGTTTTGAATGATTGTTGATTCTCGGTTTTATTTTTGAACTGGTAATGCGTCGCAGTGTCTTTTGAACGACGCATAACGCTATTTTTTGTTGTGGCCAAGCAGTCTAGCTGTTATTGTGCCTTAGCCTGACGAAAGACTTGAAAACAGAACCCAAAAAAGTGCTCTGTGTTTGTATGATTGGACAGATGCAGTGCGCCTTGTTTATACGCGTAATGCAATGTATCGATGATTTTATTTAGTTCTACTTTACTTGAGCTTTTATAGGCGATGCCTGTCGTTTTTAATTCTACACCATCTTTTAATTTGTTCATTTTGTTCAGAGATATTGCTACGTGTATCTTGGTGGCAACATAGATGAAATTCCGAGCGAATATGGCGCGAATCGAGTAGACGATGAATTAATTGAAGACAGAGATAAAATGACAATTATTGCCAACTTGATTGACGTTATAGATGGAGCTTTGCGTCTCCTTTCTCCATTTGCCCCATTCTTATCCGAAGAGCTGTGGCAAAGAATTCCGAGTTGTTTACTTGAAAAGAAAAAGGCTGACAGTCTTTGTTTATCAACCTATCCCACTGTTGCCAATGTAAGTTGTGGCGTGTGTGAGTGTTAACAATAAGAGTTGTGACTTATCTAGGTGTTAGCCAAGCGAGTTAGACGAAATCTGGGTACTGGGTGATTGCAATGCGAGTTTTTTTGTTTTTTTATTCTTTTAGCACAATTGCGTTAGAAGCAATTAGCTGAATCAGATTTTTTCGTGCCATTTTTATATTTTGCATTTTTTTTTTTTTCAGATCAAAGGCGAAAGAAGTGTCTCTGCCGAGAGAGCGGTTGAGAGAATGTGGGATACCGTTGAATTTATTCGACAAGAAAAAGTTTTGTATTTTTTGCCCCAAAACATGGACGTTATTATTGTTGCGAAAAAAGATGAAATTTACGAAGACTTTAAGCTCATGGAAGGTTTCATGGACATTTTTTTTGCTTGCAACAAATTTGAGGTTTTACCTTATTCCAAATATGAAGCCTTAAAAGAAACATGCATCGGCAACATAAACGAAGATGATGACGTCATAATAATGTACAGATTCACGGTAAAAACTTATGACACTCTTGTTTTTATCCATTGCATTCTTTAAGGAAGGTAGAGGGGAACTGTGCTTCATTTGGGGCAGAGTAGTGAAGCTGCCCACCCAGCGGGTCCTGAAAGACGACAAAGAGGCCACAGCTGTGGCCGCTAGGGTGGTGATGAGGACCCACAATTTGAGTTGTGTAGAAATGGCCACGTTTCTTTCCCAGGTCCAGCAGTCCAATACTATCGTTCGCAGAAAAGAGCCTAGTGGTAACAACAACTACAAGATAGAAAGATCAAATAGTATATTTTTCATGACAGTTCAACCAAGCGTCGGCCATATTCTTCGGTCAAACTCTAACGCATCCTTTTCTACAAATCCAATTCTTTTCACTTCCTATAATTAACTTCAGTGTTTTTGTTTTGTTTTTTTGCTTTTACGGACAGACATTAACTTTTTGAATTTCAGCCGTCGGAGTTTCAAAATTACCTCGTCGAAAAAAACATAGAAAAACACTTTCAGTCGAGAAAAGAATCATGGGTCAAGCGGGTAGAGAAATTGGAAGCAAAAGCACGTTCAGCTCGCAACCCAGAAAAGTTTAAGAAATCCCTCCTCGAGGTAAGTTTAAATAGATTGACATTAAGGACAGCACCGTTCAGAGAAGTTCCAAACCCAGGTACAGAATTGAACTGAAAAGAAGTGCTTCTCGACCAAACAGCTATTTTTCCCTTCGATTATAGTAAAGACCAAAAAAATTAATTTGGCGTATTTTTCTCCCAAATCAATATTGAGAGCCAAAGAAAGGTCTTGACTCTAACGATATCTTTCTTATCTCCCACATTAACAGTTAGTTCCTTATCTCAGCAAAGTGCGATATTTCCTACGGGTCAAGCTTCAATCTATTTAAATCCCCTGAATCAGTCTGGGACCCAAAAAAATCCCGAACCTTGGTACTTCGTACGCCCTTACCTTCCCCCTTTCTCGGCGCCCCGATTGAAGATCGTCAATATAGAAATAGAAGGATGGCCACAAAATCATTTGATCTCCCTAATATAACGCAGTTACGAAAATTTTCTGTTTTCATTTTTGAGTTTGTGTTGTGTAGTAGAGTCCCGTGTAGTGGGTGGGCCAATGTTTTGTGTTTTCTCCTTTTTCCCTTGAGAAAAAAATCCAGTGGGAGAAATCGTACGATAAGAAACTCAAAAACTACATAAATTATATCGTCAATAAGATACAGGTTGCTTTGGCTGTAAGTAAGTTAACATTTTGAAATTTTCAGATTTTGAAAGAATGCGACAAATATTTAAAAATTGAACGTTTTGCCGAATCTGTTGCAAGATTAAAGTCAAAGACATCGTGATAGTGCTTTATTTTTTATATTATTGTGCTTTAAATAAATTTTCTACCTAAGTTTATGCGTTTTGTTCGCTTTTTTCTGGGAAATGGTTGTGATATCCCATTGTAGCAGGGGTCGCCAACCTTTTGATCTTGTGTGCCACATTCAGTCCTAACAAGGTTCCAGCTGGCCGCCACCATCCCAGCGGACCAAAAAAGAAGGGTTTTCGCCAGATATTCAGGCCTTTTTTCGGATGAATCGATGGCAAAGACCAAAAACAAGGTCTTCGCCAGAAATTCAGGCCTTTTTTCGGCCGAATTGCTGGCGAAGACCAAAAAAGGGCGAGAATCATTTCGGCGGTTTATTGCTGGTGCTGCATATTTATCAGTGAAAAAGGTCCCAAGCCGGGTAAAATGTCTTGGCGGGCTGCGTCTGGCCCGTAGGTTGCCGACTCCTGCATTATATCATAGGTAGGCACAAATTCGTTAATAACGAAGCTACCTTCCGTTAAGCTTCCTTAACTTACGTTAAATTACGTTCCTTAATATACGGTTCAAATCAATTTGCACTTGTTGCGTATTAGCACCAGTTTTACACGAAAGCGAAGAAAGGGTCTCTTTTTTGTGGCAAATAATAAGCTCAGCCTTATAGGACTTTTAATTATCGCTGTTCGCAATTTCCACAGATTTTCCGATCACAGCTTCGTTAATGCATTTGAACCTATTTTTATCTTAAAATTAGATTATATTTTTATCTTAAAATTAGATTAGACTAAAATGTAGCTTCCAAACATAAAAAGACCACCATAACAATAAATTTTTTCTAACAATCTGCTCAACATTGTCATTTTGTGTTCTAGAAGTGAGTGAATTAAAAGAAATGTAAATCACACTCAAAATTGCAATATCTTGACGTCCTTCATGGTCGCTTCATGGGAAGCCATGTCAACTCCCTACTAAGCATCTGCCTCTGTGCAAGCCCATAAGGTTAGCCAGTTAGGCCAAGATGTTTGTTCAGCTGGGAATACCTTTGAAAAAGATAGCTGAGGGCTGCCGATGAGAGCTAAAAGCTCGAAACAGCGCTGTCCAGCTCTGTGCACACTCAAAATGTTAACGAATTAACAGACTTTATTAACTTCCGTAAATTATAGCTGAAAATAACAAATTAACTTTAGCGAAGGTATGAAGTTTGTAAACGGACTAGTGGTTAACGAAGCTAACGTTTTGCATTAACTTACCCACCTATGCAAGCGAATGTTTTGTTCTACGCAAAGATTTGAATTCTTACATTAATATTGTAAACTTAGTACCAAACCAGTTTCAGTTCAGTGTTAAGTGTACAATCAGCGCGTGTCTTAGAAAAAACAATGCTGTAGCTGCGTGCTAAAACGGATTCCGAGCAAACACGAGGGACGCCGATTCAAGACAGCAAAAAGCCACAATACAAATAAATTGCTCCGCTTTTAACTTAGTTTGATCATAGGCTCTTTACAAGCAGACTAGAAACAGACGCGCGGAGAAAAAGAGAAGAGCATTGAAGAAAAAGTTTGTTCTTGTTGCAAAAGTTTTTTTGCGGTCTCGCGTATTCGACTGATTTGATTAGACCATTTGGACATATTTGCAGCGCGAATGAACGGTAAAGAAAAAAAATTCGCTGTAAACATAATCGCTGCGCGAATGAACCGTGAAGAAAAAAAAAACTGCCTGTTTCCAATCTACTTTTGAGCAGTCTATGAATCGATCAATATAATAGGTAACGATTTACGATGATTATTTCCGCAGGGTCACTTCGAACAAGCAACATTCTTAAAGTTAGTGCGGAAAAAATTTGTTACATGGATCTTCATTCTGTAGTCACGAGAAAGCGACAGTGCACACTGTTCCAACTCGGAAGTTGGATCATTTCCCGGGGGAGCCGCACGGGTGTTCGCTGCGCAGCTTGACTCTGGCTTACTGGCCCAGCGTAGACTTTTCAGACGTGGCTGCACTCAGTGACTCTAATATGCAGCGAACTGTATTTAATCAGATTTTATTGAAAACAGAGACAAACAGGCAACAAAATATTATCTAAATTTTTGCCGGTAACTTAAACGTCTTCCAACTTAAAATTCAAAAATAAAAATGTGAGCTGTTTGCTTCACCACTAAAATTCCGAAACTAAAAGCTACCAACACTCGCGAGACAGGCCAAAGTGCCACGTGAGTGTGACGTATTTAGAAAAGGCAGTGCGCAAAATTAACAAAACAGGTGATTGTTTTCGTCGACTGAAGAATTTCCAATTGAAGACTCACCTAGGATTTGGTCATTTTTTTTAAATTTCCGATAAACATTTTGACTTGCAACGTAAACTGTCTTGCTGTTCGTTCGAAGCCACCGATCAGAGATAATCATGGTGCAAAGTCTACAGATTGTATATTAAACTCAGATCATGCGATCAGGGTCATCGTAAGAACAACAACTTGACACTTTATCCTCTCAAACATACTGCCGAGAAATGCCAGTGGTCAAACGGGAAACTTGGAGATACACATGAATAACTCAACACACATGTGCGCACTCACAAACAAAAATGCAATACTCCGCTACGTAACACCGATTTGATCAGCAGTGACATCTAGCGAACGTGGTAAATTGGCAAAAAATTCGAATTATTTATTGCAGTATGTAGGCTAAAACGTAACAGTGGGTGGTGCCGCTACCGTCGAGTGGGTAGTTACCGTATGCTCAGTTCGTGCAGGAACAAGTTACCTTACTTAGTAGGTAGGCTACGAAGGTAGAAGTAGCCTAGAACGAACCTTGTTGATTTTTGTTGACGTAGGTATACGGTGAAATAGACTTGACTTATACGGTAAAATACCTATACCGTACGTTACGGTATACGGTGAAATAGACTTAACTTGTTGATTTTTGTTTTGGTTAATTGCTGTAGAGGGTAGACTAGCAGACTAGGATAGAGACCTAGCCCACTCCAGTCTGCAGTAGGCTAGGTTAGCGTAATAGGCCTACTGGTGGTACTAGTAGCCTATCACACATCAGTAGCCTAATGCTCAGTCAGCAGTGCTGTAGCGGTGTAGCCTCAAGCGGTAGGCCTAGCTTACTGTCAGACTCAAGACTGTAGTCTAGAGTTATCCGGTTATAGCAACAAACAATTGTTTTACTTTGGTACTGGTAGTACTAGGTTTAGTAGCCTAGCCTACCGATACTGTAGGTCTTAGGTTACTATTAGCTTGTTTGGCTTAGTAAAAAATGTTAATGGTACTGGTACCCTACTCGGTTCCCAGTGATTTCGTCATAAAGTGTATTTGTCACTAGTGATTAGGCTACAGTATGTGACAGATGCCATTCTAAAGGCCAACTTAGAACTATATTCGGTATTCTATTGTGCTATTGCTTTATTAAAATACAGTGCAGAGTATACGCATTGACTGACTGCAGCAGTCATTAAACTAGGCTATTCCAGATTCTATTATTAAACTATTCTAGATTCTTTCTCCAGAGCTGATTGCCCTAAATCACTTTTGAGTGTGACAAAATCACTTTGTGACGAGATTGCTGGTAATGCCCTTGGCTACTCTGCATTACAGTCAAGGATGGCAGTACGGTACGTTTAGAATTTGCATTCGTACCGGTACCTCTTACCTTGAACCTTACTGTACCGGTACTTCAGTTTAATTTTTAAAGCGTATCGTACTAATGTACTGTACTCGTACCATTACAAAAAAGGCGTACCATACCAGCGTACCGTATGGTAGCCTACTTCTTAGCAAAAATTGAAGTGTATATACCGTACCGTACTGCCATTCTTGCTTTCAACTACTTGCAACTTTAACTGACTTTAAAATCATTAAACCACTAGTCTATGAATCAACGATCTCAATTCACACATTTAGCATCGGCTTCAGCTGTCTTTTACCTCTGCGTACAAAAATTCGATGCAACGTGCGAAAAGTCTAGGATTTTAAATTCAAACAGCATGCCAATGCACCGTACCATTACAAAAAAAACGTACCATACCAATGTATCGCACCCATACCATTACAAAAAAGGTAGATCGTACCAGCATACCTTACTTCTTTGCAAAAATCAAGGTGAATTGTACCAACATACCATACTGCCATCCTTGACTACATACAGTACTGAGTAGTAAAATAGGCTACTGATTATCAAATTATTACTGGTACTGTAGTGTTGCTGTAGGCTGGTTGTGGGTATTGTACTGGTATATATTGTGTCAACCAAGTGACCACCAACCAGAATGGCAAATAAGCGAATGATTTATGTTGGTAAGTAGAGTCTTAGATCTGAGATAGGCCTTGACAAAACATTTCAGTACCAGTAGAAACACAACATCAGACATCTTACAATCATGTAGAAGTGAGAAGTTGTGTTGCCATTAAAACATACCAGTACAGAAGCACAAGGATTGCAGATTGCAAGAACCCTAACCCTTGCAATCCTTGTGGTCCTGTGCATTTTATCAATACTGAATATCAAGTACCTGGTTGCATTATTACAGATTGAAATTAGGTCAACTTGGGAAATCTCATAGCTTGCATTCGCATTGGTGATTGCTTATCAGTTATTACAAAATTCTGAATTAATGTGTTAGGTGCTGTGATTAATCTCTAATATAAATGCAATCTGATTGACAATCTGGGATAAAATTGTAAAGATTTGTGATCAGAAAATACCTATGTAATAGCCAACTTTGTACTGTTTAGTCTAACTCAAAAGTAACGTTTTTATGTAGGCCTACTGAGCACGCTGTATGGTAAGGCATGCACAGTACTCAGAGAGAGAGAGAGAGAGAGAAAGATTTAAGTGCAAACACAGCATAGCATTCAGAACAAACCAATCACACAAATACATACCAATTTGACCTATAGGCTAACCATATTTGTACCATTAATTTGTTGAGTTGGAATATGTAGTAAATTGGTTAAGGGCAACGTTATATGAAAGTGCTTAACGTATTGATTTCAGTATTATGGTAATCTGGAAATCAACTAATTAAAAGTTTTAATATTACTTTATATTTGTTTTAGGTGGCCTTGCGGAGGAGGTGTCGGAGAAAGATATTCACTCAACATTTATTCCATTTGGTGACATCGTTGATATTAATATGCCACTTGACTATGAAACTGAAAAACACAGAGGATTTTGTTTTGTTGGTGAGATATGGTAATATTGTTGAGTCATTGCTGCCAAACTTTGTGAAAAAGAAATGTACCATTAACTAGAACAAAAAGTTTCGAAGTAAAAAACCTAAAAGGATCGATACGTTCTAATGTTTAGAATATATCTTTTTATTCTTTCAAGCTATGCTTTGGTCTATATTGGGCTAGCATTTTTTTTATGTTGTCCAATGAGCAATTGCCTTTTTGCTGCTGTAGATAATATATGATTAGGCCTGAGGCTATTAATGATGTAATAAGTGGATTTTTGAATACTGTCTATTCTTTATAAGCCTAGTACCTACATTTGTGCCATATTTATAGAAAACCTGTTTGGAATTCTGAATTAAAAGATAGTTGTCCATAGAACTTGATTTTCAAGTTAAAAAAGCATTGACATTAAAACATGTTTTCACTGTGGCCCAAGCAGTCTACCATTGTTGTATTAGCTGAGTCTGACCAACAATAACAGATAAAAGGAACTGTGGTAAAATGAGCTTTAGACAATAAACAGGTACAAGGCAAAAGCTATAGAATGTAATTCCTTTAAATATTGCAACGCCTCACACTGTTTCTTTGTATAACTATTGGAAACAGCCTTTGGTAATTCTTAGTTGATGAAAAATGTTCTACTTGTAGAATATGAACTTGCTGAAGATGCACGAGCTGCAATTGACAACATGGTAATAGTAAAATTTTAATTCTATATTTTATAACGAAATGAGCAATAGTATGGCTCATTAAATGTCAATTAGTGCTTTTACATGTCCACTTTTCAGTTCCACTGCTTGAAAATGGGCTTCTGACCCTTGCTTTTTGTTGAGTTATGCCAAAAAGTGCCAAATTCCAAAAGAAACTTGCCAGTCAAAGAGATGATGCTTTACTAAAAGAACATTGCTAACATATGAACTCTTTGTATTGCACTGTTCTTTTGTAACTGGCCATTCTCGATTAGCTTGGATCAGTAGTACGCAGAGACTAGAACCAAGAACTGGGACTTAAGGCAGACATGTAAAATGCTAAATATGTAATCAATTAATCATTATGCAAATACTTGATACCCATAGTAACGTTTGTGGTTTTTGTAAAATTACTTTTGTGAAAAAAAAGTACTTTGCATTTCTTCACCTACTTATTTTTTTAGTATTAGTGCGCAACAAATATTAATAGCAAGAAAAGTAAAGATTTTCATTTTGAATTGAAACATTGCAATCTTATCTGCAAGAAAATCCATTGAAAAACTCATTAACATTTACCCTGTATCCAGTTACATAACATTATAGTCTTCATGTAGAGAAAACTAAGCATTCAATATTACATATTTTTTAAGCTGCTCGGTTTTTGGCCTGTTACAATCTTTGCTTCAAGATTTTTTCTAGACCTACCTCTACTGAATTAAAAACCTTTGAATTATTTCTGCCTCTAGTTACTGATTAATTAATTACCGAGAAGGCAGTGCCAGTTTCCTCCAGTGATTTTTTATGGGTGGAGTAGCAAAATACTGCTTACTGTTTAACCTAAGGTTGCTTTTCAGAACGAATCAGAAATATATGGTCGAACAATTCGAGTGAACATCGCTAAACCAATGTATTCAAAGAAGGAAGGTCTTGCCCATAGACCAGGTATGTTGTAACTCTGGTATACATTTATGTTAATGCTATCCTTACAAAAACTTACGATTATGTTCCCACCTGAACAGTTCTTATTTGCACATTTTTTCCATCAAATTGTGAAATATCACAAATTGTGATCAGTTTGCTTCGTTCAAAACTGTTTTCTTTAATAAAAATGCCCCAATCAAAAGCTATTTTATAGTTTTGAACGATGCTTCGTTCAAAACTGTTTTCTTTCATAAAAATGCCCCAATCAAAAGCACACGAAAGCAGAGGATCGCAAAATTATTTAAAAGATTTAGGTAAAAAAAAAACTTCTGCAAACACTGCAGACCATTTCAATCTCAAAATTAAACATCGAAGTAATCGCAATCGGGAGAAGTCTAATATTTTAATAATAAAAGTTGCAGCAACATTAGAGGCCGTAACATTCAAAATTTAGTGATCTCAAGTACATTGTCTGTAATTTTAATTATTAAAGTAATCATAATTTCCAATGAGAACCTTAATTGTTGAAACATTCTTTTCTAAACTGTAACATTAAACATCAAAATAATTGCTACGTTTAGTTTGGGCGGATGAAGAGTGGTTAAAGAAATATGCAATGAATGAAGAGGAAGATGAAGCCAAAGATGATACAGCAAGTGAAGAAAAGAAATCTGTGAAAAAGAATCCAAAGGTAAGGTTTCATGTAATGGCTCCTATTTGTAAAAACGTTGCAAATTTAAACTGAAGTTGTTTTAAACAGACTCAAGATTCGAATGATTTAGAGTAAACAATAAACATGGTACTCAAACTCCAATTTGTGGGATTTTTGATTCAACTGTTGAAGCACAATCAAGAATATTCATTTTGCTTTAACATTTGTTATTCTTAAATTACTGTTGATTGTCACTAAGATTTAGTTTATTCTCTCAAGCTTGTTTCAATAGGTATTTTTCGACATTCGTATTGGAAGCCAATATACTGGCAGAATAGTGATCGAATTGAGAGCCGATGTGGTGCCACTTACTGCAGGTTAGTTGAACTTTTATCCGATTAAATTGCCCAAATTTAACGTGATTTTTGACCGCTGTTAAACTCAGTTTCTAGCAATCCAATATACTCCCGATTCACGTCGGTTATTCCCTACCAGCCACCTCATCCTACAAAGAAATTATCGAAATTTGAGATCTAATGTGTGTCGCTATGGTATTGGTCATTAACAATTAAAGAATCAAACTGTTTAACCTCGAACTGCTGCCCCTGCAACCCCCACAGAAAAGCTAGAATGTAAAAAGAAGAGTTATAGATTAACTGAATTATCCACTACCGGTATTACAATATTATGTTACCATCTGATAATTCCTTTTAGAAAATTTTCGATGTCTATGCACACACGAAAAAGGTTATGGTTATAGAGGCAGCACATTTCATCGAATCATCCCTCAGTTTATGTGCCAGGTACGTACAAGTTTTGTTTTTTCTAATATATTTATTAAGTTATTTTTATTTTTTATTGCACTAAACTTGTTTCAACAAATCAGTAGTTACCGGTCATTATCGCCGAGACAAAAAAAATCGATACTGTGTTACTGTATTTGGTCAATAATATCAGGGCTGGAAATACGTTTAAATTTAGTTAATTCCTCAAAACTTTACCGACTCTCAACTGGGTACTTTTTGACCAACAGTAAGTTATACGCTATTTTACTTTCTTACTTTGGCCTAAAGCTTAACATTCGACCTATCAGGGCTAACATTTTGTGTAGGGTGGCGATTTTACCAATCATAATGGGACAGGGGGGAAATCGATTTATGGCCGAAAATTTGACGACGAAAATTTCAAGCTAAAGCATACTGGTCCAGGTAAGTTGTAACTGCTTGAAGAAGTCACTAACATGTAATTGTTATTGTTGTAGCGCATATTTATCCTCCTGTCACCGGACAGCGTCAGACGCTAACTTGTTGGACGATCCGCACACTTTTCATTACCAGGACTACTTCGTGATTGGAAGAATCCGCACCTGCTTAGGAGTTTCAGATGATCCAATGTTCCTGTGGATTTCTTCGAATTTTTGTCCACTGAATTTGCTGCTTGTTCGAAGCCACCAAGCAGAGATAATCATCGTAAAGCGTCTTATCCAAGGACGCAACAACGTGACTAGGGTGCGGGTTGAACCCAGATCATTCGATCAGGCACTATACTGAATGCACTATACTGTAATGTTCTGTATGCACTATGCTGTCCGTTTTACCCGTAATCGAGATCATCAGGGCCAACGCTGTAGAGCACTTTTTGGAACAGAACAGCGTTTATTGTACAACACACAATACAGTAATAATTCAGGTTAAGCGATAATTGCAGATGTATTGGTGATGCACCAATGTTTAAACAAAACACAGCTCGACCAAGCTATTGATATTTCACACCCAAGAACGAACAACTACAAATTGCGTTCCAGTTTGAATCCTCAACAACTCTTGTTAAAAGACAAAACGTTCAAAATACCTGTTTACTAGAAATTTAATGTTGTAATTCCAACTTGTAACTTTTTTAAAAACGAAGATGTGAATGTTGATAGTATTTTTTCTGAATTTTTCCTAAAAAGTAGGATTTATTTGTTAAATAGCTATTTTTTGTTCAATCTTAGGAGTGCTCTCAATGGCCAACTCCGGTCCGAACACCAACGGTTCTCAGTTTTTCCTCACCACGGAGAAAACGGAATGGCTCGACTCGAAACACGTTGTATTTGGAATGGTCACGGAAGGATTTGAAGTGGTGAAGAAAGTTGAAGTAAGAACTTAGGAGCCACAATTTTTTTACGTTTGTTCATTCTCCTGGCCCTAACCCACATCATAACATCACTCTTATCTTTTTACACGAGGATTTGCAATGGTCTTGGTGAAAAACTTAAAAACCCTTTTGACATAAATGTTGGTTATTACATCACGAATATTTTTTTAAAAGTCTTCGTTAACAACTGTGATATTTTTTATGAACACGATTGCAAAACCTTATGCAAAAAAGATTGACTGCCTGTCTTATCCTTTAATTGCACCTCGATTGTCCCCTTAAAAGGCCATCACGAAAAGAACTGTTCAGCTCTAGAGAAAAATGGCATTAAGTAGTCTCTTTCTAGAATTTAAATTTGCGGCATTGCCAGTTAGGGAAATATAGCATTTCAAAATTAAGAATTTTTCTTTCATTTCATTGCCATTTCGTCAGTATTGTAACAGATTAGCTTTCAGATAGCTAGCTTACATTCATTGAAAAACAGCTAAGTTCTGAACCTTTTTTTTGTTTTGACAATAACTGCCGCGAAACAGTTAATTAGAATCAGAAATATGCAGCTCGGTAATTTTTTGGTGAAATTTTGTTTGTGATTGGCAACCCTGGCAAAATTTCTTTGTGGAAATCTGAGCTGTTATATCTCTGAAATGGAAAGTTGTAGAAAGCTTAAATTTGGTAACGTTAGTCTTCATACTTGTCAAAATTTTTGAAAAAAAAACGAGCAAAAAACTTTCACTTGCTTGTTCCGTCTACATTTGGAACTAAAATTGCTAGCGTATGTCTGGCATACTGCTTACCCTTTGAAAGTTTTCAGAAGGATACGCTTGTACGCCAAGTGTAGACTGGGCCATAAGGAAAGGCAAAGCGTACTTGCTTATTATTTTTGCAATCATCTCTTTTTCATTAGATTTTAGTTGGTATGGTGTTGAACTTTGCTTTGTTTCAGGCTGTTGGTTCAAAAGATGGAAAACCTCGACAGAAAGTTGTCATTTCGGACTGTGGTGAACTGACTTGACCCCACTAAGAATCAAACCCAGGATTACCGGATAGGAAAAAGCGTGTCCACTACCGACAAGAGACAACTTGAGAAGACGCTGGTGTGACATCTATTTTAGACTTCGCTCGTTGAACGGATAATTGCAACTAGTGCTAGTGGACTTTAGTTTATTGTACGTCGTCATGGGGCCATTCCATGTCAAAGCATTGGAGCTTCCTGCCCAATCCTTTCGGATTTCGCTTAAACTGGATCAGAATGGCCGGTCTGTTTTCGAATGTTGACAAAAGATTCAAAAGTAAAGTCGATTTTTGATCAAGTTTTGGGCGACGGCAAATTTTGGCCGAAAACTCAAAATCGAATTAAGTCGTTTTTTTGTCAGTGTTTGGCCGGGTAATTTTTGGCAAAAAAATTAAAATCGATTGTTTGTCATTAATAGGCAAATTATTCTACGGTATCTAATTTAATTCGTGTCATTTTTTAAATTTTGGCAAGGTTATTACTTATAACCTTGGTTAACTTAGACAAAAATTGACTTAACTTGATTTAAATTTTTTGCCAAAATTTGAAAAATTGTTTTGTCAAAATTTCAAAAAATTGTCTATGTTGAAATTTCACACACTTGACAATCGTTTTTGAATTTTGCTTAAGTTTGCTTTTGCGAGAATTTCAGAAATTGACTGAATTCGATTTTGAAGTTTCGGCGAAAATTTGTCAATGATTAATTAAATTTAACTAAAAACCGATCAGTGGTTGAGTGGATAGAGCGTCTGCTACTGAAACGATAAACTCGGATTCAATTCCCGGTCGGGTCAAACCAAAGACTATTAAAATTGGTATTTACAGCTTCTGTGCTTGACGTTCAGCTATTAAAGGAACAATGTGAAGCTTCAACCGTGTGTGGTAGAGGTGGCAGCTAGACTCGGAGACCAAAAGGTCCCTTCGCTGTCTCCTGGCTAAGGCAACTTGGTGATTAAAATGTATTTACAATTACCCTTGCGAAAATTTTGATTAACTTGGTTTTGAATTTTTTGCAAAAATTTAAACTTTGGCTAGGTTAACCCAAACCAAGGTCAAATTTTGGCAAAAAAGTTCGATTCGACGTTGAGTGAATAGACCGACAATTGATAACAGTGCAAACCTTCGCGGGGATTCCATTTTTGATCATGCTGACCAATGATGCTGATCAAGTTTGAGCGAAATTACATAGATATGGGCGGGAAGCACTCGGTGCTTTGATACCGAATGAGGATTATGCACGTACGCGTTTGTTTATTAAAAGAAAAAACGCACTCAAGAGTTCATGAAACGTTGTGTAGCAGCTCTATGGACAAAGCGCGAAAATGCGTAGGTGATGAGAATTGGAGTGTTTTTTTGATTATAGTCGAAGTAGGTAGCCTGTACGGGTCTTATTTGCCGAAATTACATGAGCCACCCCATGTCCGACAAAAAATACAGCAGCCTAGTACAGCTGTTGTTTATCTCGTCAGGTAAGTAGGCCTATTAACTCAAATACCTGTGCCACATTTTAGCAACTTACAACTATCACCGGAGTCAACCCATTTCTAACAACCAAAAATAAAAGATGAATCCTATGAAGGTATCCCTGGAGATAATTAACTGGTAGGCTACAAAATCGAGACGCTAGCATATCCGCTTGATTAATGATTTTGATGCCAACATAATTGTTGAATTATAACGCATTGAAAATTTGAACAAGCTTGACGTCTTTGTTAGAAAGCCTCTGCCACTGTACAGGCCATTAAGGTTTGTATATCTGGGGAATACCTTTGGTTTATATATGCTGAGGGCTGCTGATGAGAGCCAAAAGCTCGAAACAGCGCTGTCCAGCTCTGTGCTTAGAATATTTGATTCATTGAGCCCATTTACCACTCCCCCAATTAAGCCTTAGGTTCAGGCCAAATTAACGACGTCAATTCTTTGTTTTGATGTTGGTAAAAAAAAGTATGCCTAATATGGTAAGTTCCTTAGTCCCATCAAAGGTTGATCCAAATGATTGCAAACGCATATTTGAATTTTTGATTAACTGGAGTTTTTACATCTCTATCAACATCTTCCAATCAGCATCGGGCAGCAAATATTAATGATGTAGCAGTTCGTTTTTTTTTGCACAATGTTTTAATAAATCATTTTGCCAATGGCTAAACCTTGAATTGAGGGACCACTAGCTTAAGTCATTTCTCCCAACATTTGCCAAATTTGCTCCGTGACAAAGAGACGAAAAAGCAAATGGCGTGGCTAATAGATAACTCCCCTTTCTCAACACCTATCCACTTTCTCGAGTCCCACTTCACAAGCAAAAACGAAACACAAAAATAACGGTAAAATCAAACGTACGAGGCAATAACGGCGGTTTTATAAGTTATCTTTACTCTTCAGGCACGTTTTCTGGGGCCTGCGTAGAGTTCATTAACTCAAGCCAAAGAAGTTCCAAATTACGCAAAAAAAGTGCCAATTAACGAGTTTATACGTCAGCTATGTTCTTTTGGTGATATATAAACTCTTTAACTGGCACTTATTTTTTTTTTTTGGCTTGACTCCGTTTTGGCAAACATCCAAACCGAAAAAGGGACCTGAAAAGTGGACATGTAATACTGCAATACATTAAACCATTTTCTGCACCACCAAAGCATTTAACAATTTCGCTTCGCTTAACGTTAAGTTTTCATCTGTGAGTTCTTTATTCGGAAAGGTTGTCATTAGAACAAAAGAGCGGGCTGCCGATTCGGGGTTAGACGTGATAACAAACGAACGAATGTCAGAAATTCTGAAAAAAAAAAAACATCTTCATTCCAACAACTTGTCTGGGCCAGGGCAAAGACGAGACCTTTCGGTCATCGAGTTAAGCAGACACCTGCCACATAACAGCGTCTCTTTTAATGCTAAACTTCAAGCTGGAAAGCTGTGAATAACAATTTTACTCTTTGGTTTGACCCGACCGAAAATCGAACACGTGTCTACCGTTTCAGTATTAGACGGTCTATTTTAGACCAGTAATCGAAAAATATCACATAATAGTATCTTACAACTACAATTTCAAAAACTGAGTTGTAAGATTATTTTGAAATTCTAGAGCGGCTAAATTAATTCAAAACTTTGCCTTACGATATAAAATTTAGTCCTTTTGTAAAAAATATTTCTCAAAGCAGCAAAAGCCTGTCGTATTGCAAAGTATTGAGCAATGTCCGCTCAAATTAATAAATTCAGGTTTGATCCTCTTAGGGTAAAGAAATGGCTAGAAATCGGTATTCGCTGCTTGGTGTCTGACATTAAAATGAACGGTGTGTAACTTCAGCGCAGTCGACAGGTGGTAACATGACTCCAAGACGCAAACCCTGTCCCTGGTTCCTAATTCGAGGGCATTAACGCGGATTAACTTTGATGCGAGGATTATCAATTTTCAGTCTTCTGTTGAGCTTACTAGAATAAAGTAAACACAATTCGCAGGTTTGGAGAAGCTATTCTTGAATTGTTTTATATTCATAGCAATATTCCAGCCATTTGTTAACCTCCCCCAAGTTTTGTCAATCCGCAGGTTAAAGTTAACCCACGTTGATGCATACGACAACTAAGAAAATAATATCCTACCTGTGATGTTGGTTAAATTCCTGCTTTACTCTCTTCCCATCGGCCAACCTTATTTGTAGAGTGGTCGTCGGTTTCGACTTGTCGACCACAACAGGCGGGTCAACAGAGGATGATTTGAGGGGGGCTGGCGCGCTACCGCCAGAGTAGAACTCCGGAGCCGGACTAAAAAATTACAAATTTTATCATGGAGGGGGAAGGTTCGGAAACATGTTACTGATGAAAAGGGTGGTAATTATTAACTGAAAAAATTTTTCTCGTTGATTTACCTTGATATAACTTCCAGAGTTAAGTTTCGAACCGAAATGGTCCACTGGCCCCGTTAGCAAACATCCTCTTACTGACGAGTATCACTCGAGCTTTTCATAAAAATTGAGCCACGTCTACCAATTAGTCAAGTTCAATCACTTAATGAAGTTCGCACATCTTACCTCCCCAAAATATGACCTTGTCCGGAGAACGGTTTTACTGTTTTCTTCGGTGCTTTATACTCCTCTTGCCTATGATCTTCCATATCAACATGTACCTCGCCTCCTCGCGACTTACGTAATAACTCGCGCGGAATTTCACTGGAATAGATGTTTAAAGTTTAAAAAAAATAGTGCTGAGTAGTTTCCTCTCCCTCACCTCGCATCTAAAAAGATATTAAATTGTGCAGACAATTGCAAAAATGACAAAAAAATTTTCGATTTGACCAAAAAATAATTGTATATTCCGACATTTGACTGACCGGCCAGTTGGTCGAGCGGTTACGCGTTCGTCTCTGGAGCGGGAGGTCTGAGGTTCAAACCTCGGGCCGGTCATATCGTGCACAGTGTTGCCAACGTCTCGCTACCGCTGCAACATTTCTTCGCATGGAGCAGTGTTGCCTGCAGGCGCAATGATGCGGAGATGGGCCCCGCTAACTCGTTACACGCTTCAGCGTAATAGAGCGAGTATAATCAAAGATTAGATGTAGACAGGTGAAAATTCTACCGCGAATGCCCCGCTAGCTTCGCTTTGCAATCTGTCGCTGGTCAAAACAAGTTCTAACCTAAAGTAGATTAACGGGGCACATGTATTTAGGAAGAAATATTAACATGACCAACCCTTGTTTTATGCTGTTGAGAAATTCTTCGTTTCCTGGGTCGTTGAAGTTTCGTAGCGGCTCGTCGTCTACTGTGAAGCCGTTTGACCATAGTCGAAGAACAACGCTCATCTAAACGCATGTTAGTGAATTAAGACTTCAAGCGGAAAGTTCAAGGATTCTGTAACAAACAGGACCCACGGCAAAAATACTGTATCCTCTGATCAATGAGCACTTTTCAGCTGGACGTACCAAAAAGAACAGCAGGCTTTCACTCGGTTCTATTTTGAGGAAACGAAGCAATGAAGAATACGGATATTTATAGAAAAAAACTTGGTCATAATTACTGCTTGTGGAAATTTGTTACTGTACATCAGAGTATTTTCTTCGAGGGAATAAATGTAACTGGCATTGGCTTATTCACACCAAAGACCCAGGTTGGAATCGAGAACTCCCTCCATCCAAACAAAATCAGAGAGTTTGCGAGACAGAGAGCATACAAAAAGTTTCAACTTTTACGGAAACGTGAATGATGAAAATAACAATGCAAAATTTCTTACCGGAGCCGACTCTTGTGACTCCTCGGCTCCGGGGACAAATTCAGATGAATCGTTGCTTTCTCCCAACTTGTAGCCGCCACCGCCGAAGTATTTCGGCCGCGAGTCGCCTGATTTACCAGCGTCCCTTGCGCTGGCGTCTATCTGCTGAGCGCCATGTTTCTTAGCCTAGAAAATAAGTACATATAAGTTATAAATTTTAAAATTATAAAACTTAGCGAACTAATGCTTACCAAAAAGCTGGTAATAAAAGCATGAAATTTCGACTTTGTTAGTTGTGTGTGGGCATTGAAATTATCTCGACTTTTTGTTATTTACATTTTGGAGTTATTCCTGCCATGTTGATTGTGACGAAACAAAGAAAATATCCACTGAAATAAGTTAAAGCACACACTTATGTGGTAAAGTCAACAATATTTCGGATTTAGTAGATTGATTTACTACCGGTCGCAAACAGTCAATTAATGCAAACTCATCGCCATCCAAATCCAAAATTTTTTCCCAACTCCTACTAGTAGCACTTTTCTACCAGCATTTAAGGCAAGCTGAATATCGGAAAACAATAATATTGCTGCCGGAGTTTAGAATCGATCTAACATCCCAGCTGGTGAAAGGACACAACACCTGCAAGACGAAAACTGATTGCCAACAAACTGACAGCCAAATAACCCTACTGTTGGCGTTCAGTTTGCGGCAATCAGGTGGCTTGTTTCGGGAAATCACAGTTTTAACACTTGCTTCAAATTTAAGACGTCTCCGCTTTCCATTGCTTCTACAAAATCAAAAATCAGCCACACATCGACATTTTGAACGTAAACCAGAAAAGATTTAACATACGATTTTATAGCTCTTTATATTTAACGTAGCTGCATTTTAAACTAACGACGCAAACAAACGAATCGTTAAATAGTAAAAGTAATCATTAAGTGAAACTTGTAAAACATATATCTATCGCAAGTGTGTCAAAACCTCGAATGTAGTACTGGTTACTAGGGAGTTGAGCATTAAACAGCATAATAAAAAAAGCGTAAGATTGATAACAAACTATCAGTATTGAAGCTTTAAAACTTTCGCAATAACTTTACGAAAAATACTTCCATGTTAAGCAAAATAGCACCGAAATCACCAGCAGTTAAAACTGCAAATCAAAAAGTCCAAACAAACTTCGTTTGTTTTATTTACCTGTTTGAAAAGGTCCTTAGCAATCTCTTCGTTCTTCTTTCGTGGTGGGCCAACTATCAATTCCCCACTGTGCTCCGAACCGCCGGCGTAGAATCTACAACAGAAATGGATTGTGGATTTTGTGCAATGCCGTAGAAATAAAATATATGAGTGTTTTCTTTTAAATTATGTCACTTGACAATCTTGAATCAATAATTTACTGTGAATACTTTCTAACACAGTACTGCAGTAAGAAATCCTGTAAATTAAAGCGGAGGTGATTTATTTTTCAATTCACGAAGTCCTGTTTTACAAAAAAATACGAACTCAAACTGTAACAGAATATTCAGAATTCAACCACTTTCCCCCAAAAATTATCATTAACATACTGAGTATTTTCAATTCCTTTCCGCAATTAAAACTTTTTTTGGAAATAAGTTCCAGTTGACGTGTACTGTGCTATGATATCCGATCTGGTCAACGCTGCTGAGCATTTTTTAAAATCAGTTGAATTCAAGCTCTTTCCATTGCTCCAGTCTCAGATAACAGTTTCTATGACAAAAAACTACTTACCGCTGCCCTTCCTCTTCACTGCTATGCTCGTCATCTTTCTCCAAGTCGCGCATTGAAGCAAAGCGAGAAGATTTCTTTGTTTCTTTACTTTTTGTGTTCGGACTTGCTCGCGTACCATGGCTTTGAAAAGGAGCTGGTCGAACAGGAGAGTCGTTCCCACTCAATTCCGGATGGAGATCAACATCCATGTTACCTGAAATACAACCACGCAACGTTGACCCAGGTAATAAGTAAGCTAGGTATCAACAAATAAAAAAAATAAAAGAATGGCAAAGCATACAAAAGTCAAGCGCAAAAAATCGGACAAGAATGTGGCAATGTCACGGGTAGAAGCGATTGGGACAGGCCTTTAGAGTCATTGCAATGTGTACCAGGAAAAGAAGAAACTAATAGTATTGCAATGTCACACGACAGACGGTTGTCACAAGTGGCTGTCGGCCAAACAACACAATCACAACTTTGACAAGCACGAAATCAATACTCCACCTTCTAATTCATTTAAAATAACACTTTGTTCGCTGACTGCAAAACAAGCCAAAAGTAAAAAAAACCTTTATACTGCACAGATTGCATTCCATTATGCAAAAACTTACAAATATAATTTTTCTTAAATGATTAACCTACCTGGGTCAGGAGCTGAATCATGAGCTGAACCATCATAAAAACTGCTCAAGGCAAGCTGAAAACAAAAATTAGAAAACATGAACAGTCGTTAGAGATGATCAGCAGATGTTCCATACTACATGAAATAATTCTTAAAGATTTCACACAAAGATATAACTTTGATCGACCCCTAGATCTACCGCATTAACATATTGTAAAATTCTTGTCAAAACCCAAATGGGAATATATTCTACTTCGCATTCAATAGTGATTAAATGAAGAGAAGATCAAATGAAAAAGGACTTAATACAAAATAACTTTTGCTTCAAAATGAAGATGAATGCGGCAGATTTCATGATATGAAGGTGACCACAAACCATGAAGTGTTCTAATGTGGCATTCCAATCTGGAGCTGCTGCCACACAAAGCCAGCGTTTCTTCTAAATTTTGGCTAACTTGTTGATGCCCAAATTCTCAAAAAACAATTGTGTCCAAAGCTGTACAATTCATTAACGTGCACCAAAATTCGCCCACATTATAGTCCACTAAAAGTCATATTTCCACAAAATTGCTGACTTTTCTAAAGCCATGTTCATCATATTGCAAATAATTATTTTTGCCATTGATCAACAAATCCCAGATTTGCTGGCAAAAATCGATTTAGAGGAAACATTGCATAAACTCAATGAATAAGCAGACAATAAAACGTACAACTTACTGATAGTTCCCAATTTGCACTTTCAAGAAAGAAACGAGCTCTTTCCGGAGTTGTGTCAGCGATTGAACAAAACTGACCAACTAAAACTTCTTGGTTTTCCATATTTTCCGTTATGTTATTAACACAATAGTACCGTTACCTATTTGAAATATAAGCAATAGACCTCGTATATAACCTGAATGAGAAAAACGAAACAAAGCCACTTTTTATACAGTTCAAAAAGCTCAGTGAATAATCAGAAAATAACACATTCAGTAATTATCCTATTAAGCCAAGGCTGCTAAATTGATCAATGATCAAGGATGCGAGAAATAGTCACAGTCTATCGCAGCAGTACAGTAGTAGCCAACCAAACAACTAACATATTAACATAAAATACAACATAAATTCGGAACAGAAAAATGAAAAGACGCCAAGAAAAAATAGAGCCTAGAAAAACTGAAACTTTGATATTAATTCTATTTAGAATAAAAATAAATGAAATAATGAGATAGGACACATTTTGTCTTTGTTCTCTTTTTCGTCACCACATGCATTGTTACTAATTTTGACATACTCAATTTGGCACCACAGTAGTCAAATATATTCCAGAAAAGTCTAAAAAGCTCCAAGCATGACAGAAAAGAAGTACAAATATAGCCAGTTACAGTATGAACAAAAAACAAGAACAAAAAATCAGAGAGATGTAAAAAAAAGCACAAAAAGAAAAACTAACATTTCAAATTAAATTTAACTGCTGATTTTAAGCATGTTGTGCAACATGCTATTGAGAAATGAAGAGCTAGATTTCTGACGGTCACCATTTTTTTCATTTCCCAAATTATATACAGTTGATCTTTTGATTTTCATTCTAGGACTAAACGAATTTGTGTTTATTACCAGAAAATTCCACATGGTAGTGGTTAAATTCTGTTATAAAACCAACTAGAACAACCTTGTAAAAACTCCAGAAAAATACAAAAGATAAAGAAACAAAAACCAACCTTGGTGTAATATACTTGTGAAAGCTTGTTTAAAAAAATGAAAGAAAAGTTATATATAACAGCACCGTCCACATTCACAAAAAATTAAGGTGATGGAAAAAATTTGTTCATGCATGAGACTGACATAAATCTCAAACAGACCAACATAGAGCAACCTGCTAAAGGTTCCGTGAACAAGTATTTAAAGAAATGCTGATCGAAATCGGTTTTGTTGAAGAAACGAAAACTACGTGAGGTAATAAAGAGATGCCCAAATATTTCTCCCCGATTTTCCTCATTTGCAAAAATACAATTTACTCCGTTTAACTTCGTACCAATTTGTAACATCACAACTGACATGAGTTTGCTAAATTTTTTTGCTGACTAAGGAATGCAATGTTTGATGAGGAAAGTAAACGGAATCTGCTTTAAACAACAATTCTAATTCAAACTCAAGTCATTGGTGGCATTATACAAGTGATATAATCTGTTGTATCAAAGTTAGACCAGCTTGGTGATGTTTTTAGCCTATGAATGAAATAAAATTTGAAGCCAAAATAATCATACGGTAGATAAGCAATGGAAGCCTAGGTCTGCAGGAAGTCCAAATTAAATAGGCCTACTGTAGGCTATTTCCTACAATAACATAACAGCCCTAAAACAACACCAACCTGGTTGACCAGTGACTACTCTTTTTCACTAAGCTAAGGTAAGTTCCGTTATTGATATTGTACAACCAGCAACAAGCAATTTTATAAAATAACAAAATAGGTACAAGTACATGTACATACTCAGCGTAGGCTAATCTCAGATCTGTAATCAAAAACTAGCGCAATGATACAGTACACCGAATCTAATACCCACAACTTACTAACGAGTAGCAGTAAGTAGCCAAACCAAATTTGAAAACTTGGTTACCGCAATTGATACCTACAGACCTAGGCTACCAGTACTGATCTACAGAATGATCATTTTTGTCTTCAAAATATATATCATTCATAGGCTGAAAACATCACCAAACTGGTCTAACTTTGTTGCAACAGATTATCTCACTCAGATAATGACACCGATGAATTTAGCTTGAATTAGAATCCTTTTACCTTCCTCATCAAACATCACGTTCCTTGGTAAGCAAAAATTTTTGGAAACTCATGCCTGTTGTGATGTCACAAACTGGTACGAAGTCAAACAGAGTAAATTGTATTTTCACTAATAAGGGGAATTAAGGAGAAATATTTAGGGCCACCTCTTTATCACCTCAAGTAGGTCTCATTTCTTCAGTAAATTGATTTTGAGCAGTAACACTTTAAGCAGACTGAGTCAGCACCTTAGTTTAACTGCTTAAAACTGCAGAAAACTTCTACAAAAACGAAACTGCATAAAGTGTCCACTTGAGAATCGAAACCCAAATCAATCTACATTTCAAAGCAAATTGTGTGCCTTTTTCCTTTAGTTTATTGCTGGTACATTTTTTAAATTATGTAGTACACCATTTGCTATATAGGTTTATTAACTTGTAATATATCTATATATGCAACACATAAAACATATGTAGCTAATAAACAACTTTGATACATAGTCAACTGAAATCATGCAATGAATTTAAATTATTTTACATTGCTTGTAAGCACAAAAAAGGCTAATGCACATAAACCAATTGTGTATACCTGGGCTACTAAAAAAGGCATAAAACAGAGAAGTTTACATTGCAAAGTTCTAAAATGCTAATGCAACCTGAAAACTAATCTAAATAAAGAGTTTATCCGGCCACCTCTCGGCCAAACTCGAATGGCTAGCACAGCGTCTGAGGGTATATAGGGAATAAACCTTCAAGCTTCTGTAGTTTTTTTAATGATTTTTACTAATAATGAAGTATGCACATTGTACAATTGTATATTATATAATTTACATGATTCTTTGAAAGAAAATTTGGCACATTCATACAAAATTATTGTAGTACTTGATGCACTGCAGAAGAACCTTTGTGTTAAGGAAAAAATATTGACATTAGTGTTACACAAAAATGTACCGTACTAAGTATCAATAAATGCAAGTCTCACAATGATAAAAAGAAGACACAGAAGATTAAAAAAACATTTACAATTTATCATCATGAAGCCAGCAAAAGCTTTGCTATGATTAATCAATCGCGAATTCAATAGTAATATATAATGTGTGAAATTTGTTTTTACCATAAGTTGATATCAGCAAGTAGCAAAGAAGCTGAGGAATTGCAATTAAATCTTGGCCATAAGTAAAGTAAATGATTAAAAAATAATAAATCAACAGACCAAGTGCTGAATTATAAAGGATGTGCATACGCTTGGTGAGTGGTGAGTTATGGTTTAAATGATGGATAATTACACTTTACAACAAGGTTTCTTCTTTTCTTTTTCTTTTACATGCGAAGAACTTTGTAATGTAATATTTTCACCAATTTTGTTGGCTGGTGTGTGCTGTCGACGTTCAAGCTCACGTAGCACTGCACCTTCAAAAGATAAAGCAGCAATTCGAAAGAAAAATTCCTTTACTTTATCACCTGTTTTTGATGAAACTCCCCAGTATTCAGCGTTTAATGCTTTTGCCATTTTTATGGCTTCCTCCTCAACACCCTGATAAGCAGAAGAAGAAAGTAAGTCTTTTTTAGTGCCTACCAAGAATATGAGTAAATTACTGGAACCTTGGTTTTCTTTTCTTGCAGCTTGAAGCCATTTTTCAGCACTTGCAAGTGAATTAATGTCAGAAACATCAAAAACTATGCACACAATGTGAGCGCCTCGATAGTAGGCTGCAGCAATGCACTGAAAACGTTCTTGCCCTGCCGTGTCCCACATTTGTAATGTGAATGGAGCATTTAAAATCTCAAACCGTTCAACTTCAAAATCAACTCCAATTGTTGCTTTGTAGTCATTGTCAAAAACCTGCTTACAAAATCGATTGACTAAGCTTGTTTTTCCAACTGAGACATCCCCAATCACAATCATCTTACATATTTTAAGCCCAACATTCTGCACAGTTTCACTGGCACATGCCTGTCGCACACGTGGATCAAAATCATATTTTTCATCAATTCTTGCCAACTTTGTATAAGGATCTGGGAACCCAACTATAATCCTGTCTTTATGTACAGCAACATTGCGACCTCGATTTCTTGAATTATCATTTTCCATCTTATGCAAACTAACTTTTAAATTTTTTTCAATTATTTAGTCTACTATACCAAATAGAATAATTAAAGACTCCTATTCTGAAAAATTCTTGTTCAAAAAACGAAGAGATAAATACTAACCATTATGCAAGCAACAGCTATTACACTTACTAAAATAGACATAATCATATACTAATATTTAAAATTTAATTAATTTGGTAGACTAAGGACATTGCAAACAAAAACATTCGCGCTTTTTCATTTCCAACATCATTTTAAACAAAGCTATCTCATCTACATCAAAATATTAGAGATTTTTTAAACAAGAATGTTGCTTTGATTGATAGACTAACATTTTTGAGGGGTTGTTTTAAATAGGCACAGTACCATTAGCGGGCAATCCTACAGTACACCAGCCCTAACTTTAACCCTACTACGCCTACTTAAAACAATCTGCAAGGTCGTTCTAAATAGGCATAGTACGCCATTGCAACTGCCAACCCTAACCCCAAATCAAACCTAAACCTACTATGCCTATTTAGAACAACCACTTTTGCGAGCATGCAAAATTCAAAGGTGGCACTCAATAGAAAACGCATGCCAATGAATTTTTTTATCAAATGTTGATGTCACAAGTTTAGAAGCTATACAAATGACTGTCTATGGTCAAGAGTTTACACTTTACGTGTTAAAAATATAATGTAAGGTCTAATAGTTTTCTGGTTTTTAAGACTAAGGTTTGGCAAGATTCGTTTCATAGCTCCCATACTCTAATATCCTTTTTACATGTAGTTCTGATAATTCAGAGTTACAACAAAAATCAAAGAGACTATTTCATAAAAAAATTCCAAGGGAAAAAGAGTACAACAAAAATGAGAAAATACTCATCCACATGAAAAATGTCACTCTTCACTTCTTTTTTTATTTTTCATATAATCTATATCAAGTTCAGTTCCTTCTGTTAAAGCTTTATACTTTGCAAAGTTTCGAAAATGTGATGCTTTCACTTGTCTCATTCTTTGATCATATTGGCACCATCCTGAACTAACAAAACTAACAGGAATTGTTACAAATATAAATACACGATAAGACATTAATGCCTTGCCTGTTCCAACAAAATATAGCATCGCAGCAGCAGTCCCACTTCCAATGCCATGCATAAGAGGAGTTTGCACACACTCATCTTCAGTCAATGATTTGTAAATATTGTCAAATATCCCCATGTCTGAACCAGGGTAAATTCAACATTTACCACTATTAGCTTGTAGCAGATTAAGCTGGTTCTGTAGTTGATCAGCAAATCAAAATAAGGCTCAAATAGGCTTAGGGCATTTAATAAGCTAAGTTTATTTACTAGGCCTATCACGTTTAATATAATGACAGAACAGTAGTCTAGGGTCAGGCTTACTATCGGTCCAACTAACTGATTAATAAATATATCAGGATATAACCACAAATCTGAAAGATAACAATGCATCACAAGATTCCACTACGCAGTATTTGTGGGTGACCAAGACACTACATAATTGATTTATTTAGATTACTAAGCCTCCCTCACACTGTTTCCGCTTCTATTGCTTAAGCAGTCAGTACCGACTACTCCATTGGAAAGTTTGCATGATGTGCTAGAGAAATCTGGTACACAGCATCATGAAATCTTGCACCAAATTGGTGCAGGAAACGCAAATTGCTTTGGTGCAATGCAACCTCCCCCAACCAATAACGCACATTACAGTGTGGACGATGTGAATCCTTCATAAGAGGGGTGAAAGCCTTTTTTTAGGAATCAAGTCACAGTGCTAGGATATCACCTAAATTCTTGAAGCAAATTTTACCCATCTAAATTAACACGTTTCTTGCACTTTGTTTGATGTGGTGCAAAACTTATGTGGGTTTTAGGTTGGGACAAAAATCAAGCACAGTGTAACTTTGTGTAAGGTTGGCAAGAAAATCAAGCGCAGTGAGGTGCAAAAATTTTTTTCCAACCTGGCTGCCTGCCTACTGAGCAGTAGGGAGCACTTTAGTCACAGATTTTAGTGGTCGTTTGGTGGATTGTTGTACTTGTCAAATGATAGCCACATACCAAATTTCAGACAAATAAACTTAAGTTTTGCCTGCCAACTTTTGGAGTTAAAATTGACACTTCTGCGCCATTTTGTGACAACCAAATTGAAACGATACTGTGTCAGCCGTGCGCTCTTGATTCAATGCCAATTAGCATGCCGTGCACCAGATGTGTAATGTAAGTTTTCAGCACTAACTTATTTACTTGTTCAGCTGTAACTTTCTTTTTTGTTTTCTTGTTACTCTAAACGTAATGTTTGTTATTTTTATTACCAAGATTGATTGTGATATAGCTTTGTTGTTGTTCGTAACTAAAGGATACGATCATCCAATGTATTGGGATAAAGGTATTTTTTTCACCTTTGTATTACGCAGCTGTCGGTGGTAACGCAAATTTTTGAAGGTTTTGATACAATGTAAAGTGATTGCGACACTTCTTCAGTTTGTATTATATTTATATTTCAGAATTGTAATATTTTGCATAAATGTTTTGTAAATTAGCAGTAATGTAAAAGAAAAAGACAAACCAGAAAAGATACAAAGCACGCTGTGTTGGGTAGGCACATCCTCTTTCTGTTCACCAACTTTCCTTAATTGATGATGTGTTAAAAATTGTTGGATGTACAAAAGTGAAGCTGGACGGTTTGCAGATGTGAATTAGATTGTAAAGAAAGCTGCTTTAGATGTTTCCACAATTTGGGCTTGGGTGATTGGAAATCGATTAACTGTTCCTTTGCTGGATCAAAAAATCATTAAGGATTTGAAAAGACTGTATAAAACAGGACTGACTCTTAGCAGAAATAAGCGAAATCTTACGAAGTTGAACGAGTTCAAAATGGAAATGAATAAATTCTTTGGCATTTGTAGTTGCATGTGTCCAACTGTCCATCTGCTTCTTGTTTTCAAGTAAATTGCATAGCAAAGAACTGCGATGTATTCCACTTGGCTTGCAAGTCTGATGTGAATGTTCCTGAGCGTGAAATCCCATTCTTGCTTGACAAGCATGTTGCTCGAAAGATGGTAATATCTGATATCGACAAAGATGTTAGCAAGATGTGGGCCCGAGCGGCAGCGAGAGACGAGGCCATGGAGGTGGCTGTTGAAATTGAAAACGGTCAAGCTGAGTTCAGGCAGGAGCAAGTGCATCTTGATTTCTCCAACGACAGTGCTGACGATGATGGCAACAACAACAAGAGCAAACTGGACAAAGATTACATTCAAAAGACCATCTCAGATGACAGTTTCAAAAGAAACGTGACTAAACGTCCTAATCTTGCTTCAGTTTGTAATAGGTATGGTATGTCAAATTATGCTATTGCTGCCAGAGCCTCGGCCACAATGGTTGATTATGTTATTATAACCAAAGTGAATACGAGTCAAATTATTGGATCACAGAAACTGGTAGACGAGAAGAGGCGATGCAGAGAAGAGAGGCGAGAAGCAGAGCTTGGAGATTTAAAGAAACTCACATTTTTATATTTTGATGGAAAGAAATCCATGACCCGAGCTCTTGCAAAAAACAATAAAACAGGAAGATGAAGTCCAAGAATGAAAGTAGATGATCACTATGTCGTATTGACTGAACTTATGTAAGTTAAACTACGACTACTTTACTCATGTAACCCCCAATGCTGGGCATGGAAAGGCAGTAGCTGAAGCAATCTATGACTTTTTGGTTGAACAGGAATTAACAAATCAAATACTGAATGTTGCTGGTTGTGATGGTTGCCCTGTCAATACAGGACCCAATGGATCCATCATCTAGACATGCTGCTTGTCAGGCCTCTGCATTACAGCATCTGTCAGCTCCACGGTAATGAGCTCCCTTTCCAAGCAGTTGACTAGGACACTGAATTGAAAACTCAGCCTCCTTTTTGACATCCCTAAGTGATAAAGAAGTATTACATATCCTTGAAGAACCTTTGAACGTTTTGAAATTGCCAAACCAAACTCAGACAGTTAAAAGATGAATCCAGGTCATGACTGAGGCTTGCACAGAGATGGCTAGTTACATGGCAAGAGATGACTACATCAGATAGCGACTTAGTAGCAGACGCATTATGCCTACGCTTCATACCAAGAATCAATTTAACTTATTGTTAATACAGACGAAATCGGTTAATTGCATTCCACTTAAATGCATATATCGTTTTATTGCATACAAATCTGAAATCCCGAACCTAATCCTATCTAACATTAAGTAAAAACACTGGTTAATTGCATACCGCTTAAAGGAATAAATCGGATTATCGCATAAGCTGTATTGTTTTAAGTTCAGTTAAACGCAATTTTCTTCAGGAAATCATCGACAACAAAGTGAATCATGTGCCAAGAGATCGTGAGTTCATAATCCTTAGAGAAAACTTCTCACGCTGATTCACGCTTTTTGATACAAATTTTGTCATTAGTTGCGCTTGAACTTATCAAGGTTCTGACATGAACAGATTTTTCGGTTTGGAGAGGGAGATGATGGAAAACATGGCTAGAAGTTTTAAACAGTAAAAACATTGGAAAATTTTTTTAAAGCTACAGAATAAAAATGCAATTACTGAAGTTTTTGTTAGTTTGCTAGAGCGCAGTGTTTTATTGAGGCAAAATTTTGTAAAGAAAATGCGTCCACGTTTTCAAAGGCAGGCCGAAAAGACGTAAACAACCGCATCGCATGAAGTACTGTAAAACGATCAAATAAGGTTATGTCTGACACAGCAAGCGGCCTTTTTCGATCACTTTCTTTCATTATTACGCTGTGCTTAAACAAAGAAAAAAGCCGTCCCGCTCCGATCAAAGTAGTTGTGATGCAATAAAGACTTTTGTTGAGATTAATACAATATTTTATCGCGGTTGTTTGTAGTGTTAAGTGCATTGCAGTAACTTGAAGTCACGCTATTTATTCGACTGCTGGCGACACGCAGTGTTTTGTAATGAATTGCTGTTGTGTTATTTTAGACAAGTATAAAGCGCTTTATGCCCCAGTTGACTGATACGCAATCCCTAGTACAACGTCCTATCATACTTTTTATCATCCTATCATTACCATATCATACTCACATCATACTTTTTCTAGAGCATATCGCTTAAACGCGTATATCGGATAATCGCATAAAAATGTCTGGCAAACTAGGTATGCGATTAACCAGTTTCGTCTGTAATTGCTAAACAATAAAAAGTAGTCATGTTAAGATGCAGTGTTTGAACAAAATGTCTTTTCATAATTAAAAATTGATCAATTAAATAAAATTTTGTTTGTTAAAATTTGACTTTCAACAAAACCAACCTCACAACTTTCTCGCAAAAAGTTTTTGGACAGAACTCTTCGAAAACAATGCAGTGAGCAGGATGTTTTATACACCATTTTGAATTTTATATGCTGAGGTTAATTGAAATGCCTTTTGATAAAAATGTTCCATGTATTAATGAGTTGTACTACGTATAATGTATGACACTGTACTGCCGAATTAGCCAAAAATTGTCATGAAAAGTCGGTAGGGAAAATGAACTTATTTTGATGCAAAATTCAGCAAAAACGCTTTTCTTATTCTTAGTAACAATCCAGCAAGCGACAGTAGTGAAATTCGAAGTTTTGTATTTTTTCAATGCACCCTACTGAGCAGTAAGTAAGCTCAACATACAGCATACTGTGCAGTGTAGGCTAAGCTACAGGCACTGCTATAACAGATAGTAGGTCAGTGCAATCTCAGAACTGAACGTTTTAAAATTGTTACACTTTGTTTACAATTCTAAATAAATTACATTTACACTTTCAGGCACTATCTGCTTTGGGCAAGGTTTTTGAATGTTTTTGATCGCAAGCTTAAAGGGTCTATACTACAGGGTGTCCCAAAAGTAACCGAACCGCAAACTAATAAAAATTAGTAGTCAAAAGATGTCGTGATTGTATTGCAGTTGAAGGTAGACATTTTGAACATTTGTAAACAATTAATACAGCTATCATGTTTGTTGTTTTGTAATTAAATTTGTTGTTTTTGATTAATATTTTTTATTAAAGTTTGCGGTTTGGTTACTTTTGGGACACCCTGTATACTGAAGGCCATTTTCACCACTAAATTTGAACTGCAACACAAACCTAGTGCCAAGACTGGAGATAAGACAATTTTGCCATTAAATTTAAGTATTCAACTACCATGAAGCAAAACAAAGCACATTGCCTAATATATTGTCACAAACAAACTATGACATACTTTTAACACAGTACAATAAACAAGAAGTGACCCACCGCAAACTCAAAATTGAAGCATGGTGTAGAAAGATAAACAAGGCTTTCAACTAGAATGTGACATCGCAAGCAATATCTGGGGACTTTGCAACATCATTCAACTTTTACTGAACTTTAGTAAGCTTTAAAATAGTGATCCGATTGCTTTGAGTAAATATGGAAAAAATGTAGTTGTTGACAGTCGATCAATAACTTAAATGCACCCCTTTCAAATTTTGTTTCACTAACTTAAATCACTTTGTGGTAATTCGAGTTCGAAATTTAAATCTCTCGAAGCTATCAAAAATAATCGAGTAATGTCATTCAAAAAGCTCACATTACAGTTTACAATACAATGTCAAATTTCAGCACTTCTTACGAATTCTTAACAGTTTTTCACTCCATTTGAAATAACATAAAGCGATCTTTGTAATTCCAGTGACTCTACATGCAAATTTCGTTACATTAAACAAAACTTACAGCATCGTATGATTCTGAAAGCGCTCTTTTGCATCGCAATTCAATATATAGTACTGGTATACCGGTTTTTGGGAATTAAAACCTCCTGCTTAACAGCATAAACTAAAATATAAAGTGCTAAAATTATGCAAATTTAAAACAGGCATTTATTTAAGTTTTTCACTAAATCATTAATGTTTTTGCCTCATAGACTTCATTTTCGAATGGTATACTTTCACAAATTGCAAAAAAAGAAGGGGAATTAAAATTTACTTTCCTTAGTTAATGCTCCACTGACAAGTTGTCGTAGGTCGATAAGAATAACTTGGTAAACCAGTGCAGTTTTCTATATGCCCTTTAATTGACATGATCTTTCAAGCTAATTATTGTCCAACATGGCATTACCAAGTTTGGTATGTTCTATCTTTTTCTAATCTCAGCCAAGTGGTATTCTTAAAATTTGTTATGTCTGGCTGGAGTACTTCGTATTTAAGATTTTAAGAATTTAAAAGGCCCATTTGGCATGGTCTCCTTGATGCGGCCCACCAAATTTTGTTATCTATCTATGGTTTATATTGACCTATCCAATAGATTTAATTCATTTAGATTTTGTAGTTAACGGGGGTGGTGTCAGCATAATTGGAAGATTCCTAAAGTATGAGATCCTCAATATTTTTTCATCTTAAATTTTTACCTATCTTGAAAATTTTATTTGTCCAGCTTAAGTGGTTAAAATTTTGAAGGACTCGTTGGAGGAGGACTCTCCAATTTTGGCACCTGGTCATATTTTATTTACCTATTCTGATTTTCTTTTTCTTTTACATTTACCTACTCTGAAAGTTTCATGTGTTTAGCTTGAATGGTTAAAAAGTTGGAATTTTAAAGGATCCAATTGAGAGACCCCGGATCTTGGTGTCTCAAATTAATTTTGTCTTTCCTTGATATTAACCTGTCCTGAAAATTTGATGTGTCTAGCTTAAACATTTAAAAGGTTCAATTTTGGCATTCTGGTTTGAGAGGGACCCCATTGCGGTACCCTCAAATTTTATCTTTTTTTCATATGCTAAAAATTTCATTAGTCTAGTGTCAATGGTTCAAATTGAATTTTAGAGTTCTTGTTTGAGAAGGATCTCTTCATTCTGGTACCCCCAAATTTTGTCAAATTTTATCGCTTCTTCAGACTTGCCTATCCTGAAAATTTCATGCGTCTAGCGTGAGTGGTTAAAAAGTTTAAATTTTGATGGCACCTTTTGCAAGGGGCACTCTTATTGTGGTATCCCCAAATTTTGTCATATTTCATCTTTAACTTATGTTTATCTATTCTGAAAATTTCATCTGTATAACGTGAGTGGCTAAAAAGTTTGAATTTTGGCAGCCCCATTTTAGGGATATCCCCTTATTTTGGCACCTCCAAAGTTTGTCAAAAATTATCTTATCTTCATAATTGTCAACCCTAAAAATTTCATTTGTTTAATAAGTATGGTTAAAAAGTTTTGCATTTTGGCGGCCTTGTTTGGGGGGTACCTCCAATTTTGGAATCCCCAAATTCGGTCAAAGTTGATCTTTTGTATATATTTAGTTACGTACCTCAAAAATTTCATGTGTCCAGCTTTAAAAGGTTGAAAAGTTTGAATTTGGGAGGGTCCTGTTTGGGGAAAGCCCCCATTTCGGAACCCCAAATTTTGTTAGATTTAGTTTATTCTTCATATCTACCTATACCAAAAAATTGATCCATCTAGCTCTTTAAAAGTTTTGAATTTTGGTGGCCTCGACTGAGGGGCCTCCCTCATTTTGGTACCCCCAAATTTTGTGAAATATTATCTTTCCTTTATGCTTAGTTAGCTTAAAAATTTCATGTGTCCAGCTTAAAAGGTTAAAAAATTCGAATTTTGGAGGGCCTTGTTCATTTTGAAACCCCCAATTTTTGTTAGGTTTAGTTTATTTTTAATATTTACCCATTCAAAAAATTTGATCCAACTAGCTCAAACGGTTTAAAAGTTCAAAATTTTGGTGGCCTTGTTTAGGGGATCCCCAATTTTGATACCCCCAAATCTTGCTAAATTTTATCTTTTACTTTATATTTGCATACCCTGAAAATTTCATGTGTCTAGCGTGAGTGGTTAAAAAGCTACAATTTTGGCGGCCTCATTTGGGGGACCCTCATTTTGATAAATGTAAGTTTTGTCAAATTTTATCTGTCCTTTATGTTTACTTACCTTAAGAATTTCGTGGGCCTAGTTTAAAAGGTTAAAAAGTTTGAATTTTGGAGGGCCCCTTTGGGGGGAAACCCCCCATTTGTTGAACCTCCAATTTTTGTTACCTGGTTTAGTTTATTTTTAATATCTACCTATTCCGAAATTTTGATCCATCAAGCTCTAACGATTAAAAGTTCAAAATGTTGGAAGACCTGATTGATGAAGATCCACCCAACATGGCACCCTTGATTTCATTCCCGAACTAGTCCTCACTGATATTTTCAATCGCTCAAATTTTGAATACAGTTTGTTAAGCAGTTTAAAAGTAAATGGTCAAAGAAGAACAAGAAAAAAAGTAAGAAAAAAGACAAAAAAGAAGAAAAATAGTATTCAAGCTGGGGTAAATGAACATAACCAAAAGAAAGACAGTTGATAGTATGCTCTAAAACCACAAATCATTTTTCATCAAAATCGATATTTACCGAGATATATCGGTTTTAAATCATGCACTTTTCGGCCTGTAACATTTTGGTCACATGACTGAGTGCCCCCACACTCGGTTTGGATAAACCATTCATAATTACCCAAATTATGTACAAATTTCAGCACTGCACGGCGTGCACGCCTAGTCATTTTTGAGTTATAAGTGAATTAATAAATTTTCAAGCCAAAAATCGCATTGTTCTATGTTTTTTTTTGCGTGTCAATTCATGATTACGTGACCTAGGATTCCCAAACTGGAACACATGACGCACACATTAATTTTGATGTTGAGTCCAAATTTCAATTTTTTACGTTTGACCATTTGGTAGTTACAAGCAAATCAATCATCTGCCAAAATTCGCGAACAAAAACAAAGTACTAGGCATTCACACGAGGTACCAATTAACTTGAAGCATATTTTGACTTTAAGCTATGAGCTGGCAGACCTAGGCTATAAAATTCCAGTCTTCATCATATTGTCAGAGATATTTAAAAAGCATTGCTATTTTGGCACTGGTGGCAGAACAGCCAGATAGCCCAAAATGCTATTTTGCCCCCACTGCAAAAATAGTCCTAACCCTAACAGAAGCAAAATACCCCACAGCAGTCTATACCAGTACCAAATTTTGGTGACTTTCTTCAATTTCTCAGGAACTCTCTCAAAAGTTGTGGTTCAACTACCAATTCAATTTATCACCAAAATTTCTTGGTTAAATTTTTTTTTACACCTCATCAAAGTGTGTTTCCATGGCAACTCAACAAAAATCGAAAAAATGGCTATAACTCTGCAACCACTCATGCTAGATGCAAATTTTTGTTCTAAAGATGCAGAATACCCAAGTTCCTATCTGCTCTCAATACATTATATAAGCCTAGATGTTTAATTTTTTAAGTAAAATCAAAAATATGCTTTGTCATTGTTCTCAAACAATTTTCCATGATATATACAAGCCACGTACAAATGCGCAGGGTCACTTTCATAATTCTTACTCTAGCTTATCATTTACACTCAAACTTTTTGAGTTAATGACAAATTGTTACCATTAATTAGCTCAAACTACACAAAAATTTTCAGCTTTCTCACTGCGCTTCCGTCATGCTGGGCTGGAAATGACGCCATGCAATATCTGTGCAGTATGTACGATTGCGCAGATATGTGATTTAATGCATCAGTTACTTCTGAGATGTCATGAAATCCAAAATTATCCCTAACACATCTCCTCTGCATTGTCCAGCAACAGTTAAAATAAAGTAGCCCAGATTTTATAACAAACTTGTCTGTAAAAAGTTAAAAAATTTATAAATCTTTTCAAAACTGTCTGGTGTTTTAACTACACAGCTGTTTGTTTCGTTCTGATTTTGTTGCACTTTGTTTACAATTATACACACTTTATTCAGATGACGTTTCGAAAAACAACTTGTAGTTATGCATAATTATGGTACAAATTCTGTTGAGAATCGCTTATTGTTTATCTCAGATGCAAAGTTTTATCTGATATTTCAAGACTTGACAAAATGAGACAAAAAAATTTAGCAAGTGTCAAATTTCTAATTACACACAAAACAGTTAACAATTATTGATTCAAACTTTAAATAAAAGGTGCAATGACGCAAATAATAGCGACGTCATTAAAGCAAAAGATGCAATGATGTCACTGATGACATCATCAAAAGTGATGTCATAAAAAGCCAGAAGTGAGCAAAGCACACTTAATAAGTATAACTCCCGCAGCCTGCAATCACAGAAGTTGCAATGTGATTTAATTTTTAATTTTGAAAAATTGCAGAAGTTTTTAATTTTGTGAAATTGTGAAAAGTTGCGTTGCAAATTAATGGCTTTCAAACTTGTTGCAAAATTATTGCTCTGCGCTTTCAAACATTTTTTTTTTTTTTGGTTAAAAGCACAATTTTATACTTAACTTAATTTTGTTTCATTTCAATCGTAATAATACTGTCAAATGTAGGACTTTAGCAATTACTTATTTTTTTCAGATGAAGTCACAAAAATCCAAAATTTGCATTGGTTTCCAACAGAGTAGCCAAAAAAATTTCGCGAGACATAATTGCCTTTGCAGTTCAACAACTTTACACAAAAATTAGATTTCGATATTTTGTGGCTTAGGAGAAAAGCGTACTAGATTTAGAAACAAAAAAGGAAAAAAAGAAAATAAAGGAAAAAAAAAAGGAAAAACAGAGAAAAAAACCTTATCATGGCCAAAAGTTGGTTGGTTGGGATGAAGGGGTATTGTAAGACAAACAATCGTGTGAAATATTTTTTGCCATATTTAAGCTGTGTTTTAATGAGATCGCTTTTCACGACAAACTTTTGGAGCGTTTTTTGCATCTTAAAATTAAAGTCACAAGACTAATTGCCGCAAAATTTGGTACAAACATGCATTTCAATAATCTCAAACTGTTGTCAAAATTTCATGCAGCTAGACCTAAGGGTTCTCTGAAATTTCACCCTCATTAGTTTGAAAATGGCCCAGTAAAACAAAGGAACACGCAATGCAAGCGTCGGTCATTCCAATAATGCAACAAGTGCTGCTGAGAAGTCTGGATTCAGACTAAAGAATTGGGGCATTAAAATTGATGCTGATTTAGAACCACATTAAAGTTTAGTTTAAAAAATTTCGGCATCACATGATGCAAGCCATAGACTGCTAAGATCTTTAGAAAAAAGAGGTAACTCGAGAGTCTAAACCAGGGCTTCCCAAACTGGGGGTCGTGTAACGACCTTCAGGGTTCGCAAAGAGTATACCAATTTTTACAAGAAAGGGTGAAATTGGTATACTCTTAGTGATTCATGACTGTCGCTAAAAACTCGTGTAATTCTGCAAAACATCATTCCTAACGTAGCCGTAGATTCTACTTACACAGGCGCCATTTCATAGAGAGACTTTATTATATACGATGACAGCAGATAGACTTTTCCCCATTCGTATCATGTAGCACAGCTGGATGCCCAACTTGTTTTGTTTTGTCACAATGGTGTATGACATAATAGAACTATGCAGACCAAATTCAATGCTTGTATAATGCTGTAGTCAGTATCGAGGGGGGAGGGTATAACCAGTACTAAAATTGTAGGGGTAACGCAAGGAGACATGTCCCCCCATATGAGAGTTAGCATCTCCCCATCAAGATTTAGCGTCCCCCCATCGAGATTTCAGCATCCCCCAGAACGAGATTTCAGCGCTCTCCATTAAGAGTAAGAGCCTGGATGATTAGACAAAAAAGTAGCTGTCATCACCAATTAATCCCGAATTCTGGCCAAATACAGTACCAAATTGCGGTGAAGACTTATTTTTTTGACTTGCAATCGAGTATGGGGACAAAATCCCTCCAAATTTTGATGAAGATCTTTTTTTCTATTTGGTCTTCAATTGAATTCGAGGACAACATCCAAGCTTGAAGCAGAATTTTCACTGAATTTCATCCGCATTCCGAATGCATTTGGTCAAGGCTACGAAAGCGTCCCCTCGTGCAAAATTTTACGGTTTAAGCACTAAGTATACCTCCCCTCCAATTGGCCAGCTTAACAAAATACAGAATAAGAAAAATACCATGTATCAGGACTTCTGAGACTGTCTTTTACACTGAAATAGACTCAAAAAAAGAAAAAAGGAAAGATTTAAAGCATATTTTGAAACGTTAATTTGGGGGGGAGGTAATTTGTGAAAATTAAAACTCATAAATCAGAAAAAAAAACTTTGAAACATAGCCAAAAATTAGTATTCAAATTTGGTTGCACTTTGAAAAATGCTTAACATACAGTAGGTTTCATCAAAAAATATCTAAGCTCAGGAATAGGGGGAGGGCTATTCAGCATCAGTTCATTACCAATCACTTCTCTTAAACTTCCTTCCATTAGCTTCCCTAATTGTATATTATCCATAAATTATGGGCGAAATAGATTACGGTACTTCTTGAGCGCTTTATTGATCTACCAGCATTTTAAAAGAGAAGTTTATTTTATGGTTTACCAGCTTTTAAAAAGAGAACTAAAATTCTAGCAATAGGTACCACCACCATAGCCCATATAATTACGTTTTCGCACTGCTAATTTTTATGTGACGTTTTGATAGCATTAATTTTTATAAAAATAGACCTAGAATTAGGTTATTTTTGCCAAAAAAAGGACAAAATTTTCGAGCACTGGGGGCTCCGCCCCCAGACCCCTGCAACAGCCTTCCCCATTGCAGAATTCTGGATATGCACCTGGCTGCAGTACCGATAGTTTAGTAAAGAAGTTGGGGCGTAATAAATATATAGTTGAGTAGATGTATAACTACCATAGTATTACTACTGGTTAGATTCTGTTCAATGGATAGCTGGTTAAAAAAGTCACACGATAACGGTAATATGTGTACTGCAGATGATGTTGAAGCAGTGATAAAGATAAAGACAAATGCAAACATGGTGTTTGCAAATGTGTTTGCATTTTGTACGCATTGAGTACCAGTGCCTTGTGGTTATTTTTTTTCCCATTGAATAACTACCACAAATCTACAACTCACAGTGTTTATTATTTCCGTTACGGGTCGCAAAGGTTTTTAGAAGATTAAAGGGGGTCGCGAGCAAAAAAGTTTGGGAAGCCCTGGTCTAAACAACTGTTTCTATAAAGCTGTATACAAACAAATACACTGTGCAGCAGCTTGAAAGTTTAAACTAAAAGTAGCATGCATCATAAAATTTTACTGCATAAAAAACCTGAAGCTATAAGTATAAATCTTACGAATACAACTATTATTGATATCAGTAATTAAAAAAAAAGATTAAGAAAAGTTTGGATTTACATGTTCAAGTCATCCGGCATCCAAAAGCAGAAACCTTTGCCTTCAATAAATCTGCCAAGTAGCCCATAAACAGTAAATACATCACAGATCACTAGCAGATTAGTGGTTGCTGAAATTGAAAGTCAAAAACAGATCACTGTTTCTAATCTGCTGTTAAACCTGCTTGCTCCTGAATACAGCATTGAAACTTTTGTTTTTTTACTTTCATTGCATAGGGATGGTAAAATGCTGCAAGATATGCTACAAATCATCAAGACTCTTTTATTCCCACAAAACCTCACCAAAGACACCATAAAAGAACTTCATTTTTATCACAAAGCAAGTACTACTTAAAACCCTAAATGATTTTAGATTAATTACAAGCTGTTTATCAAGCTTATTCAAAGGACTTTCAGATCAGCCCAACATACAGGGTGGGTAGTAGGCACCACAAACTTACGTAAAGTGTTATGTGAAGCACTGTAAAATCAGCAGGGTAAGATATTTTTCCCTTTTCTAGAAGATAAGATCGATGTTCTTTCATAGAGTATTATAATAAAAGATTGTTTGTATGTTACAGTCCAATTAGTTCATCAGGATTGCTTTATATTGCTTTGGTGCATGACTTAGACCCCACCCTGCATTTGTTTACAGTTATCGAAAGTTTCGAGTTTATTTGTGTTTCAGAAGACCTATGCATTGTATTATGTATAGTACGCATCATGTAAGGCCAAAATCTTTTTTGATTAAGCCCTGATATAATTTTAAGTCAACACCAAAGTTTAAAACATCAAATCTTCACTTTAAAAGCAATCTTTTCAGCAGCACCTTTTGCATTTGGATAGTGTTTAATTTCTTGTCAAGGTATAGCATACCAACTTTTAAAATTCACAAATACAGTTTCAACGACAAAGGAATTTGTGCCGAAAAGTACAATTCAATTAAAGCCATTTTCGTTTTCAGTTTTGTGGGCAAACTGTTAAAAGCAGCCAAATTTTTTTTTAATTTTTAACATTTTTCAACGCCCAAAAAAATAAGATTTGAAAATGACAGATTAACAGAATACAGCAGTAATTATAATAAAGTTAATACATTACATTGTTGCGATAATGATTTTACTGCTATTCAACACATGCAGTACTAGGTTATCAAACCAGTAAACACTTTAAGAAGCAATTAACATTAATTTTAATGATACAATTTCTCTAATACACTAATAGCATAGCTAACAAAAAGTTAACGTATGATACCAAAAAAATTACATCACACCTTTACGTAATGAGATACAGTATAGGTATCATAGGAAGTTCAAAAAAAAAACAGTGAAAAAGATGTTTTTTGATTTTACTTGAAAAACTGAATATCTAGGCTTATATACCGATAATGTATGGAGAGCAGATAGTAACTTGGGTATTCTACACTTTTAGAAAAAAAATTTGCATACAGCATGAGTGGTTCAGTGGTAGCAGAGCGATAGCCATTTTTTTGATTTTTGTAGAGTTACCATAGAAACACACTTTGCTGAGGCATAAACAAAAATTTAACCAAAAAATTTTGGTGGAAAATTGAATCGGCCACAACTTTTGGGTGAGTTCCTTAAAGTTGAAGTCACCTAAATTTGGTACAGCCCAGAGCCTACCCCATAGGCCTAGGGGCACAGTAGCCACTTCTTATTTAAAATTACTGACTTGTGCTTCTGTTTTAGTGTGTACAGTAGTCTACAGTTCGCTTTCTGCTTTTGATTATATTCACAGGCCACTGGGCCATGCCTAGTCTGCTATCGGTAGTTTTAATACCGTACGTGTAATTGGCGCTCACACTTTCTCAGTTCTAGCCTCATAGTCTGTCTTTATTTTAAGGCAGAGGCTGCTCTTACAAGAAGATATCGATACCCATGCGTAAGAATAAGAAAATCACTATCCTATAGCATCAACCCAAAACCTAACCCAAAGTCTAACTCTAGCTTTAACCCTAACCTAAACTCAAAATTTAACCCAAACCCTAACAATACCAGTACTTTAAAAAATGAAGAGTATATAGGCCTAGGCCTACTGTAAATGAGCAAATGACTCTGCAGCGGCAGCCTGCTCTCTCTTCTCTAATTCCCTTTAAATGCCCATGAAGTTCATGGGCATTGGCAACCCTAGCCACTTCCTTAGCGACTTAGCCTACTGTAATCAACCTGTTAACAGATTAATCTGTAATTTTCAACAAATTTAGAATTAAAGCCTAAGCTACTCTTCTGGTCCTGCTCGTTCTACCATGAAATCATGGATCCTACAATAAGGCTATCCTACAAGTGCTATGCTGGTTCAACTACCGAGGCGGTATACAATCCTACAATTGTAAGATCCCATTGATTTCACCAAGCAAACCTTTTATATAATTGGCAGTCAAATAGTATTTTTATTAAATTACCTTAAGTAGGGTGGCAACTGACTCTGATGACCATCATTTCATTGTCTTCCAACTTTTCGTATTTCATTATCTGTGCTGTGTTTTAATTCGGTGTAAATAAATAAATCTGAACCTACGGTAACACTAACAGATCTACAGTAGGTTACTGACTCCACTCTTCTAAGGTCGCATGAAGCCTATTAGTATTACATAGATTCGACAAAAACATGCATGCTCTTTTCTGCTTAACAGGATACGGATAAGATATACTGCATGGTCAAGCAGCCAGGCCCAGGTCATTTTACAGTACAACTACTCTGGTCCGACGTTGCTCTGGTCGACTGACTCGAAATGTTTTGAGCAAATTTTTTCGCTTGTGGGTTTCGGATTCGACATTAGGAGGGGAGTAGGGGACAGAACAGGAAAGGATTATGAGGCGCCGTTTGTAAAATTCTAATTTATTTTATTTTGTAACACCTCGTTTTTGAGCGAATTTACAATCAAATTTGTCCGATATGTATATCGGAAATTTTCGACTTATTACATATGACAAAATGCACACTAAGTTGAAACAAAAAACGCTTTTTTTTTTTGAAAAACGAACAAAAAAGGATTTTTTTTCTGGAACTTACCTAAAGTTGTTTTTTTTTTTTTTTTTTGGAGATCACCAAATTTCGGCCGAAAAAACCGTTTCAATTTTGGTGAAGACCTTTTTTGTTTTGAAGGGGGGACTCAATCTGATGCAAGTCTGATGAAAATTTAATTCAAGTAGGTGCACTGTTGTTTCAAGCTTCCAACCCCCCTTTTGCAAATTCCTGGCTACGCGCCTGCATTTTTCATGGAAATTTGGTGAAGACCATAAGAAAGGTCTTTACGGTCTGAAGTCTAGGTGAAAACCAACCAAACTCACATAGTCATCATTGCTGGCATTTGCGATTGGGGGGGGGGCGGGCCTCTTGGATCCCTCCTGGCAATGCCCATGATGGGAACCAAAGTAAATGTGGTAAATGTGTTCCTTTTAGGCTAAAATCATCGTGTGTGAAAAATCTACGAGATTGAAAAACATTTAAAGGTTGCACAAAGGCAGTAAAGTTTTTCATAAATACCAAATTTTGCGAAGATAAAGGTTTCGCTGTTTTTAGAGTGTTAGCTGTTCAAAAGCAGTAATATTATGGGTGTAACCCAACTTATTGTTTGTTGCCAAATAAGTAGTGTACTGTCTTTATTGTCACTTAGCAAAAACCATGCCTACGGTATACTCTGAGGCAAAATGCATCTGGAACTGAAGCCGATATTAATCACATATTTTTCAGTTAGCCATCATGCTCTGCAGTTGCACGCGGGACTTGGATTTTTGAACCAACTTTCTGTCTGCCATTAATGAGCCTAATAATTCACTCCAAGAATGAAAGTCAATTAACAGAGGAGGAGTTCTCGAGGACGTCCTTGGTCTCGAGGACATCCGAGGACACATTTTGAAGTCCTTGGCCTTGGCCTCGATGCCTCCAGTCCTCGAAAATTGCCCTGTCCTCGGCTCGAGGACAGCACTATTTTTTGAATGGTTAAAATTTTGTAGATTAGCTGAAAAATCTTTTTCTATACCGTTTTTTTTTTTTTTTTGGAGATGGACGGAAAAAAAATTTTTAAGACCTTTTTTCTTAGGAAAACACTTGCATTTGTGTCCTTGGTCCTTGGTCTCGAGCATTCCTGTCCTTGGTCTTGGCCTCGGACTTTTTTGTGCCCTTGGCCTTGGCCTTGAGCCTTGTGTCCTCGACTCCACCTCTGTCAATTAATAGAAATTTTTAATCCATTTTCATTTTTTGCAAAAAGCCAATTAATTGCGTTTAATCAGCAAACCACTTTTTCCAATTGTTGTTTCTTTATGGCACACTTGGTAAAGTTTTCTTCTTCGTAAAGAGCTGAAACCATTCGTCACTTCATGTCATCGACTAGTTTCTCAGACGTGTACCACAGCCTACCAGAGAATTTTTTTCATTGCGGTTGCCCCAATTCTCTTGTCAACGTGATTTTGCCAAGTTCAACGTGATTTTGCCAAGTTTTTAGCAAGTCCAAGATTCTTTCTACATTTTGGCAAGTTTATTGCAGATACAAGCAATGATGCTTTGGTCTATGCTCGCCATAAACAGTTTACCATGCAGTTCTGACGTATGGCACACTGATTATGGCGAGCATAAGTAAGGGGAACCATAATCAGTTTTGGCGCTCTGTTAAAATCATTAAAAATAATCTGCCCTGCTTTTCATCTAGTGACTGAAGACCCAATTTTAAATCTTTGTTTGTGCATTTGTGTCTGATTAATTATTGGTTTTCGCAAAATTGTGACTTAAATCGAAAAGATTATTTGTCATTGTCTAATCGATGTTTAAGTTAAATTACTGAGTAATTACTATCTTTTGTTAAAAAAAAGCTGTTAATTAGTGCATCAACAAACGCCGTATTTAAGAATTGTTGTGTCAGAACTCAGCAGAAGGTTTCTTTTGTGCATTATTTGTGTTTCGAGACGACTGTAGATTGGCAGCTGCCAACCTTTGTTTGTTAAATTCTGGCCTTTGGATGCTAGACAAAGGCGATCTACCACGAGCTATTTCTGCTTGGAACTATTTAAACGCATAGATGGGCAAGTTAACGCAAAACGTTAGCTTCGTTAACCACTAGTCCGTTAACAAACTTCACACCTCCGTTAACGTTAATCCGTTATTTTCAGCTTTAAGTAACGGAAGTTAATAAAGTCCGTTAATCCGTTAACATTTTGCGTGTAATTTACATTTCTTTTTATTCACTCGCTTCTAGAACACGTATTGACGCTGTTGAGCTGATTGTAAGGAAATATTTATTGCTATGGTGGTCTTTCTGTGTTTTGGAAGTTACATTTTACAGTCTAACCTAATTTCAAGATAAAAACAAGTTCAAATGCACAACGAAGCTGCAAGATATCAACAATAAAAACCTTAACGGAAGTTAACTGAACTTAACGGAAGTTACTTTAGTCCGTTAACAGCACTTAACGGAAGTTAATTTAGTCCGTTAACATGAAAAAAATTTTTAACGGATTAACGAGTTAATGAAAAAGTTAGCTTCGTTATTAACGGATTAACGATTAACGGACTAGTGCCCATCTATGTTTAAACGTGCTTGGTGCTTGGGAGCTCAGTAGTGACAAAAATGAGTCAAGTGAACAGTGTCAGTTTTTGGTGAAACGTGTTAAAATCTGCTTAACTTGGGTAAATTGCGTTTTGCGATCCCTTCCTCCCCCTCCTTGCCTATGGATTTGACTATTGACTATGAGGGAACAGTCTTGTAGATTGGAAGAAAGCCATGAATTGGTTCTTTACATCGTATTTGAGACTACTTCGTTTTTTCTGTACTTTTCTTCACTCAATATAATAATTAATTTCATTAAAAATCAGTAAATCAAGTGTTCAACTGTCAGAAGGAGAAAGGGATAGGGAGTGTTTGGCATAGCTCTCCTACACGTTATTGAATTTTGCTATAATACTCCGCATTGTTGCCGTGCAGAAAACGCAAAACGGTTCTGATTGGCAAGTCTTAGCAGATCTTCAAATTTAAGAATTAAGCTTTAACGAGAAACGGTTTGGCAAACTGAACATATCGCAAGACCCAGTAGCGTAGCCAGGGGGGGGGGGAGGGGCGGGGGAAACCAAAATCAAAATGCAGAATGAGAAAAACATTACGTTTTTAGCAATTTTGAGACCGTTAAATGTACTAGAGTGGACTAAATAGTGATTTAAAACATCTTTTAAAACATATATTTAAAGGGGGGGGGCTAATTTGGTGAAAATCAAACTAACAGATAAACAAAAACTTTGAAATATCGTCAAAAATACCCAATCAAATTTAATCGCAAGTGTAAAAATGCTAAACATAGGTGTCATCAACAAATATACTATAAACTAAGGAAAAAGGGGGAGGGGGGCTATTCAGTATTGGTAATTACCAATTTTTCTCAAATTTCTTTTCAGTAGCCCCCCCCCAATTATTTTTCTCTATAAACTGTATACGAAATAATTACTCCGTGTGAGCTTTATTGAAAAATTCGATTTTATAATTTACCAGCATCTAATTAAGAGAACTAAAATTTTACCATTTGCCACCTCCCAAATAGCATATTTATGCAACCAGTTTAATCATGTTTGCACTGCCAATTTCTAAGCCACATTTTAAAAGCATTATTTTTTGATCAAAATAGCCCTAAAATGAAGTTATTTTTGCAAAAAAATGCAAATTTTTCGAGCGCTTGGGGCTCCGCCCCCAAACTTCCATTGCGAATTTCTGGCTACGCGCCTGGCAAGACCTGGTTATAAAAACTTTATTGTTCGTAACACGCTCCCAACCAATTTCTGATTTTCTTCAAGTTTTGCTTTAATGGAGATGTAAGCACCTGATTCTTACTTATCGTGTTTGAAGCTTTCATGTCAACAAACGTTATCACTCTGTAGCAAAAACTTTCTCCGCCTATCTTATTCTTCTAATGGTCAAACGATGTCATTTGCATAAGACTAACTGGTCCCATTACAAATTGAGCAATTTTGAGCAGATGTTGTAGATGCCAGAGGTAATGATAAGCAGGCGATCGACTTGTGAGAATAAATTTGAATAAAATTGAAAGTGGTTCAAGTTATTAATCGAAACTTTTTTTTTTAAATATGGTACGTTCAGAATACTACGGGCAACTATTTTTTTTAATTTTTCAAAATATTTTATTTTTCAAAATCTTTGCTCAGTTTATTATTTTGGACTTGCCTGTAGCCACTCTTATATCTACTCTTCCCATTGATTCTATTCTCTAGCATTTCCTTCTGAGCCAGAAGAAAATTTTGGTACCTTTGTCATGAAGGTCTATGGATTAGAGCATTTGTACTGTCCACATCTTAGAAATCTTTCGGGTCATTTTTTTTTTTTTTGTTACTAGTGGTAGCCTGAAAGATTCGCTAAGCATTTCAACAAGTTCAATAACTGGTCTACGACTTTTAGGCGCGGACGTTTAGGAGCAGACGTTTATGCGCAGGACGTTTAGGCGCCGCCGATTATGTGCCAAGACTTTTAGGCACCTGGACTTCTAGGCGTCGAGACTTTTATGCTCCAGAGGTCAAAAAAAAATTTCAAAAATTTTTTCAAAAAAAATTTTTTTTTCCAAAGACTTTTTTCAAGAAAAAATTTTTTTTCACAAAAACAAGTTTTTTTCCAAAAAAAATGTTTTTTCTTTCAAATGACAATCATTGTTCAAATAAAAACTTGTTTGAAAAAAAAAAAACTTCTTCCAACAAAAAAGTTTTACTTTGATTAAAATGTTTATATTTTCGAAGCTTTTCTTAAGTTGTTTGTCAAGAAGAGTCGTCAGAATAGAGAGCGCAGGAAAAGTAATGGCTATAGGAAGAAGCCGAGCAGTGATTGGCTGGAAAAGGATTGCTGAGATTCGGGAGAAAAATATACATATAAGTTAAAACATGGAGAAGTCGCTGTGTGAGTGTGAACAAATTACACTCGTCATCGTGCTGTATCCCGGGACAAAATTTGAGCTGATCTATTCAGCTCGAAAAAGTAGCAAAGCAATCAATTTTGAAGCACAAATAAAATGAGTTTTAGTCAAACGCAAACTTCGCTTTCTGGCTGATTTCTGAAGAAGTTGACTTCAAGAATTTAACATTGTTTTTACTATAAGTGTATTTACAACAAGGTGCAAAGATTAAGCTTGAAAATATCGATTTAATCATTGCTTGTACTATATTTAGAACAAGATCTAAAGACCATAAATAGGAGTCTGCCGAGAGATGAATCCTTAGCTCCTGAAAAAGTTTGTCCTGTATTGTTTGGTTGAGGTAGACTCAAAATAACTATGAAACGTCACACACCTTGCTGCGTGTGCCAATATTGCATAAGCAACTCGTGTCCGTGCGCCACAAAATTTGAGATCTCTGGCTGGACATCACATGCGTCTGGATTAGGTAAAAAAAACTTTGCAAGTAAGCAGTGAAAAACCTTTTTTGTTATTGAAAAAAATGCAATAAGAAATTGATTTTTTGTAAAACTTTTCCGCTCTGCTTCCATCTATCTGCTTTTGAAGTCACTTTTATCAAAACTTCAAACACATCCCTCTGCTGACAAAAAAAATTCTTGTTCAGCTTAGAGGTACATAAATGACGCTCTCTCAGCAATCCTTTTCCAGTCAATCACTGCTCGGCTTTTTCATATAGCCATTCCTTTTGCTGCGCTCTCTATTCTGACGGTTCTTCGTGACAAACATCAGATGAAAAGCTTCGAAAATATTAACATTTTAATCAAAGTAAAACTTTTTTTGTTGGAAGGAGTTTTTTTTTCGAAAAAGTTTTTATTTGAAAAAAGACTGTCATTTGAAATAAAAAAAATTTTTGGGGGAAGAAAAACGCTTTTTTGTAGAAAAAAAGTTTTTTGGAAAAAAATCTTTTTTTTTTGAAAAAAAAATTTTTTTGGAAAAAAATTTTTTTTGTTGAAAAAACTCTTTGGAAAAAAAAATTTTTTTTTGAAAAAAAATTTTTTCTGAAAAATTTTTTTTACCTCTGGTGCCTAAGTAAAAGTCTCGGCACCTAAAAGTCCAGGCGCCTAATTGGCGACGCACAAACGTCCCCGACTAAACGTCCGTGCCTAATAGTCACGGACCGTTAAACAACTATCTAAGAATCCAAGTAACACAATATTGTTTTGCACTGTATGAGGTTTGAAATTCAGCCAGAAATTAATACTTGGCAACTTAAATGATTCCAGTCAAACTTATTGAGGCAAACAACTTCCAACTACAGGAGAAGAAATATAAAAATAAATATGATGTATATAATCGACTTATATACTGTCTTCCCAGTTTCTAAAGTGCTAAATGGACATTGGCCCCCAGTTAACCGTACAGCAGTAAGTTCAGTTAAAAATTAGAAATTTAAAAACCCCAGTACACACTGTTTCTTCTAATGGATTTGTCAGGTGGGTTGGAAACTAAACAAAAACAGTAAAAGACCTCTGTACCCCACCCACGTCTACCCCTCCTTGTACCGGAACCCCTGTGGTGGGTGCGAGCCCACGCTATCCCACTAGGGTCAACTGTGGTACGCACCAGCCAGGGGCCGCAACCAGGGTCGATGGTGGCGAGCCGCGGTTGGTACAAAACATTGTACGCATTAACTGTAGAGGCTGATGAGTATCTTAATCAAACACTGCTGATGCGCTGCTGCGCGTCTGTCAAACGTTGTGAAACACACTGTTGTAAAAAATTTTAAACACTGTCCTAGATACAAAGCGGCATTTTACGTCACCGTGATTAACCAATTTGTGTTAAATGTGGTTTCGGTGACGATTTTTTGGTTTATAGTTGGCTTTGTGTCGACATTTTAATACAATTTTAGTACGATTTCGATTCTATGGTAGAGAGTGTTAACCGGATTTGCTTGTAGTATCGCAATTTTTCTTTTAAACAAATGTTACATCAGTTAGAACCGTTCTGAGAGGGCTGTGATCGTCTTGTGATGTATAATTGTATAACAGTAGCATAATATGAATAATCTCAAATTTTCGCTGTTCATGTGCAACTTGTAAACTTTAATTTTTCTCGAAAATATTTTGCAAATACACTTTTTTATCGAAACGAACAAACTTAACCCGGTTCCCGTATACATTTGCAAAATTTTGAAATAAGGACCACCCTAATGTACGCTGCACACTGTACAGTGTACAGTGGTATTATTGCTTGGAGCAGAAGCGTTGAGGGATTTTGCCAGAAAATAACCATTGCTGATTCTTCGTGGGCGGTGCAGCTATAATTATGCACTTTTAAATGAAGCTAAAGTCCATAATATTGTGAAGCTAAAGTTCATATGTAAACTATAATATTGTGACTGGCGAAGGCCTCAAACGTAAACACCAAACAAAAAATTGAACTTTTTCTCAGTATGTAGCCTAAGTCTATATAACAGGAGTTCTCAACGACGGGCCATTACCCCCCTAGGGACACAAGAGATTAACCAGGAGGCCACGAGCACAAGATTTATAATGGTAAATAAACACACGGCCAGTGGTGCCGGAACGGGGAGGGGCATGGGGGGCAGCTTGCCCCCTGCCCTTTTACCAGGGGGGGGCAAGAGGGTCAGTACTGCTCGACTAAACTGACGACACGCAAAAGAGTACTGGAGCTACAGAAACATTCTACCGATTAAGTTTAGTGTTTTGTGAACCAAAAGAGTTCTTTCTAGAAACAAAACACTAAGAAATTTTTGCCTATTCGAAACTCCATTACAATTTTCAATTTATAAAAAAATATCTTTAAGCAAATATTCTCCACTAAGTGGCGATAGTAAGTTCATTAAAATCAATAATAACAAATTAGAAGAGATAATTTATTTACTTTTTTATCAATTTGAACCCAAATCTAACCCAACTCAAATTCTTGCTCTAAAACTAACCCCAAACCAAACCTTTTTTCAAACCCTACCTCAAACCTTAATCCTAACCCTTAAAAAAGCAAATGAAAAAAGCGCAAATGAATAGTTCTCATTTTCTTTTTATTCTCTTTAACTTGAAAAATTTCGGTGAAATAGTTGCTACCTAACAACAGGGATGTCGAAACCCGGGGGGGGGGGGGGGTTATATCCCTCCCCAACAATTTGACTGCATACCCCCCAATAATTTGACTATGTTCTGTATCTGAGCGGTGGATGATCTTTGGACTTTTTTCTTGGTCTTCACTTGATGTCGGGGACAAAAACTATTCAATTTTTGGTGAAGACTTTTTTTAGTCTTCACATGATCTGCTCACGTGAAAAAATAGTGGTCGAGCTTCATCCCCCCCAATGTTGAAAATAGGGCAAAATTGGGGTAAAATTGCAAATTATCCCCCCCAATGCTCAACATAAATCGGCACCACTGACTAACAAATTGCGGGTGTTAAATGGTTTCTAAATAGCGCACGATAAATGAACAATCTTGAGGAATGCATTTGGTTAGCTTGTGACATCCAATTCAGTTCCTTCAGTTCACACTGACGCTTGGAAGATAGGGTGATGCTACAAAATTTCAAATTTAGAACGCAAGGATCCTATGTCTGTAAGCCCAAACATTACTTTCAAGACATTCAAGTTTCTAACTTTGTTTGTAGCCCTAGTTGGAACGATCGACGCTGACGTTACCAGTGGCGGATTCATAGGGTCCGGACCCCTGCTCAAACCGGAGAAATATGAAATTCGTAGCAATAACTGAGGCACGATCCATTTCTAGTCCAGACTTAACAGCAAAATACTCGGTGGGGTGTGGATGAACATTTCCGAAATTATCTTTTTTTGTAAATGCAGACGAACTTGGTCAAAACTTGTGATTTTTTTATTTTGTGATTTACCAGCTTGCAATAAAAACGCTAATATTTACCATTAACCGCCTTGATAGCCCATTTTCTTAGCCAGTTTAATCATGTTGTTGTACTGCTAATTCCTGCGCAAGTTTTATAATCATTAATTTTTGCTAAAATAGGCCTAAAATAAAGTTATTTTTCAAAAAAGAATTGCAAAACCTCCGAGCGCTGGTGGCTCTGTCCAGGGGCGTATTTAGGGGGGGCATTGGGCTATGGCCCCCCCCTTTGGGTCGCCAGGATAGTATAATTAGCATAGAATAGTATGCAAAATTGCGGCATGCCCCCCCCCCCTTTGCAAGTTGGGCAGAAGCTTTGATCACACAAAGGGTATGTTTTATACGTTTGTTTTAAACCTGCACCCAACTTTTGGCAAACAATGGGAATAAATTTGAGTGAAGACCTTATTTTCTTCGGACTAAATTTGAGTGAAGACCTTTTTTTTTTGCTCTTTACCTAATTTTGGGCAAAAAATCGGACTAAATTTGAGTGGAGACCTTTTTTTTTTGCTCTTCACCTAATTTTGGGTAAAAAATTGGATTGATTTTGGGTGGAACAATTTCTTATTCTGATCTTTGTTCTTCTCAAATTTTCTGAAGTTCCTGGCTCTCCCCCTTTTCAAAATCCTGAGTACGCTACTGAGTGGATTATTATTTACTGCTAAAGTATTGCAGGAGTCAATGTGCCTTGCTTCCCCATATGGACCAAATCACTTATATACAATTAAAATTTTTTACCATAATGCAAGATTCTAAACGTGTTTTGGGATTTAATTGCAAAAGGAGGATTGAACAATAAAATTTTTTCCAATGGTTTTGAAATGTTAAAAATCTAGTTCTTGGAAATGGCTATGAACTGAGGCGAAATCTGATCCAATGGGATTTAAATAGCTGTTTTTTCCAAAAACTTATAAAAATCGCCCAGCGGCTGGGGGCTTTGCCCCCAGAACCCCGTCTGTGAAACGTTTGAGTACACTCGCTTACTCAACACGTCTCCTAAGTTAGACATTTGCACTTTTAAACTATTAGTTTTTGCCCTCTCCCTTTACCGAAATCTTGGTTAAGTGCCATCAGGCAACGGCTTCAGATTTTCCATTCTACGATATCTTTGCCCCACAAAAAGTTCCTTTTTTGAAAATTTCTGATGACGCTATTGCATGTGATTTGTGGTTTGGGCCCCTCCCCCCCCGATCAAAAATCCTGGCTACGCCTATGCAAGAGATACTGTTTAAAATCGGTTTTATTAAAGAAATGAGAACTACTTGTGGTAATAAAGAAATGCCCCAAACCTTTTTTCACAATTCTGAATTCCTCTTATTCGCGAAAATACGTTTTAATCCGTTTGACTAGTACTAATGGCAACCCTGCTTTTCCCAATTTTGTGACATCACAAAAAATGTGCTGTAGATCAGTACTGGGAGTCTAGGTTTACATGTTCCAGTGACAACAGGCCCGGCGCCAGGATAGCGTGACTGGGGGGGAGGCAGAAATAAATTTTGGGGGGGCACTAGAAGTTTATTTATGTGAATTCGAGAGGAGCACGGGGGCACAAGAAATTTATCCCAGTCTGGATCAAATGAACAAGGTGAAGACCTAAAATTGAAAGGGATTTTCCGGCCGAAATCGGAAATTCAAGCGGTTTTTCCGGCCGAAAACAGGTAATCTCCAAAAAAAAAGAAAAAAAAGGTTTTCACCGATTTTGCGAAGGATTTTTCGGCCGAAATCGGAAATTCAAGCTGTTTTTTCTGGCCGAAAACAAGTGCTGTACAAAAAAAAAAAAAAGGTTATGAAATCCGATGTCAGTCCACAAAAAACACCAATTTGGGACTCGATTTGCACTCCCGAAGCCCCGAGCCTGTTAATTTCTTCGGGGCACAGTCCTCGCTTGGGGGGGCACAATTTTCGTTTGGGGGGCACAAGCAGTCATTTTGGGGGGCACTGCCCCGGTATGACCCCCCCGTGACGCCGGGTCTGATTGACAATAGCCAAGTTTTCAGATTTGGTGATAGCTAGGCTACTCACTGCTTCTAGTTGGTAATTGCATTTCTTAGTCTGCAAGAATTTTCGCAAAATTATGCCTTTTGTAGTGTCACAAAATTGCGTATGCAGAGTTGACAATGGTACGGAGTCAAACGAATTAAATCGTATTTTCGCAAATAAAGAAAATTGTGGAAAAAGGTTTGGGGGACCTCTGTATTACCTCCAATAGGTCTCATTTTTTCAATAAAACCGATTTCGAGCAGTATCTCTTTAACGAAAATGCCATAGTTACAGTTCGATAAATTGCTGTAAACTTGCAGCAGGCCCGACGTCCCGTGGGCATTCAGGGGCCGAGGCCCCCCGAATCGCTGCTTGTGCCCCTCAAACGAGCATTGTGCCCCTCAAACGAGAATTTTGTCCCCCAAGCAAGGATTGTGCCCCAAAGAAAGTAACAGGTTCGGTGCCACTGGATTGCAGTTCGAGGCCAGAGACCACCAAGATGCTGGTTATTACCCCGGTATTCGAGAGCAAGAACTGTTTTTTCGCAGATTTTTTTGTGGTTTCACCCCGGAATTCGTGAAAATTCGCGCATTTTTTGAGATGAAGAGGTTTTTTTTGTCTTCACCCCATAATTCGTAAAAATCCGCTCATATTTTGAGATGAAGACCTTTTTTGGGGTCTTTACCCCGGATTTTGTGGAATTTCGCGATGAAGACATTTGTTTTTGGTCCACACTCTCGGATTCGAAGTATTAAAATTTTTGTGCCCCCCAAAATTTGTTTATGCCCCCCCCCCCCCCCAGTCACAACATCCTGGCGCTGGGCCAGACTTGCAGATCGCAAAGACGGATTTTTGCAACATTTCCCGAAAATGCTGGCATTTAGTAGGATAAATGATTTGTTGCCTATCTGGTCACAAATCACAGTATAATTCGTGCACTGCAAGTTGGACAGTAAATACATCAATGCATAGCAAAATAAATTTTGCTGCAACGGGGAACAGTAATACTGAGAATTAAATTTAGAGTGCGCTGAGAATTAAATCCAACCAGGTAATAAATAAGTTTTAAAGATAATTTAGTGATGAAGTTATACTTGTCGAAAAACACAGTGTAACGTGAATCGCATTGTGAATCATTTACTTAACATGTATCAATATAGCAGCGAATAGCATGTTGCCCGCGCTATAGAATGTGTCATTACTGCGTACTTACCTCCTCCGAGTTCATAAACACCAGTTCTTAACCGCTCGATCTTCTTTTTATCAAAGTTGGTTGAAATTACCGCAGGGATGTTAATCACCTACCATGTTTGTAACTCGGTCAATTGATAAATTTTCCTGTCGTATCTCTAAACGAGAAGTTATTTTAGTGGTAGAGGGCCGAGCGTATAATAAAAACTTTGACTACTTCAGAGCTATAAGAGCCGGGACAGAAGTGTACAGAAGCTGAATACTGCATGCCATCGTGTTAAAACCTTATCTTATTTAACTGATTTAAACTATTCTTATTGCCTTTTATTAGTGTAGAAAATGCGACAACGAATTCATCTTCCTTGTGTAACTTCCAAGGGTAACTTCTTAAAGTAGTTTCTAAAGCGCTGGTTTAATCAACCAGCGTTTTAAATGCTTGTTTTTTTGATAGCAGCATGCCAACAACCAAATTGAATATTGTGATTTGCTTACTTGTTTATCGTTTAAGCCTGCTAATGCCAATTGTAACCCGTACCAATACTTTAAAAGCTTGAATCGTATCTTTCGCAAATAAAGTTAAAATTTCACTACTAGATAGCTTGTTTGAATGCCATCGTTCCTTTTGCTAGATATTTTTCTAGAGTAGCGGCAGCGGCCGCTGTTTTGTATGCAAGTAGCGGCAGCGGCGCTACTTTTTGATTTAAGTGGCGACAAGCGTCAGCGCCGCTGTTTTTTTGCCAATGAGCGGGTGCCCAGCTCTGATAGGGTTTAAGCGACGTAGTCAGTACTCTGGCTTTGTTAAGGTGTTTAATTGTTTGACAATATTACAGAGCAATGGGTGGTAATGACTAAACGTACGGTATTGAAAGTGCCTTTTGAAAAAGCTGCCCCCCTTTGCCCTTCCGACGTTCAGGCACCCCTGTTTACGGCCAGCGGACGGCTGACGCTTTTAAGCGTTTTTAGACTCATGCAGAAAAACTGGCTGCCAATTTCTAGCGCTTGTGGTATGGTTGTCTTTTTTATCAGTGACGTCACAAAGCGCACTAAAGTCTTGCTGCATTCTGTAACCACAGCTAGGGATGGCCATTTCAGAACAGTTGGCTGTTCCAAAATTATTCCGAATAGCTAAAACTAAAACCGAATCCAGAACACCGAATCCATTTCCTTTTTAAATTAACTTCATTTGCTGGAAAACTAAACAACCAGTCAACCACCACCGATATCCAGAAAAAATTTATTCAACGATTTGTTTAATTAAAGCTGCACTTTATTGCAGTGCATGACATTGAGTGCTTCTAAATGTTCCTGCACTAGAGAAACACCTTTCGGAAGAAACTGATGTTGCAGGAATGCAAACGTATTTTGAAGCAAGTTGCTTTAAATGGGGAAATTAAGAATTTGTGGACCACCATTTCATGTGTCTAGCTCAAAAGGTTAAAAAGTTTGAATTTTGGAGGGCCCCGTTAGAAGGGAACTTTTCTTTATGTTTGCCTACCCTGTAAATTTCATCTGTATAGCGTGAGTGGTCAAAAAGTTTCAATTTTGGCGGCCCAGTTTGGAAAGACCCCCAGTTTTGGGACCCCCAAATTTTGTTAAATTCTACCTTTTCTTTACATTTACTTACCTTAAAAGCTTCATGTATCTAGCTTAAAAGGTTAAAAAGTTTTAATTTTGGAGGGTCCGTTTGGGGGAAAACCCCCATCGTGGCCAGACATGGGCACGATCTTCATCTTCAAGTTCAGATCGTAATCTTGACGATCAAGATCGTGATCTGATCTTGATTTTTAAGATCACATTATTTTAATGATTTGATCTTGATCTTGAAGATCACATTTTTTGTTTGATCTTGATCTTGAAGATGATACAGACAGATGATACAGACATTTGCCTTGATACAGACAGGACAGGTACATAACCAATACAACAGTACCTAACCTGCTGACTTCAAGAGAAAATTAATCACAAATCAGCTTCGTTAACAATGGGCACGATTGTGATCATGAAGATTGTGATCGCGATCTTGAAGATCAAGATCGTGATCTGATCTTAATCTTCAAGATCACATTATTTCAATGATCTGATCTTGATCTTTAAGATCACCAAAAGGTGGTGATCTTGCCCATCTCTGATCGTGGCACCCCAAATATTTCTTAGGTTTAGTTTATTTTTAATATCTACTCATTCCGACAATTTTATCCATCTAGCTCTAACGGTTTAAAACAGGGGTCGGTAACCTTTTCGCTTACACGGGCCAGAACCAGACCCAACAGGGTCCCGGCGGGCCGCAAAAAACTTTGAAACGAGGTCCATTCCAAATTTAAAGAAATTTTCGGCCAAATTATTGTTGAAAACCAATAAAAAAGTATATAGGAAAAAAGGTCTTTACCAAATTATGAGGTAGTTTTTGGCCGAAATAGTAGTGAAAACCAAAGAAATGATAATAAAAAAAGGCTTCCACGATATTTTGAGGTGGTTTCAGAACCGTATTCGGTTACTAGCCAACGATTTCCATAAGTAGTTGTAGTAGAAAAAGTCACGTAAGAAGTTTCATAAAAAATGAAATGCAGATGGATCTATGGGACCGCGGGCCGTAGGTTGCCAATCCCTGGTTTAAAAGTTCAAAAATTTGAAGGGCCCAATTGAAGAGGGATCCCCCCAACATGGCACTACCAATTTCTGTCGCACAAAAAAGTCCTCCCTGATATCTTCAAACGCTCAAATTTTGAATGCAGTGCGTTTAACGGTTTAAAAGTAGATAGCGGCAGAAGGAAGAAAAAGGAAAAAAAGATGCAAAACAAAAAAATGGTATTGAAGTTGGAGTAAACGAACATAACCAAAAGAAAGGTGGTTGATTGTGTGCTCAAAAATCACAAACCATTTTTCATCAATATCGATAATTAATGTACGAGATATATCGGTTCAAATTCGTCAACTTTTACTCATTTTCGACCTGTAAAGTTTTTGTCTCGTGACCGGGCGCCCCCAAACTCGGTTTGTATAAAGGATTCAAAAGCACCCACATTGTGTTCAAATTTCAGCTTTGCACGTCACGTGGCTTTTTAGTTGTAGGCAAATTAATAAATTTTCAAGCAATAAATCGCCGTTTTTTTATGTTTTTTGAGTTTTGATTCACGATCACGTCACTTAGGTTCTTCAAAATTACCACACATGACGCTTTCATTAATTCTTATGTTGAGTCCAAAATCCAACTTTCTAGGTTTTACCGTTTGCTAGTTACATGCCAATCAATCCTCATCTGCCAAAATTTGCGAACAAAAACAAAGTTACAACGCACTCACGCGAAGTCCCAATTACAGATCAAATGGCTCATTACGCGTTTATGTGAGAATCAACTGCAAACAATTTTTACCAACGTAATTGTGTTGTAATTATTTTACCAACGTAATTGCAATTATTCGGTTTATATTTTAATTTGGATTGAGGATAGTTTGGAATTCGGATCCTTCTGCATTCGGTATTTTGGAATGCCCTTCCCAAGCCACAGCGGATGAAACACAGACAGAAAATTTTATTGCTAAGCAGGGGGGCCCTGGTGTTGAAGGGTCTCTAGAAGGGGCCACAAACCATAAAAGATTGAGAACCAGTGATCTATTGGCCTAACATCAATATTCTAAGTTGGTAGGGTGTGACCGACAGTGTTAAAGCTTCATTTTGGTGACGTCGATGATGACAAGAAATGGGTTCAACTCTCACCCTGGTCACGGTGTTGCGCACTTGGAAAAGCGTGTTGCCGCAATAATTTTTCATTGTGTTTGATTTTTCGAACACTTAGTAAATTTAATCGGAAAACAACCAAAAATCAATAATACGGAAAAAATGGTCAAATCTCAAGCGGGTGCGTACTCATCCGAAGAACAGCGCCACATCGCTTTCTGTGACTTAGTTTAAAGGTGCAGTCAACCAAGAAACCACTGAGTTACTGAACAGATGAAAAACATTATTAAGCTTAGATACTTCTACTTTATTGCAATAATATTGATCACGCAAAAGCATAATGGAGTTGGTCGTTGGTCACATAACATACAGTATAACTAAATTAGCGATGATATACGTAGATTAATCGTCAAACGACATGAAATCAGTTTATTTATATACAAAATTCAAATTTTAATTTTTTACGTGATTATTTACAGTTAGTTTTAAGTGTCTACTTTTAGGACCCGTTTCACGCTTCTTCACGATTTTTTGCTTTCTTCGAGGCTCTTTTATTTTGTTTGTTTGTTTATCCAGCCTAGGCAGTCACAAGTAACTTCGGAATCAGATTTTCGTGCTTTTGTTTTCAAAACAGCTGACGAATTGGGAGGGAGGGGATCAGAAAATAGCCCTATTTTCTTCGCAAGTTTGATTGCCAAACTTTTATCGCCATTTGATGTTCTTCCAACTCATTTAGTGTTCGTAAGGTAATCGTTTAGGTGTTTAACTTGAATTTACTCACAAAAGTGGCCTTCCAAACCGTAAATGACTTTTTTGATCATCATGTTCTTGTTTGGAAACGTCTCCAACTGAACAAAATCCAAATTACGTCACTGGGTGTCGTGCGTGACAACAGTAACAGCATTAATAAGAGAACTACAGTAAAACGGTGCCATAACGGTAAAAAGACACAAAAAACTGTTGATAGTGTAATCACCAATTTGATAAACTTTATCTGTAAATTAGAAAACAAAAAAACAAAACAAACTAAACGCAGTGAGTTCTGCCTGTGAAACAAAATAAGCCAAAACAAACACGACACATTAAATTCTAAAGCAATTGTTTATGTTACGACGAACAAGTTTTTTCAGACGCTTTGTAAAAGTGTCAACAAAATTACAAAAAAATGGAGCACTTATTAATACGAATAACCTAGAAATACTGATAATCTAGATCTAAGACAAACTCGAGGGTGTTTAAAACAAAACATTGTTACTAGACATAGAATAACACTGGGGAGGTAGTATATGTACTGGTTTAGATCAGGCACGTAGTCAGAACGGAAAATTGGGAGGGGGGCAAGCGAAAATTTGGGGGGCAATGGCTTCTCGCTGGGGGCGATCTCCGAAAAAAATAAAAGGTCTTCACAGAATGAAGAGCTGAATTTGCCCCCAAATTTCAGTGAAGATCAAAGCAAAAAAAAACGTCTTCACGGAGTTAAAAACGTATTTTACACGCAATTGCAGACTTATGATGTTGCGTCAAAGTGTCGTTTATGTGGAATCATTTGGGGGCCTAAGTAAATTTTTTTGGGGGGCAAAGTATCGTATTTAAGTACTGCGCATGCATATGCTGCATGAAATTTTGCTAAAAATGAAGTTTAACTAAAATTATTTGGGGGGCAAAGTAAAAATTTTGATGGGCAATTGCCCCCCGCTCCCCCCTGGCTACGTGTCTGGTTTAGATAACATACAATAGGCTTTGTCTTATTTTTAGTGGAGCCGTCGTTGAGGGTCGCCTCAATCGGCTCGACCTACCTGCTTTGTTTGCAATGGTAGGCTCTGTATTTTTCTGTTTTGCTAAAACATTTAATCCGAAGAGAGGTACATGCCGTTCTAACTCCTCACAATTTGAATATATAAGGCGACTGTTCTCTCAAAGTAACAACTGCAGTGTAATTGTAGTTGCGCGGCTATTGCATTTGCTCAGAACCTTGGCATTATTGTCCACGTGCAATGCGTGGCATCTCATTTATCTCACTGACGAGCAGAATTGAAAAAAGTAAAAGAAAAACATCATGAAGAAAAATCTCCTATCTCCTAATCGTTTTCACGTAGAACATAGTAACCAAATTGACGCAGAAAACATTATTTCTACAGGGGAGATGGTGAGTTATGCAAAGCGAAACCACCAAACGTTAGTCTGAAATTTTCAATGCTGCTGGATAAAGCGTACCAACTTAACTTTTAAGAATGGCAGCACTGCTTATTTTAGTGAAGCATGATGAAGTAAAGCAAAGTGAAGTGTAGTAAAGTTACAGTACAATAAATCCACCAAATTTTAGCTCGACTACTCTTCATTTTCATGTAAACCAACCTTAACTTCACAACACTGGTTTAGGGTGAAAATTTTCAACAGCAAATAACACACTTTACACATTGCCGAGATAAATATTAAATAATCCAAGTGAAAAGACAAAAATCCACTGAATTTACAAATAGCGTTACATTTATGGCTACATTTTGAAGAACTAAAGGTGGTGTATTGTGCAACATAAATAGGACGACTTTTGTTTTCAAAACACTTCACAGAGACAATGACAATACCATTCTACAGAGCAAGGATATAGGGAGACTGAAAATCAAACGCAAACAAAGCATTGAACCGACGTTATTAGATCTACTGTAGTTATGCAAACAAAAATTTAGAGTGTTAATTAACGGTTTAGAACTTAGCTTTTGGCGATTTTGAGACGAAATTTTTTTGTTTTCCAAAGAAATAAAATTTGCGTAAAAATAATTAAAATATTTTTCTGTAGAACCAGAAAAAATGAATTTGCTCGTAGAATGTGGTTAATATCCTTGTCGCGGTCTCTCTGCCAGCAGGTGGCGAACGTGGACAACGCAAAAACAACAGCGAAACAAAAATATTTACAAAAAGAGTTTACAAAACAAAATATTTACAACTGTACAATAAACAAGAAACAAAAAAATATATACACTATAGTTAAACTTTGAATTCGCTATAGGCAAATTTTACTCTTAGAGGCTCAAAACAATTTTTTGAAATATTTAATGTTTTAAGGCATGCATTTATGATAGACACCGATTTGGATTGACAAATTTTTTTCAGGTTTTTGTTTCGTGTGACATCAAAATTTTGAGTTATAGACTCATTTAGGCTAAGAGATTGTCATTGCAACAAAAATTTCGAAAAACAAACTTTATATTTAAAATTATCTACAACATTTAAAAATAACGTCAGAGTACATTCTATAGGCAAAACAAAAACAAAGCAACAAAACTTTTCAGTAAAAAAAAAGTCTCAATGAGAAGCCCAAAGAGTGTTTAAACAAAAGTCAAAGCGGCATGCACAATAAAATCACTAAAAATCTAAAACTGCAACAGCACTAGTTGTGTCACAAACGGCTCCTCAGGTTGCGTTTTTGATGAAAAAGACTCATTTGTAACTTTAGGTTTTTACTAGTTATTTTTCTGTATTAGTTAAGTTTATTATCGGTATCTTTAAAGCCTTTTAATGTTCAATTGAATTTCTGTTGGCAATTTAAAGAATTAATTCAAAATAAAAATGAAAACAAAAACATGACCTTTTAAAATGTTCTGGCTTTGCTTTATTCAGTAAAAATGTGATTGGGCAAGCAATTTGGTAATACACTTATTTGTGATTCACGAGTACTGGACGATGTTCCACACGACTGTACGAAGGCATCTTGTTTTGAAACGCAAATCGATGACGTCATGACACCATAGTAACAAATACACAACATGAAACATTAATGATGTCACAGTGGGTCATACATTTGCAGGCAAAATCTAAAAATAGAAACGTAATGTTTATATCGATAGAAAGTATCAGTGAGGGGAACATGGCCACAGACAGTGGGAGGCCAACTCCACCAGGTAATCTGATCTATTGGAGCCTCATCTAAAAAAGTTTTACTCAGTACCAATGTAGCTCCCTGGATTTTGCTGAGCCCCTCCTTACTATTTCTCTATCTCCAGCCTCGGAAGAGAGAGGCCTTATTCATGCGTAAAGAAGCTTTCGAGTTTGGCTTGCACAGCCAAACAAAAGGCTATACCCATTGTAAGCAACTTAGAAATTTAGGATTCTGGGCCGTATTTGTTTGTGTTTAGTTTACAACTTATCAAATGATGGCACAGATGAATGCTTAAATTGCTAATTCTTTCTTTAATCGAGATCATTTAGCCATAGGTGGGCAAGTTAATGCAAAACGTTAGCTCCGTTAACCGCTAGTCCGTTAACAAACTTCACACCTCCGTTAACGTTAATCCGTTATTTTCAGCTTTAATTAACGGAACTTAATAAAGTCCGTTAATTCGTTTATATTTTACGTGTAATTTACATTTCTTTTTATTCACTAGCTTCTAGAACACGTATTGACGCTGTTGAGCTGATTGTAAAGAAAATTTATTATTATGATTATGGTGGTCTTTTTGTGTTTTGGAAGTTACATTTTACAGTCGAATCTAACTTCAAGATAAAAATAAGTTCAACTGCACCAACGAAGCTGCGATCGGAAAATGTTTGGAAATTGCGAACAGCGATAATTAATAGGTCTATGAGGTTGCAACATATTATTTGCCACAAAAAAGAGCTCTTTTCTTCGCTTTCTTCTGTTAAACTCGTGTTAATACGCAACAAGTGTTACCAGTGCAAACTGGTTTGTACCGGTTCGATGAATGAATGGTGCAAGATATTAACGATAAAAACGTTAGCGCAGCGTTTCTCAACCTGGGGGTCGCGAAGGTGTTTTCAGGGGGTCGTAAGGTTATTTATAAAATACTGGTATTTCTTTAATCGCAAAGAATTCTGAAATTTTCAAAATCTTTGGAGCAATCGCTTTTCAATTTTATGATTATCAAAATCATTCGTCCTCACGTGATGGTTTTCGAACAATGGCACTCTCTCAGTCAGTAGCAGAGCCAGGGGGGGCGGCGGGGCTACGCCCCCCCTCATTGGCACGTCAACCAAAATGCAGAATAAGACAAATACCACGCTTTTAGCTCTTTTGAGACTGTTTTATGCACTGGAATGGATTTAAATAGTGATTTAAAACATCTTTTGAAACATGTATTCTGAGAGGGGAGGGGTTAATTTGTTGAAAATAAAACTCACAAATACATGAAAACTTTGAAAAATGACCAAAAATAAGCAATCAAATTTGATCGCAAGTTAAAAATGCTAAACATAGGTGTCATCAACAAATATACCATAAACTTAATTAGCAATAGGAGGGGGGTGGGGCTATTCAGTATTAGTTAATTACCGATCGTTCCTCTCAAATCTCTTTTCATTAGCCCCCTCCCCAATTATTTTTATCTATTAGCTGTGAACGAAATAGATTACTCGATGTGAATTTTATTGAACCACACGATTTTATAATTTACCAGCATCTAAACAAAAGAATTAAAATTTTGCCATTAGCCACCTCCCAGATAGCCCATTTATGCAACCAGTTTAATCATGTTTCCATTGCCAATTTCAATGCCATGTTTTAAAAGCATTATTTTTTTATCAATATAGCCCTAAAATTAAGTTATTTTTGCAAAAAAATGCAAAAATTTCTAGCGCTGGGAGCATCGCCCCCAGACCCCCTTCCTTCCGCGGCTGAAGGCTTTGCCCCCTGACCCCCAAAACAGCCCACCCAATGCGAATTTCTGGCTACGCCCCTGCTCTCAGTTCTAGTGTGCTATGCGCGAATCCTACCCACAAGTATCCGAACTGCCTTTTCAAATATTACTTACATTTGCAACAACATACCACTGCAAGAGCGGCTTTTCAGCTCTTGTACATATCGAAACCGAAAGCACGAAATCAAAGGAAAGTTAAAGATGATATAAGATTGGCTTTATCGAGCACTAAACCACGAATCCCTAAACTGGCTTTGTGGTTGTTCTTATCTACCGTCGCACAGTCTACCGTCGCACTAACAGATATAAAGTTGATCAGTTATTTGAAATTAAATATCTTTGAAGTGTTTTTCGTTGTAATTTCTATTACGTAAAAAGTAAAACAGAAAGGGGGTCGCTAACAATATGGAACTCTTAAAAGGGGTCGTGAACCGCAAAAGGTTGAGAAACACTGCGTTAGCGGAAGTTAACAGAACTTAACGGAAGTTACTTTAGTCCGTTAACATGAAAAAACTTTTTAACCGATTAAGGAGTTAATGAAAAAGTTACCTTCGTTATTAACGGACTAACGATTGACGGACTTGTGCCCACCTATGTATTTAACGATGATTTTTTTGAAGTATCTTGGATGTCCATGGTCTTGAGTCAATAGGCTATTGATGTTTAATACCAAAGGAAGGAGGAAATCAATCAAATCATTACACTATCATACTGATGTACAATGGCCAAGAAACATTTTTTACTTAGGCTATTATATTCAGGTGAAAACGTAACTATAGCAAATGTCCTACATCTTAACGTAAGATCTTCCGTGATGACGCGAAAATTAGACTCTCAGCTTGACTGCAATTCGATGGTTGTGACTCAACTTTAACTGCATTCACCGCGTGCCTTATTTTATCCAACAAGTCACGTGACAAACACTGCTAAAGTTCGTCTGATCAATAAGATGAAACGAGAAGAGGAGCAGGAAGAAAATAGAGAACGAGAGGATGAAGGTGACTCGGTGAAGAAAGAAGTTAGAGGACGAGGAAAGAAGAAGAAATTGAGGAGGAAGATGAAATGAGTAACAAATGAGGAGAAAAAAGGGAAAGATGTAGATAAGAAAAACGGTGGAGAAGAGAAGAAGTGGAAGAAGAATGATGAAGGGTTAAGGAGATTCAATAGAAAAGAGTGGAGAGATTAAAATACAGAAAAAGAAAATGAAGAAAGAGCTACTGAGCTTACAACTGCATTGATGGGCTGCAGCTTACACATTTCAAAGTACGAGTAATATGCTTTCTCAACTGCGCTCTATCGTCTTGAATCGTCGAAGGTGATCCGTTTCGTCAATATTCACCGCGTGCCTTATTGTTACTTCACAAAAAGGTTCACACAATAAATATGGTCGAGGTGAATCAATTCAAAACTTTCTGGTGACTGTAAAGACATCTCTGTCAATTCCATGGTACCGAAGTTTTTCCTTTCTTAGGAGAGAAAAAAATTGATTTGCGAAGCAAAACAATGCTTTTGAAGCAAATTCAACACTTTATTTAAGTTTAAAGTTATTTAAAATCTTTTTTTTTTTTTTTCTTTTACGTTTAACAATGTAGTTAAAAAAAGACACGAGACAGCTTGTTTATGAGTGTGACGTCATAATTTAAACGTAGCGGGCAATTTCTCGATCTGTCCAGCGCTAAAATGGACGAAGATTAAAGCTAATCACTTAGCAGTCTGCTGCAGCGGTCAGATGGCGCGTGCCTGACTCATGCTGACTTACACCTGTCACTCTATGACGCCATAGAACAATTGACCGAATTCGGAAAATGCAAAGTAATTTAATTAAACTGTTTAAAATATTTTTACACTTGACGTTAAAGCTTTCTAATAAAATTATTTGGTAAAATGTTTTTTCCGTCCAAACTGAAGTTAAATCGGAAATCCGCGTAATGACGTAAATTGCATCACAAATAAACAAAGAAACAAAATGCTCACTTTTTCAGGCTGCGTTGTTGAAATCCAAACACGATTCATGCATTGTGAACAAACAAACAAATTTTTTGCATTGTTGTTGCATCCATTCCATTCATAAATTCAAAATGAAGTCATAGCAGGCAATTCACCCCTAGAGCAACGTAATAATTTAGGGCTTCGAGCAATAACAGTTTACAAGGACACTACATTTATTTTGCTAAATCACAGTAGCGTTTTATCAATATAATTCGAGATTTAGCAAATCCAATTTTCAGTATTTCAGCTTTGTTTTTTGGTGACAAAAAAAGCGACTTTCGCGGTTAAGAAAACAAGCAAAAACGCCAAAAATGGTAAATGCCAAAAATATGGTGATTGATAAATGAAAAAACAAAAAAATTAACAAAGTAAGCCATGGCAAATATTTTGTCCACTTTCATTTTTTTCCTTTTGGCTCACAAAACAATTTTGGAGCTTGAAATTAAAATGGTGGGGGGATCCCCAGTGACAATAATTACAGTGTATTTTGAAATCGACTTAAATCCATTTCGAAAAATGGGCAGAAATCTTAGAGATTATCGCAAATGGCAGTCCAAGCTAGAATCTTTAATGCATCTAAAACTGACTGAAGAGAAGATTAATTTTCTAGATTTTTACGCTTGGCTTCGCAAGAAACACTTAAAGATTAATTGTTGAAAAGAACTGTTCCATAAAAAGACCAGTTAAACCAGCAATTTGCGATCGAACGTTATTCACAGTCGTTTGGATGAAGGTATATTGATCGTACTTCTGCAACTCATTTCTACTCCCGGGAAATGCGTGACAATAACATCTTGACTATCAACAATTTTTTGGTCCTCGTAATTTTGAAACGCTCTAATCAGATCGTTAAATATTATTGCTGAAATAGCAATTTACTAATCATTTTGCCTCCAAATGACTACAATTTGTTGAATTCAGCCATTTTGAAATACACTTCTTAATTTTCAACTCGCAAATTATATGGTAAATACTTATCACATTTTTCGATTTAAATTATAGCAATTTCGCTCTAAAACTTGTTTCTGCTGCTGCGAAATCAACTTTCCTTGAAAAAAATTGCTTCTTTTCAACAAAGCTCAAAGCTCGTCTTTCGAACGTGAATTCTTTATTACGACGATAGAGTTTAGAAGGCAAACTAATTTTTAAAATAGAAAAACAAAGAAAATTTTTGATGCTTTTTCTGACGTCTGTGAGTCAGCATGAATAATTCATGCCGTTGCCAATGGCAACAGGTGCTGCACGACGCCGAGTGAGCATCCCAGTTAGATTTTTAAAAAGATTGAAAAAGAACGAAAACAAGTGACATTTAAAATTGATCAATTATGCAGGGCACCCTGCAAAAATGTCAGGTTTTAATCCTCTTGCAATCGATTTTTAAACAACTGTGACGTCACAGAACCAGACGCGATATCATCATTAAACCAAAATGAACAAAAACAAAATTTTACAAATTTTGTCTTACCTTTTTTGTCCAGACCATTTGCTATTATTAGAACAGTGTTTCCAGTTTTAAAATTCAAAAATCCATGTTATTTTTAGAGCTTCCACGCCTGCATCTGGCAAACCGAACGCTTGCATCTTTTATATACACTTGTCACTTCATCTGCTCAGTTTTTTCTTTTCTCTTTTTTCCTCTTTTTGTTTCTCTGTTTCAAAAAATTTCATATTGCTTTTGAGAATTCATTTTGGGAATTCATTCGCTTCTTTTTTCTTTAACAAAAGCAAAGCAAATGAGCAATAACATAAAATACTCCTATACTTTTCTTTATTATTTAAGTGCAAAGACAAAAATTTGCAAGCTACTATTTATTTCAGCTTGAAAACATATAAAGGTAGTTGTAATATTGCAAATTTTGGTGCATTTGAAAGCTTCCAACCGCGAATTTCGGCACCACACACGATGGAGGCTTCACTCTGTTCCTTTTCATTGTTACACGTCAAGAGGGGAAATTGAGAATATCAATTTTTACAGTTGTTGGTTTGATTCTATCGGGAGTCGAACCCAAGTTTATCTTTTCAGTAGTAGACATTTTATCCATCCGACCACATAACTGATCTGTTAAACTTAGTAAAATATTGTCATTTTACTTCCAAGCTTTCTTTCGAAAAGAGGACCAATGGACTGGAAATTTTTGGGAAGACCGGTGGTTGTTTTAATCAGCTGCAAAACCCAAACTTTCTATCTCTGGAAAGATGACTTCAACAACATCCGTTTGACAGTGTTGAACTCTCCTTAACGTCTCTTTTTATAACAGCCGCTATTGGTTCAAACAGCTCCCTGTTCTTTTCGGTGGATCAGGGTTTTTAACTTGCTGCATCCCTAATTTTTGAAGTGAAAAAATACACTTGATCAATTTAGTTAAATTTTTATTGCTAATAGTAATTTTGATGCATTTACCACGAGGAGTTTAAAAAATAAAAAAAATTTCATTCCAATAGCAAAAAAAAATTCTTAGATTTTTTTGAAAATTGGCACAGAGATTATTCACCAAATTACAAAACCTTTTTAATCGACTAAAAAAAAATTTCAAACTTAGAAGTGTGTTTTAGAATAGTTATGATTAAGTTCTTTGCAGGAAATTACCGTATAAAGTATAAAATCGTTTTAACGTGTGTTTGGCAACATATGATGACTCTGTAGCTATTTCATATCTCGTTTTGTTTTTGGTTAATTATAAGATCACAGAGCGTCGAAGGACAATTGCCGAAGATGGCTTTGTCGGAAGATCAATAATAAACTCATTCTACCTCACCATTGGGGGGAGTATGTAGCGGAGCAATTACTCTAAGTGCTTTAGCTTAAAGACAGAATTTTTAATTAGAAAAATGTCCTTCTGTCAGGGTGATGCAGGTTTATGAAGATGGCGTAAAGTCAACTATGAAAACGTCATATCATCGAGCTTGTTAGGCATTTTATAGATTACGTTTACAAAAAGCTCATTGGAAAGAATAACCTTGGCCTTGAATCACCTCTAGCGTCAACAAGATCTTTTTGTCTGGATGTCTAACGCATAGTGCAAGACAGTGCTGCTTGGTGCTGTTTTCTTGCTGTATAGGCAAATGCTTCGGCAATGCTTAACATTTTGAAACCCTACGATGACATAGTCTTTTAGGATAAGTTTTTTCTTTTTCTTCCTGAACCAAATTCTCATAAAAGCCATATAAGCAATTACTTCTCTTCTATGATTTGTTTATTCGCTTATGTGGCAGCAATAATCATGGATTTGAATTCGTTGCTATTTCATAGCTTCATTGCTATTTGAAGTAAGCTTAATATTGTTTAAGAAAACTGTGATATAGGATGTGAAAAGTTCTGCATAATTTCATAGTTTGTGAATTTACTTATAAAAACTCATGACTTGCGAAAAGTCAAAGAATTTTAAAACACAGCATTGAGTTATAGTGTAAGGAATTTCACAATCAAAATATGGTAACCTTACAAATCCTAAGATTCAAGTCTATACAATACCGGTATTTTTTTTTTTGGTTTGTTAGGAGGGCGATTAGCATTTGGTTGCGCAAGCATACAGCTAGATAGAAAACTGAACTGGAATAGCCTAAACTAATAAAGTTGGTAAATTGTGTCTGTAGTGTTTGTGGTCTATTTGAAAGATTAGTGATCGACAGAATGGACAATGGGTGGCAGCTTGACTCTGAGACCACAACATTCCTTCGCTGTCTTCTGGCTAAGCTAAACTGGCCAATTAAGACGTATTAATTACCAAAGAATCATTAATGTTGAGGTATTGAACCCGGTTAAAATAGGATAGACTTTTGATATGTTATTTTGCAACACCCTTTACTTCTATATAGTTTTGTATATGAAGCAAAACAGCAGGTTTTTATGCTACGATCCTACGTTGTACTCAGATAACATCTGCTCATTAAACTATACAGCAAGCAGCTGACTCTTCAACGAATTTCTCACACCAAAACTGTCATGAATTTTTGATAAACCACTAGCTTTTTCGTAACTCTGTAAGGTCTTTATTATCTCCTTAAAATTTTCGCTGCATCGAAAATTCAAATGTAAAACCGTGTTTGAGTTTTATGAAAAAAACACTGCGTGCAAAATGCTAGAAATTCGGTAATAACCACTAACAAAAGACAGACAAGTTTTTTCTCGCAAAAGTAATGGCTTTGAGGAATACATGTTAACCAATGTGGTGTTATGATTGTCTTTGCAAACTACCATTTTGGCTAATCCAAATCTCTGACATGCAGCAACTGTAGCACGATGGGCTATGGTTATACACGAGTCGTAATTAGTTATCGCCTAAAAAACAATCCTAGTTACCTACTAAAGTTGCAATATCTTTTTAACTACGGAAACACATACAAGCATTTTGACAACCCCACGACGTCAGTCGTTTAGGATAAGTTTTTCTTTTTCTCCCAGAACAAAATGACGTTTTCATCCATGTAAAAGAAGCTCAAGCAGACTTTTCTTCTAGAACAACATGAAATTTTTCTTAATAAATCTTAACTTTAAACATTTTGGGTGAAGTAAAAACCATCATCAGAATTTTATTGTTAAAATTGATTGTTGTATTTTTGATTCTTTGTGTTTCAAAAAAACACTATACGCTTTTGCGACTTCTAGGCTTCATTGACGGAAAACAGATGACAGATGGTGACGCGATATCATTGATGACGTCATTCCTTTGTTGCGCAAACGACTTGTAAATTGAATGCAAAATTATGTCGTTGCTGATGTTAAAAGATTCGTGAAAATCTCGAACTAGCTTTATCCAATGTCAAAATTCCAGCCATTTCGTAGTTTGTTCTTTAAAGTGTTCAACGGAAAGCTGGGAACCAGAAATCGATCATCAGCCAGGTCATACCTTTTCATATCGGCTTCTTCTTTTTTGAACGCTCAGCAGTTATGAATAGCCTGGAGGACAAAAACATGCAATGTATTGAAGTAGGCCTAATGTAAAAATAATTAATAGGTTAGGAAAAGCCCAACCCCAAACTTAGTTTCGTTTAGGAAAAATTATTTTCCAAAATACACATGCAAATCATTCATGTGTAACTGTGTATGAACCATACACTCTATATATGCCCACACCACACCAAATCCAAGCACTGTACTTAAGACTTTGTTTGCATGTCTTTTGTCAGGCTGGCTAACACAACAGGTAAAACGGTAGAAGACATTGCAGAAAATAAGCGTCATATGTTTTTATTGGTTTTTCCAAAGATACAAATCATTGCTAGTTTGAGAACCAAATCGGGAGAAAACCTTTTGAACAGAACAGAACAGAAATGGTTTATTTAGAGGATCAAGACAAAATGCGGAGTAAAACAATAACTCAAATACATTCACACTATCCATGTTCCACAGGAGGCTGCAAAGGGACCGGTAAAGGTCTTCGCGTCAAGCAGCCACCCAGAAGAATAGACGCTGAAGCATCTACAAAAGTAACCTACTGCTAAAGCAACACATGCAAAAGAAATTTTGAATGGATACAGTTTTTGATTCCTGTCGCCAGATATAGCACAACTATTCCAGATATAATATTTCATTTTTAGAGATGCGGTTGTAGAATGTGCAATACGAAAAGTTATTGCCAGAGGCACATTTTCCTTGGCGGGGTGGGGAAAGAGATATTTCTAATCACGAATGACCGGATGAGTCTTCATCAAAAACATGGTCTTGATATTTAATTAGTTTCATAAAGGTGTTGCAAAGCTTTTTTTTCTGTTAGGAAAAGGCGCTCTTCATAGAAACAAGTCAAAAATAAATAAACCACCCCATGAGTTACAACGCTCATGAAAGTCTGTCGTGATTACCTACCCACAAAACATAGCAATGATAATGTTCCATACTTTTTTATGGTTTTCAAATTAAGCCGGTAAATGTGTTTCTAAACTTATCCAGTTGACCAAAAGTGCTTTTAGGAAAATGTCTCTTTCCCAGTGTTGTTGATGTGGGCAATCAAATTACTCTAGTACTTTTCCATTTGATCGTCAAAGAAAATTCAGGATGTTTTATTCATTAACTTTGAGGATTATTTCAGTTTTCTGCACTTTACGACCTTAGATTGCATATACATATTGCATTAAGGATGTACTTGTTCTCATTCAGGTTGTGGTATTAGACGAAATTGGAAAATCCTAATGTCCGTTTTTACTTCCAGCGAACTCATATGACCCTCTCTACCTTGTTTTTAATTTATGAACAACTCCGTCCTGAACTTCGTTTGAAACGGATCGATATCCAATCGGATCTTTACTCTCCCATTGGGCACCTCCTGATTGGATGCTTTCATCTAGAGCATATGGCTCTCATTAACATTTCAAATTACGACGCCAGAGTTGAAACCGGTTCAAGGTGGGCAGAGTTTTCAGCTAAAATTTTTGTTTCAGAGTAACAAATTATTTGGACATGCTTCTCTCCTCGATCTATAATAGTCTAGTGGTGCAACCATTGTTCGATTCTCACATTTTCCATATTATTTATCACCAGTAGAATTTTAGAATAAGTCTGTTTATTGTTGTTTTATCTTTGTAGGCGGATATGGAAATTAGTTTAAAGTTTGTTAAAAGATGCCCCAAGACTTGTAATGCTCGGTTTACACTTGGCATAAAATTGTGAGGGTACGAAACACGAGTGTATAAACTTTGTTCAATTTTATTGAAAATTTGGTGTTTCCGGAGTGTCACTTTATCTATATAGTGTAACTCCGTAAAAAGCGTTAAACTTGTTTGAATTAAACAAAAGATACGCTCGCACGCTTACGGCTGTACGCCAAGTGTGAACAGAGACTTGTTGTACACAGACCCTGCGCCAGAGTAGTGTGTTTGAGATAACATAAAACTTTTTGGGGGCACATTTTGTGAACTAAATTGAAGGGCGTTTTATCAAGAATAATAACTACGGTACTGTTGGTCTACTTGAAACACAATGACACGCAGTAGCGTAGCCAGGGGGGGAAGGCTGGGGGGGCTAGCCCTCCCCATTAACATGTCGACCGAAATGCAAAATGAGAAAAACACTACGTTTTTAGCACTTTTGAGACTGTTAAATGCACTGGGGTGGACTGAATAGTGATTTAAAACATCTTTTAAAACATATATTTAGGGGGGCCTAATTAGTTAAAAATAAAACTAACAAATAAATGAAAACTTTGAAATATCGTCAAAAATACCCAATAAAATTTAATCGCAAGTGTAAAAATGCTAAACATAGGTGTCATCAACAAATATACTATAAACTAAGCAATACGGGAGGAGGGGGCTATTCAGTATTAGTTAATTACCAATCATTTCTCTCAAATCTCTATTCATTAGACCACCCAATTTTTTTTCTTCATAAACTGTATACGAAATAGATTATTTCTTGTGAGTTTTATTGAACTATTTCATTTTATAATTTACCAGCATCTAAATAAAACAACTAACATTTTACCATTAGCCACCTCCCAAATAGCCCATTTATGCAACCAGATTAATCATGTTTGCACTGCCAATTTCTAAGCCACGTTTTAAAAGCATTATTTTTTAATCAAAAAAGCCCTAAAATGAAGTTATTTTTGCAAAAAAATGCAAAATTTTCGAGCGCTGGAAGATCCGCCCCCAGACCCCCAAAACAGCTCCCATTGCGAATTTCTGGCTACGCGCCTGCTGACACGATCAGTCTTGCTGTTTTATAGAAGAACGTTTGTAGTGACCCGCTTTTGGGCAAAAGTTTGCTGGTGTTCTTGTGCTTGTACAAAAGTTTACTCTCAGTTTGGGGGGCAGAAGCAGTAGTTTTGGGGGTGGCACGGCCATGAAATGTCCCCCATGGCGCCGGGCCTAATTGTATTTGAGTTGGCGAATTGAGCGAGAGCTTTATAGATTTAATTCCGTCATCACATTTCCCCATTTAAAAACTACAATATATTTCTGGGAATCGCCAGGTGCTCTTGCTTTAGAGTTTTTTTCCTTGAAAGTTTGAGAGGCAAAAGCTAAAGATTTAGGCGCTACATTTCGCCGCCTCGTATGATTTTTTTCTGTTAGTTTGATGAAGCGCCAAGCAACTTCCTCCAAGATCTTCAATTAAATCCCTGGAAAGTCAATCATTAGCTTGAAAATAACCAAGTATAAGCATTAACCATATAAATAACTTTAAGTCTTGGACATTATCAAGAATCTCAAAATGATGGTTGGGGTCATTTGCAATGGAAAAAGATTATCACAATAAATCGTGACCAATTTTCCTACGTTTCTTGCAAAAATTGTTTGTATGCTGTTTTCAGATATATGGCTTTCAGATATAACAAAAAAATAGATCAACAATACAGAAAAAAACGTTACAAAAAAAGATAATTTTGTATAGATCACAAAACGTATAATACAGTACGTAAGTCGCGAAAAAAATGGTATTTGAAAATTTGGCCTGAAGTGGATTAAAACTTTATGCAAACGAAATAATAATAATAATAATAATGTAGTCATATTTATAGCGCCGTTTCCTGCAAGGTAGCAGATCAAAGGCGCTTTACAGACAAATACAGCTCAACAATATAAAAAAGTAGTACACTAAGTCACAGGCAACAAAAATTTTGGTACACTATAGTTGGCATAAGGTACACTAGTGTAAAGAAGAATACTAAGAGGGAGACAAAAGCAAAAAAAACAATACTATTTAGCATGCAAAGTGTGCACAGTGAGAATCATCTCAAATATGCTTGTTTAAAGAAAGGAGTTTTTAGTTAAATAAATGAAGAACATCATAGAAAAATGCTAAATGGAGCAGCTTAACTTGGGACTGCTTCCCCCCTTAAATCAAATCAAGTTTGTTGTTCGCCAAACACATCAAGAAAACGAGAAAAAGCAAACACAATCATCAATTACAAAAGTTAATCCTAACGATGTTACTGCACCAATAACCGTAACTTTTAAAATACATTAGATAATGTATACAGTATATAGTTTTATGGATTATTGGCAGGGAAACACCGAAAAACTAAAGTATTTATGATTCAAGGTGCTTCCTAGATTGTTCACTCTTGGAAAATAAAACAAAACGGGGGCAAGGAATTAATTAAATGATAGGCTATGCACTGTAAATCACTAATCTTCAGCATGCGAAAAAATCAAAGAACAATATAAGATGAAAAAGTATACTACACGTAACATGCGCTAAAGGTAAGGTCACCCCAACAAAGCTACAAACGAAAACCAAGCAAAAACAATTCCAAGACCCTCACAACATCCGTCCAACCTAAACTCTCACGGAATAAAGGTGGGCAATGACGTGAATGGGCCACAAAGAAATAAAGTAACGAGTGGCTTTATATGTTTTGTGGTGGCGATAGAGAGTAACGTCAATTGTTTCTAACGTACTAAAGAGTAGTAGACATCGAGGTTCTTGCAAATAGCTCTTGCACGCCAAATAGCGGAAAAAAGTTTATTTTTATGGGTTATTTGAGAATAGATTTGACTCAAAGTCAAGTTAATTCAAAAAACTTTTTTTCTGAAACTAATTATTCCAAAAAAAAAAAAAACTATAACAGCTCTCCTTGTAAGATAAGGTTAATACAAACACACCCTTTGTTAATTTCAATAAACATTTGACCTTCTGGCAGCGAGCACGTCAAAAGACGAGAGCACCGAATGTTTAGATAAAAATAAACAAGGAAAATGCTCGCATCTTCACGATTTTAATTCAGTTGTAGATTGAGCTAATAAGCAATCGGTGTACACTGTATACTACAGTGAATGTCTCAAATATTTTTTGTTCAATGTTTTAAAACCCTTTGAATAGGTTTGTGTTATTGATACCTTGTATTGACTTTGCGATAGCTCGTCATGCTAACAGTTTTTAAAAAAGAAATTTCACCTACACAACGTCGTTTGTAGTTTTCCGGTCATTGATTCCGCATGGATAAAAAAAATGGCCCAGTGGAGCGCAACGTAACTTTGAATTTGAACTTTAAATAATAATTTATTTGAGTGTGCATTCACACGATAGCAAAGTCGTATAACGTTTGAATAAGTAGTTCAGCAGAAATTCTTTTGCAGACACTTTTTATTCCGAAAAAGTAAAAAACATTATTCATAAATTCTGAGATAGAGCAAAAAAATATGTTCAAAACTTTTAGGACTTAGCATAAATACAAAATTTAGCAAATTAGTTTAGCACAGTAAATAGAATTCCAAATATAGGCCTATTCTTTTCTTACAGTTGTACAAAGAAACAGTGCAGTATTCAATGAACAGAGCTCGAGGAAAATTAAGCTTCTAATATCAGTAGAGTTCTTTCATGCCGCATGTGTTGATATAATATTATAATCCATTTTTATTATTATCGTGTTGCACGTACAAGAAGACATTTTTCAACAAGCATTGTGAATAGCACTGGCTGCAAATATTTAAACTCCACAGCTCTTTTTATGGTAAATCTACTTGTACCTATTCTGAAAACTTCAACAACAACTTTAAAATTTTATGATTTTAGGGGCCCGAGTGGTAGCCCATTCGTGGCACTCCCGATTTTAAGCCGCAGTGGCAGATCTATTCAGGGATCCGGACCCCTTGGTCAAACCGAGGAACTATAAGAAAAACTTGTACCGCATAAAATTTTTAGCAATAACGCGAGAAAAATCCATTTCTTGTCCAGACCTAACAGTAAAATACTCGTTGAGGGTGGATATGGGTAAGGGGAATGAACATCTTCAAAAATTCTTTTTTTAAATGCAAACGAATTAATTTAAAACATGTAATTTTTATTCTATAATTTAGAGGCATAGGCGTATCCAGGGGGGGGGGGCAGGGGCCCGTGGGCCCCCCGAATTGAAACGCCACCAATTATAAATATGTGACAAAAACTTATTGCTTTATAGTTACAGTTTTTTTTAGAATCTTCACGTACAAAGTACGCGCGTACAACAGTAATTTGCAATAATATTTACGACCATAAACTCCGAGCTCCACCAATTCAATTTTTGCCAACCAATTTAAACATATAGCCCGGGTAAAATTAAGGGTTTTGTCCTTAAAGTTGCTACCTCAAGCTTCCTTTTACCCTTTTTATGAACGCAATTTAATAACCACGGACGGATTTACTATATCGCTCAGAGGCAAGGGCCCGCGCTCAAAAGGAGAAACTTTTTTTGGTCTCCACCTATATTTGGCAGGAACATGTTGCAAAATTTCTCAAGTGCCAGAGGCCCCGCGCAATAACAAGGCTAGTACGCATAACCATTTATTGAACTATTTTTCACTGACAAATCACCTCCACCTCGCCAGTTTTTATGCGAAAATATGCTTTTGAAAAAAAAATTAGCTAGGTAAATGCTCATTAAAGAAATTATTGAATTCGAATTTAGAGGCCCTGGGCCCCTTGATTGTACATATACTCCTAACCTGGTTATTTTTATGAAAAAACCAAAATCTCTTAAGGAAGATCTTCAAGTCTATTATTATTTACTGCTAAAATATTGCAGGAGGCAATGTATCTTACTTCCCCCTATACTTGGGCTAAATCACTCACAAAGTTTTACGCCAAAATGGAAGTTTTAAACGTGTTTTGGGTTTAAATTGCAAGTAAAAAGAGGATTAAGCAATCTGATTTTTTCAATTGCCTTTCATATGATAAAAATTTATAATTCTTTAAAATGGCTCTGAACACGTGGGAAATGTGAACCAATGGCATTAAAATAGCTTTTTTTTCCACAAAATTACGAAAACTCGCGCAGAGGCTGAGAACTTCGCCCCCAGGCCCCCATAGCTTCCGGCGCCCGGGGGCTCCACCCCCAGACCCCCGTCGGTGATACGTTTCAATAACATTAGTTTACTCAACACGTCTCCCGATTTAGCCGTTTTCACTTTTTAACTTTTGGTTTAAGCTCTCTTTCTTTAGCAAAATCTTGGTAAAGTGCAAAACACAGGCAACGCCTGTAATCTTCCATTCTACGATATTTAAGTCCCACAAAAAGTTTCTTTTTCGAAAATTTTTGATGACGTCATTGCATGTCATTTGTGGCTTTAGGCTCCTCCACCGATTAAAAATCCTGGCTACGTCTATGTTTAGAGGCTTGTAATAACAAGACTGAAACTTTACCATTAGGCACCGCCCTCTTACAGCCCATTTACGCAGCCAGTTGAATCACGTTTTGCACTGTTAATTTCTACGCTACGCTTTTATAGTAGTAATTTTTATCAAAATAGGTCAAAAATAAACATAATTTTGCTAAAAATTGCAAAATCTCCTAGCGCTGTATTCCCAGGCTCCCAAAATAGTCCACCCATTCGCAGGTTTTTGGCTACGTGCCAGACTAAACTAACAACCAGATAACAAAAAGTTATTTCGCAGTAACACATAATGGTTGGTTGCGCCGAAAGCTATTCAACTGAAAAGGAAAGTCGTACAAATAAATTTTCAAAAATATTATATCTTAAGCGGACCTTCAAACAAAAATTTCTGAATCCACCACTAAGCGGGCACTAACTAGATGTTACCAACATCCCATAATCTAACAAGTTTTACTATTTTTAAGTTTAACGGTAGAACCAAACAGAATCAGAAAATAGAAATCTTCTTCTTCTACTTTCTTCATTGCCCACTTTTCCATGAGGGTTGCGGGGGCAGCAGCTCGAGAATATGCGGCCACACTTCACGGTCTTCCACCACATCCTTCATTTTGCTTGGATGAAGCCCCAAGCTATTCCATCTAAGATCCTTGATGTAATTGGTCCATCTAGTTCTAGGTCGTCCGACTGGTCTTCTCTCATTTGCTTTCGAAAAAAGAGCTTGATTGGGGAGTCTTTCCTGAGGCATTTTGCGTACAATAAAAAAGAAAAAAAAAAAAAACGTTCGATTTGGGATAAAAGGACATTGCCAAAATAAAGGTAATAAATAATGTGTTTAAGAACGGATCACGGTAATTAAAATTTGGTTTTAGCAGCCAAAATTACCAGTCTTTTTTAGGCTTAACTTAGTAAGCAGACGCTCGTTCTGCAGTGACAGGTTCAGAGGCAGATTGGCCGACCACTGATGTAAATGGTACCCTTCTCCATAATTTTCTTAAACACTAGACGCGGAGTTGTACGTTTGTTTTTCAAGCATTAGATTGGAATTTTTTTTGATACTTTTTGGATATGCAAGTTTTCTAGTCAGGAGTATAACTGCTTTACATTCATTTTCAAATGATAGTATTTTTTATCATGCACAACACATTGATGGTCTAAGTACATGTTTGTCTAATTATCTAATTACTAATATCTATTTTAAATTTAAGTTGCACAACTGCTGGGCAGAGTTCCAAACCACATAGCTACCAAGACATTAGTATTTGTGTTGCATGTAGATTTAAGTTGTTTTTTTATAAGTTATGTTTCTACTATTTTTTTTTTGAGATGTGCTGTATGTATTTTTCACTTGATTTACTGTTTTACATTCTTTAAAATTTCAGCGACTCAAAAGCAAATTTCGTTTCATCAACCAAATTTACCGCCATGTATGATTGTGAGAACGTTCTTTCGCATCGCAACTCAGCATGCAGGATTGGCCCATGAGTGTTTGGAAATTAAAGTCCCTATCTACAGCATAACCTAAAATAAAAAAGTATTTAAATTATACAAATTTAAAAGGGCATTTATTTAATTTTTTTTACTTCATAGTCTGCATTCTCGATGGGTATAAATTAACAAATTGCAAAAAAAGGCGGAGAATCAAAATTTATTTTGCCTGTAGTACTTCATTCACAATTGTCTCAGGTCAATGAGAATAACTTGGCAAACTATCGCAGTTTTCTATAAGCCGTTTGATTAAGACGATTTTTTGAGATAACTACCCAGCATCTTTTGTGAAGATTTAGGTCAGATGGCGAGAGGTGCTGAGAACGCACAGGCATTTTAGGCTTTATTGTTTATCTCAGGCCCGGCGCCAGGATAGCTGACGGGAGGGGGGTGAAATAAATTTCGGGGGGGGCACAAGCAGTCATTTGAGGAGGCACGGCCCCCGCATGTTCCTCCGTGGCGCCGAGCCTGGTTTATCTATTCATCTTATTTTTACTGAATCACTAGCTATGTCTATGTGGGTGTATCTAACTCAGTTACTCGACATAAAAATGAAAAAATTGAAATAAAAAATAGCTTAGCAGAAACTAACGTTAATGAACTTCAAACTAGACTAATGAAAAAATTTCATAAGTTTTACTTGTAAGCGGTAGAGGGGGGGGCTAATTTTGAAACACGTTGTATATCAAATCCATTTATTAGCACTAAAACTTTCCTAATTAATTGCTTCAAAAACTTTGAGCCATAAGGAAATAAAGGGGTTTCTCAAAATCACAGGGACAGTTTCGTAAAAAAAAACAAAAAACTCAGCCATCTGGTTCAAATCTATCTCGGCCATTAGAATTGAATAGAATAGAATAGAAAAACAGTTTATTCGCTGAGCAATTCAAACACATTCGAAACAATACTTAAGTACTTCCACGCTTTAAATGTCGGAGGTCCATGTTAGCGAAAATCTGTCAATTTGGAATCCCCGAGTTTGACTTTTATTCTTTTGTGTAATAGTAACTTATTCTAAGAATTTCAGCCATCTAGCTTAAGGCATAAAAATCTCAAAGACAAGCCTTCTAACATGGCATCCCCAAATTTTGTTATGGTTTATCTTTATTTGAACCTACTGTAAGAGCTTATCACGTCTAGGTGGAGTAGTTGAAATTTAAAAATTAAAAAAAGATTGTTTGCAAGGTCCTGTCAACGTGGCACTCTCAAATTTTTTCATATTCATCTTTGAATTATATTAATCTATCTTAGAACATTAATTTGTTTATCTCAAGCATAATTTGTTTTAGATTTTCGTCGAGCTCATTTGGGGGCTTTCCCTTACCGTGACATCCCAAACTTTGTCGTGTTTTATCTTTTTTGATATAACCTATCATGGAGATGAAATTTGTTTAACTTAAACACTACCGGAAGGGAAAGCTGAAATTTAGGCGCAAAATGAGTGCTAATAGAGGCTTTATGCGAAACGAGTTTGGGGGCGCCCGATGGCAATTTTAGCATCCGAAAATCGGCATAAAGTGGACAAGCTTGAAGCGGTATACCTCGGTAAGTATCGATATTGATCAAACAAAGTTCGTTGTTTTTAAAAACACCACCAATTAACCACCTTTCTTTTGGTTAGGCTTTGTGGATTTACCCTAACTTGGATACTTTTGTCCCTGTTTATTGTGTTTTTTTCTCGAGCTATCTACTTTTAAACCGCTAAACGCTAGGTACTGTAACATCTTACGTGATATCAATATTATGAATTCGCTGGCATATTTATTTCATGAAGCTCATTGCTAACGAATAATCGCTACGGTTGATGCGTCGTAGTCGGCGACTGTGTTGCCAATAATATTAATACGACGATATCGCAAGTACTAAAACATTTCGGGATTGTAGATATCAGGAAAGACTAGTGTTTGCCTGAAATCTGGGGTGCCACGTTGTGGGTATCCCCCTTAAACGGATCCTCCAAGCTTTTGCACTTATGGACCGTTGGAGCTACATGGAACAAATTTTTAGAATGGGTAGCGATTAAAAATAAGCTAAGCCTAACAAGCAGTTAGAAAGCGACGATGGGAAGTCTCCTCATTTTTTCAATGACGTCATAGACGGCTGAAATTTTGCACATAAGTATGTTCTATGAAATTGAATCGAAAAATGGGCAAGCTAAAGTAGTTACGTCGCAAAAACATCTAATGACGTCATTTAAGTTTAATATTGATCAAAAATGCTCAGATTTTGAAAAACGACTTTGTAAATCTCAAATTTGGAGTCTGTAGGCTGTAGCCTGTAAACTGTAGCCTGTAGGAGTGTAGGCTGTATCGTGTATGATCATCATTTGTTCAATTGCATGAACCAGGCACACTGTGTCTGTCCAACAAACTACCGCATAGAGCACTTTTTGGGTTCTATTTGCGACACTTTCGTCAGGCTGGGCCACCACAACTGGTAGACTGCTAGGTCCCAATGGGAAATAAACGAAAAGCGTCTTTCCCAGGAACACAACCATGCATTGCCAGTTCGAGAATCGAACTCACGTCGAGCAACCTTTCGATCACCAGCTCGATGCGCTACCACTGAGCTATCCCCGCTGCCAATAATGAATTTTTGTAATATTGCGTGTTGTTCGGTTATCCGAATAAGTCTTCTTCTTCTTCTTTCTTCATTGCCCGCTTTTCCGTGAGGGTTGCGGGGGCAGTAGCTCAAGATTGAGCCGCCACACCTCACGGTCTTCCACCACCTCCATCATTTCGCTTGGGCGAAGTCCCAAGCGATTCCATCCAAGATCCTCAATGTAATCGGTCCATCTAGTTCTAGGTCGTCCGACTGGTCTTCTCCCATTTGCTTTGGCATGTAAAGCTTGTTTGGGGAGTCTTTCCTGAGGTCTATCCGAATAAGTCACCAAAGCAAATAGTCCGGTAAAAATAGCTTTTACCCGGAAAAAATTTATAATAAGCTGAAATTTGGCACGATGACTCAGGACCATGTTCTGAGCCACCAAAAAAAAATCCCCATGTTTTGGACATGGGACTTCCCCTTTTTTGGCCTTTAAAGTATGCCATCTAGTGTCAAAGAGCCTTTACCATCCAACAGCCAATCTTAAAGTTGCAAAAGTGCCAAGTTTTGCATAAAAGTTAGTTTTCAAGTTCAAGTTTTAAAAAATTTCCTTTGAAATGGATGACGTCATATTTGGTGACGTCATTGCCAAAGTTTCTGAAAAAATGACGTATTGATGGCTCAAATTGTAAATGAGAGTTAGGTTTTTGGTTCCAAACCAAAAATTGCTTTAATCGAGAATGATGACGTCACAAAGGTTTTTGATGACGTCATCTGTCACGAGTTTTAATGGTAAATTTGAACGAGTGTTTGACCAAACGAAACCTTGCAAAACTTTTTTTATTAGGTTTACACTTGGGAGAATTATATTCCGAATTCAGCGATTGAAAATCGAAAACTGTTTTGTAAGTAAAACTCTGGCCTAGTAGGCACCGGCGCAGCCAGTGCGGGGTTAGGGGGACCAGTTTTCCCCTTTTCGAAAGTGCACAACTTCACGAAAATTATTCAAAAGTTAAAATGTCAAAAAACTACGGTAATTTAAAAATGTGTAAAACGACGGTAATTTAAAAACATTTAAAAACAAAACTAAGGTAATTTTTAAAATGTCAAAAAACTACGGTAATTTAAATTCAAGTGTAATTCTACCCTGACTTGCAAATAAGCAACGTCAAAACTTTTGAAGTGGCATTGCGTGTATACTCAGTCTTGATATTTAATGAAAATGTAAGATCATTGCTTTGCCCGTATCGCGTTGTCGTGGAATGATAATGTCTCGTCAGCGTACCGCATTGCTTTTGCGGGAGAACGTGAGCGAGATAGAAAGCAGCCCGATTTCGCACCAAAAAACCCAATCCATTTGTTTCAAAACTCATCATTTTCCAAAACGGAACAAGTACAATCAGATACCTGCGAGAATTTGGGGCGGCCGAGATCTGACGCGTATCCGTACACGAATTAAATGTCACCATAGTCAAATTGTATTTCGACCCTAATAAATTTCGAGAATAATTATTTGAAAACATTCGGAAAAAACACTAATCGCATAAGGAAAGCAAATCTCTTCTAAGAGAATGACTCTAAATTAGTTTACTTTGAACGTTGAAATTGATTTTTTATCATACTGTATTACCATTAGGACCGTTTTACCGATCACGCGTATTTATGCGTATAAATATACGCATGTCATTTGATTGGATGCATTTTGCCTGTTTTTCTTTTTTTTTTTTGCGTTTACATGGAGTAAGATATCAGAAGTAATTGGTCTAAACCGCTTTATGTGTCTACATTTAAACCAACCGTCTAGTGAGCCTGTTTATCTGATAAATGACGGAATCAAAATAATATTGCTCAAAAAGTTTTTGTTAATTACCAATAGCGAAACTATGATGTCAGCTTGATCCTTTAATTTTATTTTCAGCTGGAGTTGGGTAACGGCGATCGGCTGGTTTGAATTAATCTAGCAACTTCAGTCTGCGTAGTGTCAAATGTTTAAGATGCTAATTTATTTTTAGGAAATCTTTATCGTTCAATTTCTATGTCCGCATATTACACTGTATAGGTGTGTTGATTATGAGCAATATTCTCATTGTCTATCAGAGCAGCGAATTCGGCGACGTAGCCCAAATTGTGTCGAAGTCTAAATTGAGTGCGCTGATTGGTTGCGAGCAAAAAGTCGCGCAGACGCCGTCCGCCTAATGCCGATTTACACTGGGCGTAAAATCGTGAGCGCAAAAGCTCGTCTTTAGTTTATTTTAAACCAAAATTTGGTACGCTCGGCGTATCGCCTTATCAGCCTACAAGCAGTCAGTTGTTTGAAACAAATTTACGATATGTCTGTACGTTCACGATTTTACGGCCGGGCCTGAAAATTCGCTCTGGAAGCATTCTACTCACAGTTTTCGGCGCGAACCAAATTTTGATCGCGGACGTGCCATATACATAAAAATAAACCGATTGTATTTCGTTATGATCATTTTTTCCGCGAACGCCGCGTGCAGATTCGCATTATTTGATTGAAACAACCGCATACAAGGAATTGGTCGGTCGCTATCGCGTTATTTGTGCTTAATGCTTACATGCTTATTTCCCACCAACGCTAATAATAGTAGTACAGCAATCAATTAAACGAAACTTTCTATTGGCAAACCACGATACAGCGCATTTTTTTCTGTTTGAAGATAGCAAGTAGTATGTGATGTCAACTGTCAATTAACATGAATAATAATAATAATAGGGAGCACATATTTTTTCAAAAACCAATCATTTTAGGGTGTAGGCGGGGGTTGTTCGTATGTTTTGCGAAGTCTTTGTTCTTAATTTGTTACAATATACTGTGGTAGACAGATGGGCAGGTGGCAGCTTGACTCGAAGACCAAAAGGTCCCTTCGCTGTCTCCTGGTCAAAGTAACTTGATAAATAAAATGTAACTATAATTATTCGAAAATTGAAATATTATTATGCCAGCTTGCTTGAATAATAACGGCAATCTGCGATTTAAAAACGCCCTTTTTTGTATCCGCTGTTGCATCATCAAATAAAGTAGAATCGTGAAACCACTTTAATTCTATTTTTTTTTCATTTATTTCTTTTTTATGCGTCTGCTGCATGAACGACGCAGAACTTCAACCTGTTATCGCTAAACCTTTGTCCAGTAGTCCTAAATAAACTTTCGATTTGCATATGTTTTAATCATAACAAAAAGTTTTGTCCCTCCCCTTTTTTTTATTTTTGGCTGCGCCGGTGACAGTAATCAAGCAGATAAAACTTAGACCTCCCAATATCGGATTGAAATAAAATAATGCATTCTGCAGTTAGAGCAAGAAAGCCTATGTTTATCAAAAAGCTTCCTCACGCAGTTACAGTTAATCGGAAATTTTAGTTTAAAATGCAAGCATTAGCAAAGATAAAAAAAATTATTAAGACTGGCAAATTGTCAAATATTAGCGAGGTTATTATAGATTAATTAAGTTCTTCTCAGATATTATTCAAGAATCTAGCTGATCAGATAAGTTTTTGATCAGATATTATTTTAGATTAATCAGATAAGTTTGTTTAAATGTTATTCTAATTGATTAGATAAGTTTAGTTCAGATGCAAGGCCTATTCTAGAATAAATTTAGTACTACAGATTGTAGAAGTATGCTAATATAGTATTTTGCGTAAGATAATAATACTGTCAGGCATTGAAAAACGGTAGAAATTTTGTTCCTCATGGATATATTATCGTGCTCGGGACATATTCGTATTAATTTACACATAATTACGCTAGTTGTTATTTTTTTAGAACCATTGCATATAGAAGGATGATGCAAGTCCTCGGCCAAGGATTCGAAGATGCCTTAGAACAGCGGTTCTCATTTCATTTTGAAGCGTGCACTCCTACGGAAGGAAAAATTATTTTCGCAACCCTTGCACAATTTTTATAAAAATAAATAAATAAACAAACAAAGAATTCAATAAATGGAAATTAACAAAACGTATGAAAAAATTTCAAGATTTTTCCCAAAAATCAGGTGAAGAACAAAAAAAGAAATAGATCTTCACGAGCTGAAACGCTGAATTTCTCTCGAAAATCAGGTGAAGACTAAAAAAAAAAAGACTGAAAAAAAAGAAAGGTCTTCATAGCTGGAACCCAAACTTGGTGAAATCCAAAATGTTCGTACCTCAACAAGTCCCGTCTCGCACCCCCAGAAGTCACTTTTCGCACCGAAAATGAGAACCGCTGCCTTAGAACGTCAAAATAATGATGATACTGATATTCTCAAAGAGTTGCAATGTTTCTTTTTTTCAAATTTACGATCAAAACTCTTGACAGATGACGTCATCAAAAACGTTTGTGACGTCATCACTTTGATTTAAGTAATTTTTAGTTTGAAGCCAAAAACCTAACTCTCACTTACAATTTGAGTCATCAATACAGAATACATCATTTTCCAAAACTTAAAATGTGACAATGACGTCACCAACAATGACGTCATCAATTCCAAAATAAATCTGTTTATACCTGCACTTGAAAATCAATTATGGATTAAAGTTTGACTCTTCCATAACTTTTGGATTGGCTGTTGGACAGTAAAGACTCTTTGACACTAGATGGCAGACTTTAAAGGCCAAAAAAGGGGAAGTCCCATGTCCAAACCACGGGGATTTTTTTTGGTGGCTCAGGACATGGTCCTGAGTCATCGTGCCAAATTTCAGCTTATTATAAATTTTTTCCGGGTTTCAATGTATTTTGTCGTATTTCTACCGGACTAATTTGATCCCGCGCTCGCTTGTTTATCTCGCAGCTCCTTCGCTTTTTCTTCTATAAAACTCGCGCTGATTACGCAACAAGTGTTAACAGCGCAAATTGGTTTGTACCGGTACGATGAATGGGTGGTACAAGAAATTAACGATGAAAACCTTATTTTAACGCAACTTAACGTAAGTTAATGAACCATTGTCGTTAAGTTAACGGGCATTTTAACAGAAGTTAATTTAGTCCGTTAACAAGAAAAAACTTTTTAACGGATTAACGAGGTGATGAAAAAGTTAGCTTCGTTATTAACGGATTAACGATTAACGGACTTGTGCCCACCTATAGCCATTACTGATTTTTGCTATTCTTTCAAGCCTATTCTACCACTGCCTACGGTAGAACTTTATTCCAAACTAAAGCCTGGCCTAATTGCCCGGTACCATCGTATTAATCAGCCTGTGAATATAGCGGATCAAGCAAAAAGCGAGAGCGGAGTATGAATCACAAGGTTGGGACAACGAATGTGACGTAATAAATCCGCAAAACCATGGTAGAAAAAAATTTCGCTGTGCGGATATGGACATATAAAAATGCGGATAAAAAAATCGCATACTTTTTCACGGAGAAGCAAAAACGTCAAAAAACGGACAACAACGGACGAAAAACGCATACTGAGTAAATCTATCTTAAAAGGGCATCAAAAAAGGTCTTCGCAAATTTTCCGCGAAGTTTCTGGGGTTTTCCAACAAAATTTTGACGGTTCAAAAAACGGTGCAGTCCTCGAGCTGAGGACAGGGCAATTTTCGAAGACTTAAGGCTTTGATGCCAAGCCCAAGAACTTGACCTTCCAGACCAAAGCCAAGGACTTCAAAATGTGTTCTCGAGGCCGAAGACGTCCTCGAGGACTACACCTCTAATCAAGATGTGAAATCTATTTAAAGATAGTTACCGGTGGTTCGTCCTGTTAGTAGCAAGTAGGCCTAGTCTCAGGGCTAGTTAAAGAGTTTGCAAGAAAGTTTTAAAGACTATCAATAAATTACCGTAGGTTGTGTAGCTGCTTTGTTTTAGTAAGGCCAGACCTAAATATACTTGCATTGGACTAGCCCATAGGTGGCGGAACCGGGGGGACCCGGCCCCCCCCACTTTTTTTTAGGGGGAGCCCTAATTTACGTGATTTTTTTCTAAAATAACACTGCTGAAAAATGTTTTTGCAACTTAATATCATAGATGTCGAAACCAGAAGGCGGAGAATGCAGACTCACACTTTCCAATCGGGTGGGAGGGCATTGGACTAAATGCATTGACTTTTAAGACGATGACTCAAAATAATTTTTGTAGCGTAATTTCTCCTTTTGAGCTTAACACGGGATCGATTCCATTCCCAATTATGATGCTCGTGGTAAGAGTACGATACCTTCGGTTTGGGTTTAATATCTGTGCGCAGAGCAAACGAAGTGAGGGGGCATTAGCCGAAAGTGGAGGGGCACTAAAATAGACCGAATTTTTGCATACAAAAACTGATATTTTATTACAAATCTACTAATTATGCGCTTTTATTACAAGGCTACAAATCAGGCGCTTTTAAAAATTTTGAATTCGTGTTTGAAAAAAGAGACGTATAAGCCTGGCAGTGTTTATTAGCTCGTTTCTTCTGCGGCCCATGTAATTGATTGAAGAATCTGTCTGCTGCAGTGAATGGGACCAAAAGCACAACCAGAATTTTGCTAAGAGGTATAGGGGATTGCACCCAAAGTAAATTTTTTTGGACAAAATTTGTCTAATTTAGGCTCCGTGCTAAACCAACCGATGCAACTCAAGCTTGTCACAAAGGGGGCCTGGGAACAGAGCTCCCCGCGTCTGGGTAATTTTTGTAATTTTGCGGCAACAAACAGCAATTTTAACGTCATTTCGATCATAATTCGCACGTTTTTGAAGCCATAACGCAACCAGAAGCGCAACCAGGATTTTGTTAAGAGAGAGGGGGTTTGAACCCAAAGTAATTTTTTTGTACAAAAATTGTCTGATCTAGGCCCCGTGTTAAACAAACCAATGCAACTCCAGCGCATCACAGAGGGGCCTGGGGGCAGAGCCCCCAGCAGCTAGATGACTTTTGTGATTTTGCGCCAAAAATAGCAATTTTAACGCTATTTTACTCACATTTCGCACGTTTTTGAAGCCATATGAATAGTAACAATACATTGCTAAAATTCAGCAGTCATTGAAAGAATTAAATAAAGATTAGGTAAAGACCAAAAAAAAAGGTCTTCACTCAGATTTTGTCCAGTTTTTGTCCAAAAAAAGGTCTCCGCCCAAAAAAAGGTCTTCTGTGCTCAAACCTTCTGCCCAAGTTACAAAGGGGAGAGCCATGCCACAATTTCGCAAACTATTCTATGCTAATTATACTAACCTGGCGACCCAAAAAAGGGGGCCATGGCCCAATGGACCCCCCTTATATACGCCCCTGCTTAAGAGCCCCGGTGCAAACTTCCACTGATCATGGATTCCCACCTTTTCAGCAGTTTCTCAAGGACAAGCTTATTGTTTGGTTAAACGACTTCATTTCGCGGAACTGTTTCAAATATTATCAAAAATTATGCTTTTTAAACATTATATACCGACTATGGCATTAATATCTAAAACTATTTGCAATATACTTTAAATTTTTATTTTTAAATTGAATTGAGGTACCGTATCTGGTGTTAGCAAGTTTAAGTCTTTGCAAAAAAAAATGGGGTTCTGAGGGGCGAGGGCAAAGTCCCTATGTCTTTATTGAATTATTTTAGTGATTTTTTGAAGGAGATTTGCCAGTTTTTAAAGCGATTTGAAAGAAAATACTTGTACCGTAAAAGTTAAGTTAGAAAAACTTTAGATTTCCCACATTTTTCCAATCCTAAATTTAAGTCAATCTTTTCTTTACGGCTTAGTGCATGTGATGTCTCCTTATACATACTCTATAGTCTCGCATCTAATGCCTATCAATGACTGAACAGTTGAACACGAATGTTTCGCCCGCCGGAAGACACTTTGTAAAATTTAACATAAGGTAATTAACTGCAAAGGTAACATGGTGATTCCAGCAGGGCCGTATTAATGAGAAAGGCTTTGAAGATGTTTGCCGCGGGGCCCACCTTCAAAATGAAAATACCCACTATTGAAAAAACGCAAAAACAATAAATCATTAGTTTTTTTCTAAAAATGCACAAATTTTTCTTAAGAGCTTCGCCTACTCGAATTTTCATAACGTCGCATAAAAATTGATTGAGTGCAGCACGCATTTTCCAAGCATTCGAACAATTATAGTTATATTTGATTTCTCTCTCGCTTTTTTTAGCATTAGCAACTCCAAAATGGTTATGTCAGTACCCCCGTATCTCTTGTTAAGGTCCCGTGTAGTTTTAGTGCTTCGCTGTTAGTACCTACCGCACCGGAAGTATTAGCAAAAATAAAAAGAAATATTCTACACTATCTTTCGTCCCTTAATTCTCCAATTAGGAGCTTTTACGCAATCCCAATGTACAATGTTTAAATAATTCAATTTTTTTTTAATCAAGCAAAAGTCAGTTTTTTTGTTGTTTTTGCTAAATATTTAAAGCAAAGCTGGCAACACTGTTATTGTTACCTGTTACGTTCTTAATGATATTTTGCGTTTTATGTTCAATGACTAGCTTAATCAAAATAACTAAGTTATGCCTGTAAAAAAGTTTATGCCTGTAACTGTCTGAGGTGGAGTCGAGGACACTACGTTCGAGGCCAAGGACAGAAAAAAATTCAAGGCCAAGGACAGCCCTTCCGAGGACAGACACTTTCGAGGCCAAGGACAGGAATGTTCGAGGCCAAGGACCAAGGACACAAACGCAAGTGTTCTCCAAAAAAAAAAAAGTCTTCAAAATTTTTTTTCAAGCAATCTCCGAAACAGAAAAAAGATCTTCGACAAAATTTTTCAGGCGATCTCCACAAAAAACGGTCCACAAAAAAATTTTTCAGCCGATCTACAAAATTTTAGCCATTCAAAAAATAGTGCTGTCCTCGAGCCGAGGACAGGGCAATTTTCGAGGACTTGAGGCTTGGAGGCCAAGGCCAAGGACTTCAAAATGTGTCCTCGAGGACAACCTCGAGGACTCCACCTCTGGTAACTGTTAAGTATTGCTAAAAGGTGCAGTTGACGTAGATGACCGCATGATCTTATCGCTGTTTCCTGCCTGCTTACTTTTAAGCGTATGGTAAAATAAACTTGACGTGATTTGACATGACTTGACCATTTAAAATAAGATTTTCTATGACTTATTGGCATAGGTGGGCAAGTTAATGCAAAACGTTTGCTTCGTTAACCGCTAGTCCGTTAACAAACTTCACACCTCCGGTAACGTTAATCCGTTATTTTCAGCTTTAATTAACGGAAGTTAATAAAGTCCGTTAATCCGTTAACATTTTGCGTGTAATTTACATTTCTTTTTATTCACTCGCTTCTAGAACACGTATTGACGCTGTTGAGCAGATTGCAAGAAAATATTTTTGCTATGGTGGTCTTTTTGTGTTTTGGAAGTTACATTTTACAGTCTAATCTAATTTCAAGATAAAAAGAAGTTCAAATGCACTAACGAAGCCGCAATCGGAAAATGTTTGGAAATTGCGAACAGCGATAATTAGTAGACCTCTGAGGCTGCAGGTTATTATTTGCCACAAAAAAGAGCTTCTTTCTTCGCTTTTTGTATAAAACTCGAGGTAATACGCAACAATTGCTACCAGCGCAAACTGGTTTGTACAGGTACGATGAATGAATGGTGCAAGATATTAACGATAAAAACCTTAACGGAAGTTAACATAACTTAACGAAAGTTTCTTTAGTCCGTTAACAGCACTTAACGGAAGTTAATTTAGTCCGTCAACATGAAAAAACTTTTTAACGGATTAACGAGTTCAAGAAAAAGTTAGCTTCGTTATTAACGGATTAACGATTAACGGACTTGTGCCCACCTATACTTATTGGTTATCACATTGTATTATTTTTCAAAAAAGGAAAAGAAATGAATTGACAGACTACAAGATTAGGTTAATATTTGTTTGGTTGTCTTCCTTTTCAACCAATCAAAAAATAATGCCGTCCTAGAGCCGAGGACAGGGCATTTTTGAGGACTTGTTGGCTTCAAGGCCAAAGACTTGAGCTTCGAGGCCAAAAATTTGAGCTTCGAGCCCAAGGCGAAGGACTTCAAAATGTGTCCTCGAGTACGTCTTCGCGGCCAAAGACGTCCTCGAGAACTCCACGTCTGGTAAACTTTGAGGTTTCTCTTCCTGCGAATAGCTCTCGCACGCCCAGTAGCGGAAAAAATATTTTCTTGGGTTAATTTTTAATAGATTTTCAAGCTCATAGTCAAATTAAAATAAAAAAAATTTTTCTGAAACGAATTGTCACAAAAAAACCTAAACGGCCCTCCTCGTAATGTAGGATTAATACCAATACGGATGGAATACGTGGTTATGGAATGGATTATGGAATACGTGGTTCTCCTCTAAATCTTATCAACTCTTATCTTGATAGAGAACAATTCGTTAACTTGAATGGTGTTAACTCTAGAACACAGCAGAGCAGTTTTGGAGTCCCACAAGGAAAAACGTTAGGACCCCTTTTATTTCAGATAAATATTAACGACATGGCCATGACTATTGAAACTCCACCAAGACTATTTGCTGATGATACTTGCCTAATAATAATTAACTATGAAAATGTAGCCACTTTGCAGAATAAAATGAATATGGAACTAAAACAAATTCATAACTGGTGTAATGCCAACAAACTAACAATAAACCCCTCAAAATCTACCGCATTTCTAATCTCCCCAAAACTAAACACCCAGATCACTAGCGTTAATATCACAATTGATAATTCTCAGAAACTGCCAAATATTTAAGAGTTATGATTGATTTAAAACTGAATTTTTAAAATCATATTAAAGTCATCGAAAGCAAATTATCTAGAGGCGTCGAAATATTACATAGATTGAAAGCTGAGCTGCCTCGGGAGGCATGACGTAAAATTTATTTTGCACTATTTCACCCCCACCTTTTTTATGGACTGGTTGCATGGGGGCCTACATTTCCTACCAATATGAGTAAATTAGAAAGTCTTTAAAATAAAGTTGTTAAGATATACTGTAGGTGGTGGTACTATCAGAGAAAACCCGACTTCATTTTACGGTAAGCTGAAAATTCTGAAACTTTCTGATTTGTTTGAATTTGAAATTGCCAAACTAGTTCATGATTTTTTGCATGACAAACTGCCATCCTCTTCCATATTTTCTCATCTTTTCCAAAAATCTCAAATTTTTTACCGCTTTACCAGATCCAGTTCAAACAAAGACAAATTGTATATCCTCCTTTATTGCACTAACCGCTTGCAACGTGGCATCAGGCATCAGGGTGTTTCCCTGTGGAACTCAATACCCATGGTAATACGAGTACAAAATCTTCCCGAACATTCCTTTAAAGTCCAACTCAAAGACTATCTTTTACAATTGTGCATTTGATGATGAGCTAGACCATCGGTTGTCGCATTTTATACGAGCAATCAGGGCCGTGCCAAGGCAGCCCCAAATCCCCGGTCGGGGGCAGCCAAAATGGGGGCCCCACTTTTTACTTTACTACTATTACTGTAAAAGTTGGTATCGTTGATCAGTGCTAGTATATTTTGCAATATTTCGAGCAAAATTAAAGCGTATTGTCAATTGGAAATTGCATAAGATACAGAAAATACGCTCGCTGTATCTGTATGTCTCTGCTACTGCATTACAATTTTATCGATGATGTAATAGAATCAAAATCGCTTTGTCGTAGCAGAAAAACAACTACTGTAGTTAATCAATTTAGATGTTCAGCTCACCAGTCGATTGCACAACAGCCAGTCAGAGTCAGTCTAGTTATAGTTACAGTCAGATTGCCTTCAGATGTCAGCAATGAAGTTAAAATTTATTTCAGTAAATGCGTTTTATCGTGGAAGTTCATTTTGTCACTTGTTATATGGCATGACATATTGTTTCAAGTAAACAAAACAAGCAAACTTATGCAAACTTGCGGCTTTTCAATAGATGTTGTAAAAACTAAAATCCACGGGACGCAATCTTTCTTGAAGGACTATCGACAAACAGAGTGCCAAAACCCGGGAGGAGGGGGATGGGGGGATATATCCCTCCAACAATTTTGACTGCATCCCCCCAATAATTTGACTACGGTCTGCATCTGAGCGCTGGATGATTTTTGGATTTTTTCTTTGGTCTTCAATTGATTTTGGGAACAAAAACTCTTCAATTTTTGGTGAAGACCTTTGTTTGTTTTTTGGTCTTCACTTGATTTTGGGCACAAAAACTCTTCAATTTTCCGCGAAGACTTTTTTTTGGTCTGCACTTGATTTGCTTACGTGAAAAAAATAGTGGTCGAGCTTCATCCTCCCAATGTTGAAAATAGGGCAAAATTGGGGTAAAATGGCTAATTATCCCCCCTCCCAATGCTCAACATAAATCGGCACCACTGTCGACAGAGCGGCTACAGCAGCGCTGTGACAAGCGCTCGTGAAATTGCAGAAGATCGTGGTGAAGAAAGTGCATTTGTGCAAAAGAAAAGAAGGAAGAAAAAGAGGATATTTGACTACGAATCAAAAGACTAATGCACCGAAGCATCACAAGAATCTGAATCTCAATTCAAGACCAACTTTTTTGCAGTTAGTCGATCGACCATTGCCTCGCTTAAAGATCGATTTGAGCTAATGCAATCTGTGGCTGAGATTTTTAATTTCTTATTTAGACAAGAAAGTCTGTTAAAAGCATCTGATGACCACACTCTCCTACATGCATGTATTTCTTTCAATGATGCGATAGGAGACATTGATCCCTTCGAACTAAAGAGCGAATTAAAACGATTTATAAACGCTATTAAAACACATCTAGACAGTCTCAAGACCACACGAGATTTCCTTAGCTACATTTGTAAAAAGGGATTACTGGAAGTATATCCTAATTTATTCGTTGCATTGCGAGTAGTTATAACATGCCCCATTTTGGTTGCCAGCGCAGAAAGAAGTTTTAGCACTCTAAAACTGATCAAAACCTTTTATCGCTCAACTATTATGGACGACAGACATTCATCATTGGCAATATTAGCTGTCGAAAATGCTTGTATTCGCAGTTTAGATTATATTGGCATCATTGATGCTTTTGCCATTGCAAAAGCTCGAAAAAAGAATTTTTAGATTTGCAAGAATATCAGTGATGCCACTGCAGCAGCTTACGAGGATTACATCTTTAACTTGGGGTGGCAGTTAATAACCTGACTGGTATGCTGCAGCTGTACTGGTTTATTTTATATTTTGGATATCATTAATGTAAATTCAAGTGTAAATTTTTGTGATGTTTTACAATCCTGGTTTTAGAAAAGTAATGCGTCTTGGATGCAGGCGCGTAGTAAGGAATTTGCGTTGGGGGAGGGGCTGTTTTGGAGGATGGAAACAACATTAAACGATCTTTGTAAAATATTGCACGCCTACATCGTAAATTTTAATTTGCCGCAACGAGATTCGAACCTTTGGAACTGGTTTATAGAAGATTGAACGTAATTTTGTATGCAAATTGGATTTTCAGACTGCACTTTATTAAGCGGCGAATTATCGCCCAAAGACTGACCTTAATTTCGTTTTACGTTTGGTTGTACACTGCACATCCTTTTTGTAGCGTTTTTTGTTGTTCACGTAAAATCTAAAAATTAGTTAGCAGTTGGATCTTGTCAAGGTAACGTCATTAATTTTGTGTTTTAAAAATTGACAAGTTGAGTTGAGTTGTTGAATTGAAACTGCGACATTGGAAATTCTCAAGGTACGTTTTCATTGCAATAACTTTAATATTATTTGTAACAATTCTATTCCTTTGTGGAAAGGTAAAACTTTAACTTGGTCTACTGCTTTCTTGCACTTTAGTTAAACTCGTGCTGGACTGTCATCTTTAGTGATATTGATGTCAAGATATTAATAATTGTTAAACTGTGTAAACTTCAATGCTTCACGTTCTGGATGTAATCAAAATTAGTTTGCACCTTTCACTCGTTATGTTTGTAGGTACCTAATGTTTCAACGGCATTTGAATATCTGATTAATTCACGGTCTTAAATTTAAGCTTTGATATAAATTGTAGATTAAACCTCGAAAACCGCATTACGATACTGTCAGCCGTCGTCCTCATCGTGTTATTGTGTTCTCTTCCGTCACCGTTACAGTCGCTTGGGCGAAACAGTTTGGTACGTTAAGGATTGTAATTAGTAATGTTTGACTATGATTAATGCTGGGAAATGAATTGAATTAGATAAGAGTTAAATCATTATAATTCTTTGAGACGGTTTTCTCCAAAATATGTCGAGTTGGATGTTTTTTATTGTTTCTGTTATTAAGCCTTGCTAATTAATTATGTAATGTTTTTAATGAAGTTTGCCACTGCGCTAGTGTTCATTTTACCTTTTTAACAGAAACCGCTCGCTTGCTCGCTCTTTGAATACTTTACTTCTGCTGTGAATAAACATCGATCTGATCTACACGCTTGGTGGAGAATTGAGCAGGAGTCAAGAGGCTGAATTTGAGATTCGAGTTCCGAGCGCGTTTCTCTGTAGCCAATCACCTTTGTTGGCACCCGGAGTGTTCCCAAACCATTCAATTAAGACGTGTGCGCAACAATCTTGACCCAGATTTTGATCAGATTGAGTCAGTTTTCTGTCCAAAATAAGGTGTTATCAAAAAAAAGATCTTGTCCAAAATTTAGACGATTTTTCTTCTGTACAAAGTCAGGTGATCTCCAAAAAAAAAAGAGGTCTTCAGACAGGCTGAAACCCAGTTTTTCTGATCAAATTTACGTCAGGTCCTTCATCTATTTTTCTCGCCAATACCTTTGGGGGGGCTATTTTTGTTTTAAAGCAAAAATTGGCCTCAAAAGTGCTAAAAACGGGGCATGTTGCATACTTTCAGGCCAATGGGGGGTCTGTAGCCCCCCTGGCCTTCCTATCTACGCTACTGCTTGGATATATGAAATTTAAATGACTACTTAAGCTGATTGCAAAAATGTTCAAATTTAAGCGTTTCGGAGGGGGCCCCTTCTTGAGTTTTCGGGGGGGGGGGGGGGGCGAACCACCTAGGCACGTCCCTGCGAGCAATTGATAAACCTAAAGTTCTTGACGAAAAACTAACTTTTTTTTGACGTTCAACAGTTCTCTTCGAATTGCTGACATATTGGGTGGCTGCTTTGACTCGGTGACCAATGAGGTCATTTCGTTGCTTCCCTGTCGCTGAATTACTGTACCTAAATTTTTATAGCTTCTTTTTTACTAATTATTTGTCTGCAGTTTCATGATATCAATTGGAACTTCGTTGCAGTCGCGACCAAAAAAAAAAGCAATGTTCTGTTTTACGGAAGAGGAAGTTTATTCATTTTAATAGACATTTGACCTTCTGACAGCGAGCACGTCGGGAGACGAGAGCACAGAATGTTTGGATAAAAATAAACAAAGGAAATGCTCGTACCTTTACTACTTTAATAGCTAGTTGTGAATCAAGCCAATAAGAAGTCCATTTATACTGTAGTGACTGTCTCAAATATCTTTTGTTCAATGTTTTGAAACTCTTTGACTGGGTATGTGTTACCGATACCTTGTTTTGACTTCGCAATAGCTTGTCATGCTGAATCACAGTTTTTGAAATTGTTTTCAATGACACAATATCGTTTGTGATATTACGGTCATTGATCCTTCACCGATAAAAAAATGGCCCACTGGAGCGCTACATAACTTTGAAGTAGAACTTTACATATCGTAATAACTTGCCGTAGAGTGTATTTACACGACAGCAAATTCGCGCCGAAATTTGTTTGCAGACACTTTTTATTTCAAAAAAGGAAGAGAATTATTAGTGAATTTTGCAGATAGAGCAAAACATTTTTATATACAAATTTATGAATAACATAAATACAAAATTCAGCTCTCCAGTTTAACACAGCAAGCAACAGAATTTAAAGTTTTCTTTTTTTCTAATTGTACAAAGAAACAGTATAGGGTGCAATGAACAGAGTAGAGTGCAAAGAAAAGTTACCTTGTAAGAGCAATAGAGTTCTTCAATGCAGCACCTGCTCAGTGCTTAATATAATCCATTTTTTATTATCGTGTTACACGTAAGAAAAAAATGTTTAAAGAAGCATAGTGAATAGTATTTATAACAATTTAAGCAGTACAGCTTTTTCCACATGTACTTTCCCAAAAAGATTTTAAATTTCAACAACAATAATAACTTTGAAATTTCATGTTTTTGGTAGCCCGTGTAAGACTCCCATCAATCCCATGTGGCACTCCCAATTTTAGGCGGGTACTAACTAGATGTTATCGAAATCCATAATGAACCAAATTTTGAACTTTTTAGGTTTAATGGGAGAACCACACAGAATCGGAAAGAAATAAAAGAAAAATATAGAAAAAAGAAAAAAAAATCAACGACTGATTTGGGGGTAAACAGACATTGCCAAAGATAAGTGGGAAATAGTACGGTTAAGAACCGATTATAGTTATTGAAATTTGGTTTTCATTACAGTAACATTTTTAATTACGTCGCTAGAGTTAAAACCGATTCAGGGTGAGCAGATTTTCCATGAAGTTACACTTTTGTTTCAAAGAAATTATTTGGGAATGCTTCTCATCTTGAGTATGATAATCTAACGGTGTGGTCTTTGATTGATTGTTACATTAGCACATTTGCCACGTAATACATTCTTACATTAGCCCCCTCCCCCAACTATCTTTCTATTTAAAATGTGGACGAAATAAATTACTCCTTGTGAGGTTTTTTGATCAATAGGATTTTATGATTTAGTTTTACCATCTTGTAAATCAGAGAACTGAAATTCCAATATAGGTGGGCAAGTTAATGCAAAACGTTAGCTTTGTTAACCACTAATTCGTTAACAAACTTCACTCCTCCGTTAACGTTAATCCGTTATTTTCAGCTTTAATTAACGGAAGTTAATAAAGTCCGTTAATTCGTTAACATTTTGCGTGTGATTTACATTTCTTTTTATTCACTTGCTTAAAGAACACGTATTGACACTGTTGAGCAGATTGTAAGGAAATATTTATTGCTGTGGTGGTCTTTTTGTGTTTTGGAAGTTACATTTTACTGTACATTCTAATCTAATTTTGAGACAAAAATACGTTCAAATGCACTAACGAAGCTGCAATCGGAAAATCTTTGGAAATTGTAAACAGCGATAGTTTTAAGACCTATGAGGCTGCAGGTTATTATTTGCCACAAAAAATAGCTCCTTTCTTCGCTTTGTTCTATAAAACTCGAGCTAATACGCAACAAGTGTTACCAGTGCAAACTGGTTTGTACCGGAACGCTGAATGAATGAATGGTGCAAGATATTAACCATAAAAACCTTAACGGAAGTTAACATAACTTAACGAATGTTAATTAAGTCCGTTAACAGAACTTAACGGAAGTTAATTTAGTCCGTCAACATGAAAAAACTTTTTAACGGATTAACGAGTTAATGAAAAAGTAAGCTTCGTTATTAACGGATTAACGATTAACTGACTTGTGCCCACCTATGAATTCCACCATTAGCAACCTCCCACAAAGCCCTTTTATGCAACTAGCATAATCATGTTTTTGCGCTGTTAATTTCTATACACGTTTTTAAAAGTTTTAATGTTTATCCAAATTGGCCTAAAATTAAGTCATTTTTGCCAAAAAATACAAAATTTTGGAGCGCTGGGGTCTTAACATCTAGACCCCCGAAACAGCCTCTCAACAGCAGATTTCTGGCTGCGCGCCTGAAAATAATTGCAACACTGAACAAAGATTTTATTTGGGTATCACCGCGATGTACACAATTCTATTATGATTGCATCACAATTTACTACTGAAATATTTTTATTTAGTCACAGTAAACTAAAGTGTTTCAAGAAAATGAGCAATCAACCGCATTTGCTTTTTAAACCAAACTTAACTTGGGATTTTTTGGTCCAAGTTGAGGCTTTACATCATTTGTGGGACTTTGCGTGAGCGCGTAGTTGGGACTTCGCATGAGCTTGGACTTTGCGTGAGCGCGTATAGTATTGTTTTCGTTCGCGAATTTTGCCAGATGAGGATTGATTTGCTCATAACTAGCAAGTACGATAAAACCTAGAAAGTTGAAATTTGGATTCAACATGGGAATCGATGAATGCGTCATGTATTCCAGTTTTGGGGATCCTGGGTTACGTGATCGTGAATTGAGACACAAAAAACATAGGAAAATATGATTTTTGGCTTGAAAATTTATTAATTTGCCTATAACTCAAAAACCACTTGGCGTGCACAGTAGGGTGTTGCAGGCGCCCCGACCTTTACCAATTTTGCTTAACTATTTTTTGGTGTTGTAGTTTGATCAGTAGATCATAAATACCAAGTTTCAAAAATTTTCATCAATATTTACCTTCCCCGCCAGGCTAATTTTGAGGCCAAGTTTTCCAAAAATTTGCCCTATTTTGCCACTCGTGGGCGATATGGATAAGATGTGTTTGTGGACACGTTTTCAAAAGATGCCCCATGTTAGTCTCCACCTTCAAAAAAAAAATGAACGAAATTGAGTCATCCTATCCAGAGATATTGCTATTTTATTATACTTTTAATAAGCGTTGCTGCCACCAAGCGGTAAAAATTTAAGTTGATTATATCAAATATTAAGCCTTTTGATGTTGAATTTCGGTATATCATTCATTTCAAAACTGTAGAAGTACATTTTAATGCAACATTTGGTGAGTATCTAATACTGATTTATAGGTACCGGTATTTTAGTAAAATTTTGTCGGTAATTCCTAGTTTTACAAGATTTAAATTGTTGTTACAAAACATTTTGGTTGGGTGAAGTTAAAACAGCCTCTTGAAGAAAATTACTACCTAGTATTTTAAAAGTTTTTTCAATAGGCAATTTATTTGGTTTCTGGAATGCGGTAGAGACTCAATGGTACTTCATAAACTATAATACTTTTTACTAGACTAAACCAAGATTAATGAATGTTGCAATTGCACAGTATGGGTTTATTAGTTCTCATGCAATATGAGAGCCCGGAAATACTGATAACAAACTGCAGCTGGCTCAGGATGAATTCCAAATAAGCTAAAATAAACGTTTTCTTAAAGCTCGACTATGCTTTAGTACATGCGCTACTATTGTATTGTACAATAATGTGGCGTGTCACGTATCCTGCTTATGTGCAAACATTAAAATTCTTACAAAATCAAGGGATAGGAGGCGTTGTTGGTGCTCATTTCTGAGATTCAGTGAACCCATGTTACTCGCAATTTTAGATTCTGCAAACTGATGGCTTATTTAATTCTAATGAGGTTGCTGATAGGAGAGATCCAGAGAATCAAAACCAGACCGACGAGGAACAAAATAACGATTTTGTGAAGACAGTACATTAATAATTGCAACATGGAGTACATTATGGCACTGCGCTTTTGTTTTCAATCTTTAACGCAATGATTTCATTTTGCATAACAAAGTTTAAAGCAGGGTTTGTTGCACTATTTTGTCCCTTTTTAATTCTTGAGCCTACTTTTTTTTCTAATAAACTGTTGATGGTCTTTTGAGACCAAAATCGATTCTATCTTTAAATAAATTTTAGTACTTTTTCAGAATCATTGACTGATTTTGGGAATGTAATCCACTGTTCAAATTTGAAGTTGCTAAATTTGTGCATTGTTTTTTGTACAACAAAACTAAAAATTTTTTTCTCCATTGTTTTTGTAAAAGATCGTTCTAGTCAAGCTATGAGGCAGTTGTGTGACTTCAGCAATTAACACATTCTGCGTTTCTGCACAAAATTAATAACAGATGGGTATTTAACATCAGGGAGTCAAAATTTGGAATTGCATTCCTGCAGATATTAAAGTATTCTTGTACAAAAAGTTCAAATTTTGTCACAAAAACTATCTCATGCAGTTTACATGTTTCTTTTCATGTTACCGACAGTTCTTTGTGTACATGTAAAGATCCAGTACATGCTCACGACGGGTCGAAGACTCTGAAGTCTTCAAAATGTTACAAATCTAGTACAATCTTCAAAATGTACAGTTGCAAAGTAATTAAAAACTTTCATGATATTGGCATGAATTACCTCTCTGATAAAGAGAGTGGTTACTTGACTTAATGACCATAAGGTTCTTAACACCTTTCCTGTTGCTTTCTTAAACAAATGCAGATTAATTTCCACTTTGTGCTGTTACCAAGGGACGAAATAAATTTATCTAGTCTTGCCTGCTCTTGAAGGCCAGACATACCTGATATTTAAGTGGAGAGCTAGTTCCCTTAGCCCCATGAGATGAAAAACTTTTGTTGGCATGAAGTGACTCCAAATGCTGACAGAAAGTTATTCAAAAGATTTGGTGGAGGATTTTGTAAGCTGGTGATGCTAAAAACTACTTGAAAAAAATTTGTGTGTGGATATGCCATGGCAAAGGATACTATCTACAGCCAGCGAGTGTACAATGACTCCACAGTTAGAGGGATCAAGCTGCTTACTGATTTTCTTCACCAGCTACACATGGAAGGAAATCTAGAAAATCGTGTGTTCGTTGTAGAAGACAATCCTAGAAAAATCCCAAACCTAAGAAAACGTCCTTTCCAATTTGTTTAATGTGGTACTTCTGCATTGTTGCTGAATAATTTTGCCCTTTAAAATACAAGAATAATAATATTGCTTGGCCAGTCAAATCAGTTAAGTTGAAAATCAAAAAACTTAGCTCAAATTGGTGGATGCTCGAAATTGAGTAACTCATAGTGACCAACTTTTAAACATTATAGCAATATTGTTAATTTCAATCAATTTTAGATTACAACAGCGCAATATCTAATATACTAGAATAGTGATAAAATGCCTGAAAACAAGCATCAAAATACAATTTTGCAACTTTGCAGGGGACACCATGCACGAATTCAACATTGAAATGCTTAATATTGATGCAGTCAACTTTAATTTTTACCACTTTGTCTTAGCAAGGCTTGTTGAAGTGTAATAAAATAACAATATCTCTGGAAAGGATGACTCAACTTTATTCATTTTTTTTTAAAGATGGAGACTAACATATAGCTTCTAGCATAAAAGTTTGTTAATAGTACTTTGGGCACACATATTGCATGTGAACTAATAAACCCATACTGTGCAATTGCAACAATCATTAATCTTAGTTTAGTTTAGTAAAAAGCATAGTTCATGAAGTAACATTGAGTCTCTACCGCATTTCAAAAACTAAATAAATTGCCTATTTGAATACGACTTTCAATAAAGTCGATTTCATTTTGCTTTCGCGATAAGCTTTTCGGACAGAACTCTTCAGTTGCGATCTCTGTCTGGTTTGGTATGTGGTGAGCAGGATCTTTTAAAGACCAAATGCAGTAAGGAGAAATGCACTCTGCAGTACAAAGAAATGTACTATGCTGTAAGGAAAAATGCATTTTAAGGAGATTGCACAATAGTAAGGAGAAACGCAATCTATCCAATGACAGCGGGCTTTGATTAATGTGGTAGTTTATAGTAATTTTCTTCAAGAGGCTGTTTTAACTTCACCCAACCAAAATGTTTAGTAACAACAATTTAAATCTTGTAAAACTAGGAATTACCGACAAAATTTTACTAAAATACCGGTACCTATAAATCAGTATTAGATACTCACCAAATGTTGCATTAAAATGTACTTCTACAGTTTTGAAATGAATGATATACCGAAATTCAACATCAAAAGGCTTAATATTTGATATAATCAACTTAAATTTTTACCGCTTGGTGGCAGCAACGCTCATTAAAAGTATAATAAAATAGCAATATCTCTGGATAGGATGACTCAATTTCGTTCATTTTTTTTTTGAAGGTGGAGACTAACATGGGGCATCTTTTGAAAACGTGTCCACAAACACATCTTATCCATATCGCCCACGAGTGGCAAAAAAGGGCAAATTTTTGGAAAACTTGGCCTCAAAATTGGCCTGGCGGGGAAGGTAAATATTGATGAAAATTTTTGAAACTTGGTATTTATGATCTACTGATTAAACTGCAATACCAAAAAATAGTTAAGCTTAAACAAACAAGTTTTTAATTTTTGTGGGGCGCCTGCAACACCCTAGTGCACTGCTGAAATTTGTACACAACGTTAGTAATTATACATTGTTTATGCAAACCGAGTTTGGGGGCACCAGGTCACATGACCAAAATCTTACAGGCCGAAAATGGGCAGAAAGTGGACGATATTGAATTGATGTATCTCGGTAAATACCGATTTTAATGGAAAATGATTTTTCAGCACATTATCAATCACCTTAGGGTTGGTTATGTTCGTATACCCTAACTTGAATATTATTTTTCTTCTTTTTTGTCTTTTCTTGTACAGTTTTTTTTTTTTCTTCTTTGGCTATCTACTTTTAAACCGCTAAACGAACTGTATTCAAAATTTGAGTGATTGAAGATATCAGGGAGGACTAGTGCGGAAATGAAATCGAGGGTGCCAGGTTTGGGGGATTCCCCTCAATCGGACCCTGAAAATTTTTGAACTTTCAATCCGTTACAGCTAGATTGATCAAAATTTCGAAATAAGTAGATGTTAAAAACAAACAAAGCCTAACAAAAATTAGGGGTTTAACAATGGGGGTTTTCTCCAAATCGGCTCCCCAAAATTCAAACTTTTTAACCTTTTAAGCTGGGCCAACGAAATTTTTAAGGTAAGCAAACATGAAGAAAAGACAAAATTTAAGGGTACCAAAATGAGGGATCCTCCCCAAATGAGGCCGCCAAAATCGTAACTTTTTAACCACTTACGCTGGACACATAAAATTTTCAAGGTAGGCAAATACGAATAGTATAATATGAGCATTTGGAATCATTATTTAGTGTTTATGTTCACCAAATAAATTAACTGAACTCAACGAAGAAAAATAAAATTTGACAAAATTTGGGGATACAACAATGAGTGTGTTCCTCTCAAACGGGGCCACCAAAATTCAAACTTTTTAACCACTCACACTAGACGAATGAAATTTTCAGGATTAGTCCGATAGAAATACGTCAAAATGCATTGAAACCCGGAAAAAATTTATAATAAGCTGGAATTTGGCACTATCACTCAGGACCATGTCCTGAGCCACCAAAAAAAATCCCCATGTTTTGGACATGGGACTTTCCCTTTTTTCGGCCTTTAAAGTCTGCCATCTACGGTCAAAGAGCCTTTACCATCCAACAGCCAATCCATAACAGTTGTAAAAGTGCCAAGTTTTGCATAAAAGTTGGTTTTCAAGTTCAGGTTTAAAACTAATTTACTTTGAAGTTGATGACGTCATATTTGGTGACGTCATTGCCCCATTTTAATTTTGGAAAAATGACTTTTTCTGTATTGATGACTCGAATTGTGAATGAGAGTTAGGATTTTGGTTCCAAACCAAAAATTTCTTAAAACAAAGTGATGGCGTCACAAACGTTTTTGATGACGTCATCTGTCAAGAGTTTTGATCGTAAATCTGAAAAAAAGAAACATTGCGATACTTTGAGAATATCAGCATCGTCATCATTTTGACATTTAAGGCGTCTTCGAGTTTTCGGTCGAGGACTTGCGTCATCATCCTATATGCAATGGTTCTAAAAAATAACAACTAGCGCAATTACATGTAAATTAATGCAAATATGTTCCGAGCACGATAATATATCCATGAGGAACAAAATTTTTACCGTTTTGCAATGCCTGACAATATTGTTATCTTATGCAAAATAATATGTTAGCATACTTCTGCAATCTATGGTTCTAAATCTATTCTAGAGTAAGCCTTGCATCTAAACTAAACTTATCTATTCAATTAAAATAACATTTGAACAGACTTATCTGATTATCTAAAATAATATCTGATCAAAAACTTATATAATCAGCGAGATTTTTGAATAACATTTGAGCAAAACTTAATTACTGTAATCTATAATAACCTCGCTAATATTTGACAATTTGCAGTCTTAATAATTTTTTATCTTTGCTAATGTTTTTAAACTAAAATTGCCGCTTAACTTTATCTGCGTGAGGAAGCTTTTTGATAAACATATAGGCTTTCTTATTCTAACTGCAGAATGCATTATTTTGTTTTAATATGATATTGGGAGATATAAGTTTTATCTGCTTGATTACTACCACCGGCGTAGCCAGAAATAAAAAAAAAGGGGAGGGACAAAGCTTTTTGTTATGATTAAAACATATGCAAATCGAAAGTTTATTTAGGACTACTGGACAAAGGTTTAGCGATAACAGGTTGAAGTTCTGCGTCGTTCATGCAGCAGACGCATAAAAAAGAAATAAATGAAAAAAAAATAGAATTAAAGTGGTTTCACGATTCTACTTTATTTGATGATGCAACAGCGGATACAAAAAAGGGCGTTTTTAAATCGCAGATTGCCGTTATTATTCAAGCAAGCTGGCATAATAATATTTCAATTTTCGAATAATTATAGTAACATTTTATTCACCAAGTTGCCTTGGCCAGGAGACAGCGAAGGGATTTTTTGATCTTCGAGTCAAGCTGCCACCTGCCCATCTGTCTACCACAGTATGTTGCAACAAATTAAGAACAAATAAAAGACACAATTCGCAAAACATGCGAACAACCCCCGCCTACACTCGAAAACGATTAGTTTTTGAAAAAATAAGCGCTCCCTATTATTATTTGTGTTAACTGACAGTTGACACCATATACTGCTTATTATCTTCAAACCGAAAAAAATGCGCTGTATTGAGGTTTGCCAACACAAAGTTTCGTTTAAGTGAATGCTGTACTATTATTATTATCGTTGTTAGGAAATAAGAATGTAAGCATTTAGCACGAATAATGCGATAGCGACCGACCAATTCCTTATGTGCGGTTGTTTCAATCAAATAATGGGAATCTGAACGCGGTGTTCGCAAAAAAAATGGTCATAACGAAATGCAATGGGTTTATTTTTATTTATATGGCATGCTCGCGATCAAAATTTGATTCGCGCAGAAAACTGCGTATAGAATGTTTCCAGAGCAAATTTTCAGGCCCGGCCGTAAAATCGTAAAAGTACGGTCATATCGTTACTTTGTTTAAAACAACTGGCTGCTTGTAGGCTGATAAGGCGATACGCCGAGCGTACCAAATTTTGGTTTGAATTGAACTATAAAAGACGAGCTTTTGTGCACAAAATTTTACGCACAGTATAGATCGGCATTATAAGCGGACGGCGTCAGCGCGACTTTTTGCTCGCAACCAATCAGCGCTCAATATAGACTTCGATACAATTTGGGCTACGTCGCCGGACTCGCTACTCTGATAGACAATGAGAACATTGCTCATTATCAACACAGCTATACGGCGCAGTATGTGGACATAGTAATTGATCGATAAAGATTTCCTAATAATAAATTAGCATCTTATTTACTGTGTTAAACATTTGATATTACGCAGACTGAAGTTGTTAGATTAATTCAAACCAGCCGGTTGCCGTTCCCCAACCCCAGCTGAAAATGAAATTAAACGATCAAGCTGACATTGTAGTTTCGCTTTTGGTAACTCACAAAAACTCTTTGATCAATATTATTTTGATTCCGTCGTTTTTCAGATACCGTAAACGGGCTCAGTAGACGGTTGGTTTAAATGTAGATACTCAAAAGCGGTTTAGACCAATTACGTCTGATTTCTTACTCCAACTAAACGCAAAAAAAAGAGCAGGCAAAATGCATTTAATCAAACGACATGCGTAGATTTATACGCATAAATACGCGTGATCGGTAAAACGGACCTAATACAGTATAATAAAAAATCAATTTCAACGTTCATAGTAAACTTAAAGTCATTCTCTTAGAAGAGATTTGCTTTCCTTCTGCGATTAGTGCTTCTTCCGAACGTTTTTAAATAAAATATGCTCGAAATTTATTAGGGTTGAAATACGATTCGACTATGGCGACATTTAATTCGTGTACTGATACGCGTCAGATCTCGGCCGCCCCAAATTCTTGCCTGTATCTGATTGTACTTGCTCCATTTTGGAAAATGATGAGTTTTGCACAAATGGATTACGTTTTTTAGTGCGAAATCGGGCTGCTTTCTGTCTAGTTTGCGTTCTCCCGCAAAAGTAACGCGGAATGCTGACGAGACATTATCATTCCACGACAGCGCGATACTGGCAACGCAATGATCTTACCTTTTTCATTAAATATCAAAACTGAGTATACACGCATTCCCACTTCAAAAGTTTGTGACGTTGCTTATTTGTAACTTGGGGTAGAATTATATTTGAATTAAGCGTTTTAAATTAAGCTATCGCAATTTTTTGACATTTTAACTTATGAATTATTTTTGTGAAGTTATGCACTTTCAAAAAGGAGGAACTGGTCCCCCTACCCCCCACTGGCTGCGCCGGCGCCTACTAGGCCAGAGTTTTACTGACAACACAGTTTTTAATTTTCAATTGGCAGAATTCTCAATATAATTCTCCCAAGTGTAAACCTAAAAAAAAGTTTTGAAATGTTTCGTTTGGTCAAATACTCTTTCAAATTTACCATTAAAACTCGTGACAGATAACGTCATCAAAAACGTTTGTGACGTCATCACCTGGATTTAAGCAATTTTTGGTTTGGAACCAAAATCCTAACTCTCATTTTCAATCGAGTCATCAATACGTCATTTTTCCAAAATTAAAATGGGGCAATGACGTCACCAAATATGACGTCATCAACTTCAAAGTAAATTAGTTTTAAACCTGAACTTGAAAACCAACTTTTATGCAAAACTTGGCACTTTTACAACTGTTATAGATTGGCTGTTGGATGGTAAAGGCTCTTTGACCCTAGATGGCAGACTTTAAAGGCCGAAAAAAGGGAAAGTCCCATGTCCAAAACATGGGGATTTTTTTTGGTTGCTCAGGACATGGTCCTGAGTGATAGTGCCAAATTCCAGCTTATTATAAATTTTTTCCGGGTAAGGGTGCGTTTAGACTGGACGCGAAGCAACGCGAAGCAACGCGAAGCGAAGGTTGGCGACCTTCGCGAGTGGTCGATTACGTCACTCGCGAAGGTTGCCAACCTTCGCGAGAGGTTGCTAATCTTCGCGACTTGTCGCTTCATAGGCTAATTTCAATAACTTACTTTTAAAATGTATTCAATGAGCAGAAAGCTTTGTGTACTTTATTATTGAAGAGCTATTATAGTAATCACAGGTTCTGTTTCGTCATAGAGCGCTGGAATTACCGGTAAAACGAAGATTGAGTGTATATTGTGTTATTACGCAATAACCGTGAAGAAGAGTCTAGACTAATAGCTCAGGTTACAAAACAATCTTGAGAAAAAAGTTTGTAAAGTATAAGTGAAAAACGAAGTACAGTAGATCGAATTTGGTAATGAAAAGACTAGTCTTTTCTTCAAAACGTAGTAGTACTATAGTACTTAGCCTATTTACTAGCTATCAATGATATGTTTAGATCCTTCAACTGAATGTCTTGACGATGACAGTTCTGGGTTTTGATGCAGAAACGCAAAAAGCTGGTAGCAGATGTCAAAAGTTCTCTTTAGGTGTTTACTCAGTTAACAAATCCTTAAACGCTTTCACCATCCATGTCTCATTATGGTAGTGGTAGATCAACCGGTATCTTGTAGAGTGTAAACCAATAGGCTAGTCTACAGGTACATTTAAAGCATAAGCTATGTTGTTTTTTTGATGTGATGTTTCTTTTTCAGGCAAGCATGTTATGATACCTGTAGTAAGCTTAAACAGTTGTTGGTATGTGTCATTTAGTGCTGTTTATGAAGACTCCCGATGTTAACGCTATGAGTGAAAATGAAAGCTGGATTTGTCATCAGTTATGTAGTGGATTTTTTGCTTATTGTGCAATGGATTGCTGTGTTGATTTGCTGGAGAAAGCAAAAAAACATTGCAGTTTTTGCATGATTTGACACTATCATCGAAGGACAAGAATTTAGCTCAGTAATACTAGCAGTTGCTTTGAGGAAAAGTCAGCTTCTAAAATTAAGTTTGGTGTTTTACTCGCTAGCGGAGCGCTTATCGATATTTAGTGCGAAGTTAACTGCTTTTGAGAGCATTTTATTAGTTTGCATTTTCTTGCGGTACCAGTAGGCTACGTTGCGATGGTCGCGTTTACCTCAAAGGGCTTCGCTCCAAACCACCGTTTGTAAGACATAGACAAATTAATAGCTGTAAGGTCAAGCCCCCTCTTAGCAAGTTTTTGGTTATGCCCCTGATAAAAAAAAAAACATTTAGATTTTTTTATGTGAAAATTGTTACTCAAGCATCTGAATAAAAGTGTTGTTAGTTCTCACATTTTCATGTAACTGACGCTTCCTTCCCCAGTCTAATTATTTTCATTATAAATGCTGTATCAAGTTTTTTGTTTAGTGGTGACTAATGAGAATGGAACATTGGAACAATAGTAATGAACTTGCTTGGCGGGTACTTCTCTACCAATAATAGTAACTTCAGCAAAAAAATAGAACTCACTTTCTACTGGTTAGATATATATTGGCTTTCTAGTTCATCTAAATACACTGACTGTAATTGTAATGATTGAACTTCAGACTTAAAATTGTTTACGGTACTTTGTCACTTTATTTACCATGTAAAACAGTAAAAATTTTAAGAGACAGTAAAAATGTTTTGAAATTCACAAACAACTTAATTCAGATATTACACAAAGACACAGTAAATGAATATTTAACACATTTGACACTTCTATTTTCATCACATAGAACTGGAGTGAAAAATCACTACCACCAGACCACAATATTCATGATTATAAAACTTGGGATAGTCCAAAACCATTGCTTCCAGTTCAACTTGATCACTGTCATAAACCTTCAGAAACAAGAAGACTTTTAACAGGACATTCAGAAGAAAAAATTCCATGTTTGTAGCTATTCAAAGAAGTGACTACTAACTGGCCAATCCAAAAGTTCATAGAAATTTTTCGATTTTTTGTATCTTTCTAGCTCTATTGTATGTAGCAGTGTAGCTTGAAACCAATTTTAAATACAGTTTTATTCACCAAGTTGGCTTGGTCAAGCAGACAGTGAAAAAACTTTTGCGAGTTTTCCAGTATTCAAGGAATTGTTCAATTGTGGTTAGGCTACTTTTAAAACAACAAGCTAACAAACAATGGGTTAAAACACTATCAACACATTCAAAACTAGCCTGTTGGTGGGTTATTTTATATTCTGAAAAAAACAACATTATGTTAGTTTAAGTTTACTTTGAGACAAAAAAGCAAAAGCTGCTCAGCCAAAAGAACCATTGAACTGATACAATAGCTTCTGCTATGCTGCCCAGAAAAAAAAGTTTTGTTTTAAAAGCTGGATGTCGTGGGGCTAGGCCTACTGTTTTGGTGTATTGATTATAATGAAGCTTTGAGATCCAGCATAGCTATGAAAAATCACTCTAGGATTTACAGCCTTAGCTGTCTAGATCCGAATTAACTTGGCTAGCCTAGGGCTATCGCAAATCTAACTTTTCCAACAACCTACTCTTTGGACTGACAAATAGGCGCTAAACCATACAAATATACTATTTACGTTATTTTCTTGCAAACTGCGATTGTAAAAATCCAATCAGTGATTTAGTAGGTTATCTTACTACAGCCTGCAAGCAAGCGCTGTTGCGCAACTGCTTGCGAAGGTTGCAACCGGTTGCAACCTTTCGCTAGCTTTCGCGAGCTGTCGATGACGTCAAATTTTGGTTGCTTCGCGTCGCTTCGCGTCCAGTCTAAACGCACCCTAAAAGCTATTTTTACCGGACGAGGTAGGCTAGTGCAAAGAAAAGACAAAATTTGAAAAAATTCGGGGGTACCAAAATGAAGAGATCTTTCTCAAACAAGAACGCTAAAATTCTACTTTAACTATTTGCACTAGACTGATGAAATTTTCAGAATAAGCAAATAAGAAGAAAAGGTAAAATTTGACAAAATTTGGGGGTACCTCAATTGGGGTCCCCCCTCAAACGAGGATGCCAAAATTCAAACTTTTTAATTGTTTAAGCTAGACACATCAAATTTTCAAAATAGGCAAATATCAAGAAAAGACAAAATTAATTTGAGGCGCCAAAATCGGGGGTCTCTCAATTGGATTTATCAAAATTCAAATTTTTCAACCATTCAAGCCAGACATATAAAACTTCCAGAATAGGTAAATGAGAGGGAGAGAGAGATTAGTTTATTGCGACGATATACGACGTACAAAACTGCACACACTATTTACACAAAAGTAAATAACTTTACGCAGAATCATCAGCCACCTGAGTAGGCACGAAAGACCATAGGTCCGGTCCAAGACCGGGAGGTTGCTGAGTCTGCACCTACTCATTCGTCATTTGGAGTAAATTTTTTTCTTTCGCATAAATTTAATCATCGTGCATAAAAAACTGTTTTACACCTACACACACAAAAAAAGAGAGCAAAACGATAAAGGTTTTATGAGTAAAAAACGTAACAACAACGAAGGAAATGATCAATAAACAAGCTGTTGCGTCAGAGCACCATACAAAATGTGGTATCCTTTGCAATGCATAAAGGCGAGAAGAGAACTCAACGAACGTGTTGATCAACTATAATTTTGCTCTAATAAAAAGTACGATTTGATCAGCTTTTCAAAAAGCGGAACATTATTGGATTTTTCCGTTACTATTCGAGGTAATGTATTTCATTTTTTTGGTCCAGTAATTCCAATCGATTGATCGGTTTTAACATACAGTGTTTTTGGAATGTAGAATTTGTCAGATACAGCATTGCGAGTGGTGTACGAATGTGTTACTGAAATCTTTCTAAATAGTGGTAAACAAGTTTTTGGAATTTGGTTGTTATGCATTTTACTCGTAAATTTTGCAAGTTCCATTTTAAAGATTGAATCAACTTTGAGAAAGTTTAGTTGTTGGAATAAAGGCTTCAGTTTCGTTTTTAGTCGAAAACTATTTGTAATTGTTTTAATTAGGCGGTTTTGACGGACTTGTAATTTATTGAGCTCTTTAGTAGAAGCATTTCCCCAACACAATATTGCATACTGCAAATAAGAATAAGCAAGGCTATAGGATACTGATATTAGTGCATTTTATGGTACATACCTCCGGAGTTTACATAAATTCCATTAGCCGCGGTGAGCTTATTTGCGACATAGTCGATATGTTCTCGCTACTTCAGTTTATCGTCAAGCAAGACTCCAAGATATTTAATGCTTTTTGTTCGCTCTATCTTAAATCCTTTAATAAATACATCTAAGGTCTTATTACTTTTGGTAAACAAAAGAAATTTCGTTTTGTCAACATTTACTAACAGCTGGTTATTTTTTAACCATCTGTCTACCTTTTACAAGTTTTGATCTAAATATTTTTGCAAAAAATCAATATTTTTATGAGCTTAAGAAAGAACACTGTCATCTGCATACAGTGTCTGTATGCAGATGAATCGGAAGTGTATGTAAAATCATTTATATAAATCAAAAAGAATATTGGTCCAAGCACACTACCTTGTGGGACACTTAGGTAAATATTAAAGAAAAATAAAATCAGAATAGGTAAATAACATATGACTAGGTGCCACAATTGGAGAGTCCGCCTGCAATGGGTTCTTCAAAATTTTTAACCACTCAAGCTAAACAAATAAAATTTTCAAGACAGGTAAAAATTTATTATGAAAAAAAGTTGGGGATTTCATACTTAAGGGGTCCTTCAATTATATTGACACCTCCTCCCATTAACCAAAATCTAAACGAATTAAATCTATTAAATAGATTAATATAAATCAAAGATAGATAACAAAATTTGGTGGGTCTCATTGAGGAGACCATGCCAAATGGGCCCCTTAAAAGTTTGATATCTTACAGTAAATACGTAGTTCTCCAGCTATAGACATTACAAATTTTAAAAGTACCGGAGGCTAATATTAGAAAAAGATAAAACATGCCAAACTTGGTAATGCCAAGTTGGACAATAATTAGCCCAAAAAATTGTGTTAATTAAAGGGCATATAGAAAACTGCAATGGCATATAGCAAACATAAACTATTTAGTAAAAAACTCAAATAAATGCCTGTTTTAAATTTGCGTGATTTCAGCACTTTTTTACTTTAGTTTATGTTGTTGAGGAGCGGGCTTTAATTTCGAAACAACCGGATACCATTACTAAATGCGATACGAAAGAGCGATGAATTGCGATGCGAAAGAGCCTTTTCAGAATCATACATGGCTGTAAGTTTCGTGATGTAACGAAATTTTAGTCTCTGGAATTTTAAAGACCGCTTTGCGTTATTTCAAATGGAGTGAAAAACTGTTTAAGAACTCGTAAACAGTGTTGAGATTTGACGTTGTATTATAAACTGTTATGCGAGCTTTTTCAATGACGTTACTCAATTATTTTTGATAACTTCGAGAGATATAAATATTGAACTCAAACAACCACAAAGCGATTTAATTAGAGAAACAAAATTTGAAAGGAGCGCATTTAAATTATTGATCTGACTATAAACAACAACATTTTTTACAAATTCATTTAAAGTAATCGGATCACTATTTTAAAGCTTAATAAAGTTCAGTAAAATTTAAATAATGCCGCGAAGTCCTCAGAGATCGCTTGCGATGTCACGTTCTAGTTCGGCTTCGGGTTTGAACTTGACCTAGTCTGCCAGTCTGCCCGTTCAATATAAAGACAATAATACACCGACTGAGAGAGGAGCGGGCTTTGATTTCTAAGTTGATCATATGTTTCTAATACAGCAGTTTAGCTTAAAACCATTGAAAACACCTGGATATTTAGCACTTTTGAGAGATTTTTTTATTGCTATTAATTTCACCAAAAGCCCGACAAAGTCCAACCTCAGACCTCCACGTGGTGTCGGGTGGAAACAGTGGAAACACTGGCTAATTGAGCAATGGCATCTGGCCGATGAGGATGGGCGAGGTTAAGAAGTGCAGGAATTAGCAACCAGGCAATAGCGCAAGCGAAGGCCTGATACTGCGAAGTCCTGCCTTCTAATTTCCAACCCCTGACTCTAAAGCCAACAGGAGGTTGCGGGCTGATATGGAACCGGTAGTAATGGATCAATATTGCGGCGGAATGTCAATGCGAGTATAGGGTACAGCGGATAAAACGCGCTGCCGTGTCGCGGCCACAAGATAGAAAGGATGCTGGTCCTAGTCTAGCCAACATAGGACTTCGTGTCCATCAGCTTGTGAAAATCCCCGTGCACCTGTAGTTCCAGATGGCACTTGGGTAGGGGTCTGCAGCTGTATTGGGGGGGCTCCGCCGAGGCCAGTACTCCAGAGAAAAGTCCGTCATTTGCAGTGTTGGGTTGTTGCCATCGATAGAAATAGAAGTTCGTAGCTTTCTGTCTGTCTGAATTAATCTGGTCTTTGGAACTTTTTCCAGTTTAAAGAAAACCAACTTAATGAATTATGTCAGTTAATAGAAAAAAGAAAGTAACACGGATTACACCCCTAAATTCAGAAGAAATGGCTCTGTCACAACCAAGAATCAGTGAATTCTTGAGTGACAATGCCAACAAAGAAAGCACTCGGCCATCTGCGCCTTCAAGCCCAGATGCCGAAAAAACATCAAACCTGAGTCCTCAAGTTGAGAAGGTTCCTTTGCTAAAGGAGTCCGTCTCAGAAGCTGAGGGTACAGCAAAAGTGGCATGGTCGGTTGTAAAACCGAATACCACTTCAACTCTTCCCGTGGAGCTTCAGAATCCAAGTAATTCTTCGGATGTTGCTTGCAGGTCTGAGGTGAAACGGGGGAAAAACTATGAAAAAAAACGCAAGAGAAGGGAAAAGAAGCGGGTAATGAGGGGTCTGGCTGGTATGACACTTGCTGACCATGACCCTGAGTCTTCTGACCATTCCTCCAGCCAAACTAAACGAGCCAGGGAATCTTCGGATTCTCTGTCCTCCTCAACAAACCTCCCGCAGAAGCGTGGGCGACATGATGTCGTTCATGATATGCAAGGAGGCAAAGCCAAGAAAACGATGGCTGGCACAAGCACCCCAGCTAGCTATGCTGCGGCTGTGAAGGCCAGCAATCAAAAATTAACCATCACAAGAAAAGAGTCGGAAGGGGATGGTGGTATGGACAACATGGATCTACGTGAAGTTCAAAGTGCCATCACCAAAATGATTCTTCGTACCGATCCGGGTTTTCTTGTCCGTATCGAACGCACTTTTATCTTTGAAGGTAAGGTGCTGATGATATGCAAGGATGAGAAAACCTTGGAGTGGGCAAAACAAGTGATTGAGGCTATTGTACCGTCCTTGGTAGTTCATCAAGGCTACGATGCAAAAGGCCCTAAAGACTTGCCTCCAGCAAAAACCTTTGGAATCTGGTTGCCAGAGGATGAAGGTTTAAACATTTCCGATACCCTTACGCTGGTTTCCCGTTGTAATGCGAAAATCAGTCGTAGGGATTTGGAAACAAAGCATTCAGCGAAGGGGAACGGAGGGATGCTACATGTAGTATCCGTTCGGGAACCTTCGCTAACCACGCTGAAGGAACTGAACTACAACCCATACGCTGGTTATCGTCGGATTCAGTTCCAAAAGAAGGAAAGTGCCAAGCAGCTTCAGAACCTGGAGACGTCATCACGATCGCCAAAGGGTGATGAAACCTGTGAGGCAATAATGGATACAGCTGAGCCTGGCACTTCGGCAGATACAGAGAAGCCGACGACTTCTAGTTCGTAGAAGTCAGAGATTTTCTCTGTTGTATTGAAGTAGCCATATCAGCTGTTCTAAGAATAAAGCGCTATACTTGAGTACATCTATCATATAGATAAGAGTGGCTCAGGATTACAGCGGACAACTTGATAAATCAAGTAAAGCCATTACGGCACCTAAGTTATCCTTACATAATTTAGAGTGTTGGCAAATCAACCTACACAGATGTAAAGCAGCAAGCTATAACATGTGTGAAGTTACAAAAAGCGTACGCTCCGGGTTAGTGTTGGCTCAAGAACCATGGACATATGCCACTAAAATCAGAAGTAAGCTACGAGGATGGAACCTCTTTCAAGGAATTGAAAAGGGTAATCGTCCTCGGGCATGCATTTATGCTACTCCTGATCTCTATTGTTCTCTAATCCCGATGTTTTCAAATGAGGATATAGTGGCAATTAGAGTTAACAATGTGTGCCGAAAGGGAGACAGTTTTGTTTTCGTATCAGCATACATGGCAGCCGAAGAACCAGCTCCGCCCAATTTACTGAGGGATTTGTTGGTCTTCACAGAAAATGAACAAATTCCTACTATTGTAGGAACCGATGCAAATGCACATCACAGTATATGGGGATCCTCTGATATAAACCCTCGAGGAGAGGATCTGTTAGCATATTGTGCTAGTGCAGACCTAAATTTCTGTAATGTGGGTAATAAACCAACATTCAGAACTAAAACGCGTGAAGAGGTTCTAGACTTAACCTTAGTGAACCGGTGTGCATGGGACCGAGTGGTTGGCTGGCATGTTAGCAACGTGCCATCATTCTCGGATCACATGTATATTAGGTTCCAGGTTAAAGGCAGGATCCAAAAACAGGCTAAACTGTTTCGTAATGTTCGTAGTACATGCTGGAACAAGTATGTAAACGAACTCGAACAAAAATTAAGTCAACGAACTTTACGACCAGTACCAGTGCCTTCCTCAAAAGAAGACATTGATGTGCTGGCAAACAAGGTTCATTCCGTTATTACTAAATCATATGAAGCTGCTTGCCCTATGCGAAAGTCGCTTCGTAAGAAAGATAACATTTGGTGGAATTCTGAGCTTGCAAGTCTTCGGAAAGAGGCTCGCCGAGCTTGGAGAAAAGCCATTAAAACAAAACAAGAAAAAGATTGGGAGGCTTAAAAGCTCGCCTTATCTCATTTCAAAAAAGCTGTCAGAAAAGCAAAGCGCGATTCATGGCATAGCTTTGTAGAAAGCATGAATAGTCAAACACCAACGGCTCGCCTGGTTAAGATTATTCGAAGGAATGAAACCGTGCGTGTTAGCAACGTAATCAAACACAACGGAGAATTCACAAAGTCTCCACTAGAAACTTTAAACTATCTGCTGGATATCTTATCACCGGGTAGCCAGCAGTTAGAAAATCTTGCAACCAGGTCCGACTTAGTGGAGAACCCATTCATGAGACCTGAAGACACTGAAATGATTGCAAACATATGTTCATTTAAGCGTATGGAAGCAGCTATTAACGAATTTCAACCATTCAAAGCACCAGGGCCAGACGGGCTCTATCCTGTACTGCTACAGAAAGGCTGGAATCAACTGAAAGGATATTACCATGTCATTTTTCAAGCATACCTGAGACACAGCTATGTGCCATTGGCATGGAAAGAAGGCACAGGTATATTTCTCCCTAAACCCGGTAAGGAAAGCTATTTTGAAGCTAAATCCTTCCGTATGATCACTCTAACTTCTTTTCAACTGAAATGGTTGGAAAGGCTAGTTCTGTATCATGTTAATGAAGATAATAACGTGCAGGCAAAGCTTTCTGCATCGCAGTATGGTTTTCGTGCTGGAGTTTCTACGGAAACTGCTTTGCATGAATATGTACGCCGTGTAGAGCATTGCCTTGTTAGAAAAAAGCCGGCTTTGGGTATTTTCCTGGATATTGTCGGCGCCTTCGACAATGTCACCTTCCGTAGCTTTGTTGCGGCTCTGCGAGGGCTGGGCATGTCTAAGATTCTCACCTCATGGATAGAGACTCTACTAAGACATCGCACAGTCCAAGTAGAATTACATGGTGATAAAGTTAAAAGGGAAGTAGTAAAGGGGAACCCACAAGGTGGTATCCTGTCCCCTTTTCTATGGAACTGTGTCTTAAACAGCCTGTTGCTAGAGTTACGTAGCAGAGGCTTTTATGTTCAAGCCTATGCCGATGATCTAGCAGTGTTGGTCACTGGTGCTGATATGCTTTGGATCAGAGGAATGGCCCAGAAAGCAATAAATATTGCTGCAAACTGGGCTTTGGAACAAGAGCTACAGTTTAGCAGCAAGAAAACCGAGATAGTACTGTTCACTCACAAACGGAATCCAGACTTGGGTTCCTTGTCAATGAATGGCACAAAACTAAAACTTTCCAAGGAAGCAAGGCAGTTGGGTGTTACTCTAGACAGCAAGCTAACTTGGAAACCTCATATTACCCGAATTACCCGCAAAGCAACTACAGCATTAATGCAATGTAGACAAATTGTGGGTAAAACGTGGGGAATAAAACCATCTATGATGAAATGGATATACACAGCTATGATACGTCCAATCATGTCGTATGCATGTGTGTCCTGGGCTGGCGGTCTCAACAAAAAGTATCTAGTGAGGAAACTCACAAAGGTGCAGAGACTTGCTTGCCTGATGATTTCATCAGCTTTTCCTGGCACCCCTACTGGTGCTCTGGAAATATTGCTCAACGTAACTCCCATTGAGGAATTTCTATTGGCTGAGGCAGTGCGAGGGTCATACAGAATCTCTGTTAGTGGGCTCTGGCATGTCAACCCAATTGGTTCCTTTGGGAAAACAAAAAGCCATGTTGATGTTTGCAATGAGGCAAGGAAATTCTTACCTCTGATGCAAATGCCAGCTGACCGAATAACGAAAACAAAGGTATTTGAGAGAAATTTCGAATGTCAAATTATGAACAAAAAGAATGCCATCAGATTTGAAAGCGTTCTGAACCAGAGCACTGTCAAGGTTTACACGGATGGCTCGAAACTAAATGGGAGAGTAGGAGCGGGTTTTTATGCCGAATACCCAAACAACTCTCCAAAACAAGCATTTTTCCACCTTGGAATTTACAGCACTGTGTTCCAGGCAGAAGTCTTAGCTATTTCAGAAGTGGCAAAGAACCTGCTTTTGGATAAAATGCACAATCAAAATATTGTTGTGCTGGTTGATAGTCAAGCAGCTATCAAAGCACTCATAAAGTGCACTGTAACATCAATTACAGTGCTCAACTGCATTCGAAACCTAAATCAATTAGGTAAACAAAACCACGTCAGTATTGCCTGGATTCCGGGACATGCAGGGATTCATGGTAACGAAGTGGCCGACTATGTTGCCAAATCAGGATCTAGATCAAAAATACATGGTCCTGAACCTTTTATTACAGTCCCGTATGCCAGTTGTGTTAGCACGGTAAAGGACTGGTCCACAGATAGATGGAAATCTATGTGGAATAAACGGAAAGACTGCTTGAGGATGAAGGAGTCTGTAGGTTGGACGTCTTCACGACTAACAATACGTCTTCTTAACCTTAAGAGGCCTCATTTAAATAGAGTAGTGCAAGTTTTAACTGGGCACTGCAATCTACAACGACACAAGAAAACTACAGGTCGTGCTGAGTCTTCTCTGTGTCCCAAATGTTGCCTAGAGGATGAAACACCAAATCATCATGTAGGCAATTGCAAGCTCTACCAAGATATTCGTGTTAAATATTTTGGAATCACCAAAACCACTGTTCACAATGTGGTCACGAAATGTAATATTAACAAACTGGCCACGTACTTAAAGGAAGCTGGGAGGCTTTCTGAGTTCGACCAGTGAGTAAACAAAATAACAATAACAGCAGCTACTGTTGCAATGGGCCCAAACGAGGCCTACGCAACGTGTAGGTGGACTCTACCTAACGGTAGCAGATTCCCTTGCACCGCTGCCCAGTACAAAAAAAAAAAAAAAAAAATTTCACCAAAAGGTAAATTTAGGCTTGGATTTATTATTGCATTAGATTTGGGTGTATTCCGTATAAGTGTGTTACCTATCATCAAATCATTGACTCGATTTAATTCTCAGTTTAAGATTGTTTTGTGACACTGTATAATCTTGATTGTAATCGATTTGTGAAAAAAAAAACATGACTTAGTAGTAAGAAGACCTGTTTTGCTTGTACCCAAAATATTTTCCAATTGATTGTTTGAAAAGAGAAGATATTGCGGGGAGAAAGACATGCCCACTTTGAACATTGTGTTGGTTGGAACCGAAAAAGCGTTAGAGCAATCTATATTTGCTTCATTCCGAAAAGCAATGCCAAAGGATGGTGACTACTTGTACAATACGGTGCCAATTACTGTCAGTGAAGAAAATTATACGTTGGAGATATTCGAGACTAAAGTTTTAGAAAAAAACTGGACCAGCAAACTGATGTTGAAACCTCAATATATCGATGTGTTCATTCTAACGTTTCCACAATCTGACCCTGATTCTTATAAAGTGATCAAAAAGTTATGGTTTCATAAAATAAAGCGTCAATTTCCAAACATTCCAATTATTTTGATGGCAAATAAAAGTAATTTCAAAAAGGATGAACAACTACATGGAGTAAAAACGAACCAGCTCATAACGACAGAGATGGGCGAGCAGCTTGGACGAAGGATGAATGCAGCAAATTATTTGGAATATTCGTTCTCAAATGAAACGGATACAGACTGTATCTATGAGGAAATTGTGCGTATTTGTCTCAGCTATGCTTGTGAGAAACGGCGAAAAGCAAAGCGCTCCCATTTCATCCGAATCTTTGTTGCTGGCAATCAGGATTCTGAAAAAACAGATCTGATTCGGCGTTTTGTTTTCAGTGAGCGTTTAAACGTTTTGGGCGAGCGTATAAACGAAGAACCATATTTTTACAGCGAAAACGACAACAGCTTTTCAACACCTATTGAAATTGACGGAGAAGAATATGATTTGGACATCTTGGATTGTCCTGACAGTTTGAAGTTAGATTATTTTGACAGATGGAGTTCGTCTCCATTAGATCAAAGTGATTTTGTTAATGCTGATATTATTATGCTTACATTTTCAGTGGTTGAACCCGATTCGTTCAGTACGATATTAACAGATTTGATTTCGAAAGTGCAACACCGTTGCCTCCAAGAAGGTAAGCCAAGCGATTTCACTCCTCTAATCATACTTATAGGAAATCAAACTGATCTCAGAAATGATTCTGAAACTTTGAACAATCTATCAAAGCAGGGGAAGCAACCAATTACTTTTGAAAATGGCGAGCAACTCGCAAATATACCTTTTATTACTTACTGGGAAATATCTGATGAAACTGCCATTAATCATGTATTTGAAGAGGTACTTTGGTCTTCACTCCGTCATATCAAAGATACCAATCGAAAAGATACCCCATTAAAAAGGATATTTAATTACAAAATTACTCAAAGATTGTTTGATTTTAGCACTAGAACAGGATTTTGGTTAATAGATCCTTTGTCTTTGAGATTTGTTGATTGGAGTGTAAAATTGGTGAGTACCAGTGGTGAAGTCCTCGAGGACATCCTCAAGTCCTAAAATTGAAGTTCTTGGCCTTGGTCTCGAAGCTTAAGATCTTGGCCTCGATTCCTTCAAGTCCTCGAAAATGTTCTGTCCTCGGCTCGAGGACAGCACTTTTTTTTGATTTTTGTAAAGGGAAATAACCAAACATAAAAATTCTTGAATTTTGGCATAGGCGTTGCCAGGGTTTTTGATTGGGGGGGAGTCAATTTGCAAATCACATGCGATATGACGTCATCATAAATTTTCAAAAGGAAAGACTTTTCTGTAACAAAAATACCTCAGAATGGAAGATCAGAAGACTGCTTGGGCATGGGTTGGTACGTAAACATTTTGATGCTAAAAGGAAAGGACTGGAATTAAAAGCTAATTTTTTCAAAATATGTGCTAAATTTTGGAGGCGTGGTGAAGAAACTAATGTAACTCAAACGTATTACAGATGGGGATCTGGGCCTTTGGGGTCGAGGCTCCCAGCCGCCGGAGGCTATGAGCGACTTTTTGTAATTTTTTGGAAAAAATAGCTAATTTAATGCCAATTAGATCACATCATGCACGTTTTTAGAGCCGTTTAAAAGAACTAAATTTTTAAGATTTAAAAGCCACTTGAAAAAATTAATTTAATTTTGTTCAGTCTTCCTTTTGCTTACAATTCACGTTTAAAACCTAGTATTTTTTGAATAAATTTTTAATTGATTTAGTCCAGATGAAGGTAAGCAAGGTACATTGCGTTCTAATATTTCCCCTCGCTATTTTTTTTTTGTCTTTTGTGTCGTTAAAACTGGCGAGTTGGAGGTGGATTGTTATTTGAAATTCGTCTAATTAATGGTTACTTATCATGTTATTGCATTAAGCTTATAAAAAGGTTGGATGAAGGCAGTACTTAAACTGTAAAATTTTGCATGGGGGGACGCTTTAGCAGCCTTGACCAAACGCATTCGGAATGCGAATGAAATTTGCTGGAAATACTGACTCAAGTTGTATTTCTCTCCCATAAATCGTGTGAAGACCAAAAAAAGGTGTTTACCGCAATTTGGCAGTATATTCGGCCGAAACTGGGGGGATTTATTCGTGCTAACAGGCACTTTTTTGTCTGTTCATTCAGCGCTGAAATCTCGATTGGGGGACGCTAAATCTCGATGTGGGGACGCGTCCCCCCTACAATTTAGGTACGATACTGCTTATAAGTAAATGGATATCGGTTTTCATATTTTGTGTATTTGAAAATCTCGTAATTTTTTATTTCGCAATTTTGTTTTTGATAAATGAAAATAAATGATATCCCCCAAACATAAGCGCTGGAGTTATTTTTCGAAAGAAAATTAATATAAGACCATGTCTTAGTTTCGGGGAAATACGGCAGAATCTTTTTCCATAACAATAATTGCAATACGTACCTTCAAACCGACACAGTAAGCTTGAACGCATTATTTCGAAGTAGAAATGAAGCATGTTTTGGCAAAAGTTGATAAGCAGCATTTTTCAAAAAATGATTTTTTGGTATTATTCAAGTTATTTGATTAAAATGGTTTTCCTGAAAAGAAAATTATGTTTATTTTTACGTATTTTTTGGTAATAAATGGCTTATTATGTTGCACTTGACAACAGAGCCAAATGAAAGTTTAAAACTTTAAACGCCATTTTCGCGAAACGGCGAAATGCGACTTATCAACTTTTGCCAAAATGTGCTTCAAATGCATCTGGCGTCACAATGAGGTATTTTTTACGATCTACCGCAACATCACGTTAAGAAATCCGAGCTAGCATTTTTAACGATTGTTAGGCCGGAATCACATGATCAAGTTTTTTGCACAATTTTCTCGATGAATATTTTTTGAGTTATCGCATGTAGACGCAATTTTCTTGCTCAGCTTCTTGCCGGACGGAAGCGGCTGGGTTTTTCAGCAAACAAGTTGCTGAACTATCACACAAATTTTTTTTGCTGTAAAACCATTTATGCAGCGTTCAAGGAATTTTTTTGAAATTTGCCGTGGCGATTATAAAATTATGCCCGTTGTCGATTCGTTGTTATTTTTCGTTTGTCAAAATGTTGCAAGCACGTTCACAAAAGCAAAAAGCTACAGCTATAGCTACAGTATTTGAGTTCTGCCGCAAATTGCGTGATTTTTTTTCGACCTGCAATAAGATGAAATAGATAAATGAAAATTGTCAAAATACCTTTTCTTGCGTCGAACGCTTTAGAGTGTAGCGTAGCTTTTATTATGCTTTGCTATCTATCTCTAATAAATTTACGGAACATTGCATGATTGATCTAGTAAAATTAAACCGAGTATATTTTTTCCGGTACTTGCGGTTTTAGAGGGCTCAATAATTGGATGTCAGGGTAACTTGTAACTTTATTGTTTTCAAGTAAGAATAAGAGCGTTTTTGTTTGGTTTCTTACAAACTCAGAAATAGATGAAAATTATTTACTAAGATTTATCTTTACTGCTCAAAAACGCAACAGACTCTTTTGCCAGTAAACACGTCAAATTTTAACCAAAAAAATAATAAAATCATTACAAATTTGGCACTAGCGAAAGCAGGGCCAGAAGCTTTTTTTCCGATCAGATAAAAATTTTTAACATCTTGAGTAAAACCAGATCCAAATTGAATACTTATTGCAAATATTTGCAGAAGTTTGAGTAGAAAAACTTCATCCAAACATGTATAAAATTGCTCGTAACTTTTCATTGGTTCTCAAATATCCACAAAAATGAAGAAAAAACCTTGGGTTTGCTTGTAAAAAATAATTCTTCATCACATACAATTTTGACAAATTTTGACCGAGCCCAAAATTTTGACTTCGACCTATAAAATCTACCTGAACTGGCTCCAGAGCACCCAAAACCAATGTTGGTATACGTTTGATAAAACACTAAAATAAAGCCATGAAAAAATTTTGACTTAATTGACTTTTGCGGGCCCTAGTTATTATATACGTCATTACAGATTAAATCAAAAGCGGTAAAATTTCTCACATTATTTTTGCTTGATAATTGTGACACATTCGTTTTTTGCGTTGACTTCGGCGGTATTTTTTTGTATTCTGTGGCTCAATACTCTCAAAGTCACGGCTAAAAGCTAAGTTTTCTTCATTGAAAGCAGCGGCTTTTAGAAAACTTGCTGGCAAAATAGAGCTCGGTTCTATTTCCCCGCAAGAACTCAGCAAGACGTTCTAGACACTGATATTCATTCTCACACAGCTGCGCAATAAAATTGCTGACAGTTGCCTGCAATAGTTGTCTGCCATAAACTTACGTGACCTATCACACGATTGATGCAAGGAAATTGTGCAAAAAACTAGATCATGTGATTCCGGCCTTAGGCAAAATGGTTGAGAAATAGCATTTTGTCTACGAAAAATTTTGCTCGTTAACGCCTTTTTGCGAGCGAAAATGGCCTTTACGAGTTTGCTAACTTGTTGTGTCATATGGGCCCAGATTAAGTAAAGGCTATTTAATTGATGGTTCAAGTTTACCAAGTTTGCACTGATTGATTAATAACCTTTGCTCAAAAGAAAACATTGAGCTTTGTGTTTTGGACAAATCCGCATCAGTTAAGGACGAATCCAATTCTGATTTCAGTCTATGGTTGTATGCACCAGGGCAGCGGAGCCATTGGAAAAAAGGCATTGCTCCAGCTCCCGTTCTTCACACCTACGGCTCCAGTTCCGGAGCTGCAGTTTCTTGAAAGTATGGCTTCAGCTCCACATTATTGCCACTTGCCAGTCGCAATAAAGTAGAAAGTTTTGTTCCAGTAGTCTATTCAATCTCTAAAGTCAACTATTGACAGGCGGGCAACCAGGATTTTGCGAAGAGGGAGAGCTTAAACCCATAGGTAAAATTGCGTTTCATAGACGTGGGGTTTAGGAGTAAAGCCCCGTGACAGTTGGGCGATTTTTATGATTTGTTGGAAAAAATTGCCGTTTTAACTCCATTTAGATTGAATTTCGCACGTTTTTCGAGACATTTGAAAAAACATGAATTGCTAAAATTTAGAAGACCTTTGATAATTAAATTTCTCCGCCCCACCTCTTCGCACACTAATCAAGTCCAAAACACGAATAAAAGCATGCAAATTTGGTTAAAATTTTTAAGCGAAATGGCTAAAAAGGAGTCTTTAGCCCGTTTCTGATTGCGCCACTGACTGCTGGCTGCCGATACATCCTAGTACTCATCCACATTGAAAAACCATATAGACTACTAACAGACTAAAGCACTTAAAGACAAAATTCAAGGTTTTAAATAATTATATGGGCGTTTGCTTGGCTTTGGCAAGGTTTTTTGTTTCAGGAAAATTGAAGCTGAGGTTTGTAGAGTTTTTGGGGCTCCAGCTCCTCAACAAAGTGCTATTAAAGGTCCCGTCTTCAGCAAAAATGCTTGGCTCCAAATCCGCAGCCCAGGTATGCACAATTAGCGCACACGCTATCGTTCTCACAGTTTGATCTAAAAAAAAACAGCAAGCATAGGTGGACACAAGTCCGTTAATCGTTAATCCGTTAATAACGAAGCTAACTTTTTCACTTACTCGTTAATCCGTTAAAAAGTTTTTTCATGTTAACGGACTAAATTAACTTCCGTTAAGTGCTGTTAACCGACTAAAGTAACTTCCGTTAAGTTCTGTTAACTTTCGTTAAGGTTTTTATCTTAATATCTTGCAGCTTCGTTGTGCATTTGAACTTGTTTTTATCTTGAAATTAGATTAGACTGTAAAATGTAACTTTCAAAACACAAAAAGACCACCATAGCAATAGATATTTCCTTACAATCAGCTCAACAGCGTCAATACGTGTTCTAGAAGCTAGTGAACAAAACGAAATGTAAATTACACGCAAAACGTTAACGGATTAACGGACTTTATTAACTTCCGTTAATTAAAGCTGAAAATAACGGATTAACGTTAACGGAGGTGTGAAGTTTGTTAACGGACTAGTGGTTAACGAAGCTAACGTTTTGCATTAACTTGCCCACCTATGCCAGCAAGGATACATGCCTCCAATTAAACGGTGTGTGCGTTTATTGCATTTTGGTCGATGGCTGTATGCGCAGTTGCTCCACGCGTTTGTTTTTCCAGCTTGACCAGGAAAAGCCTAACTCGCCCCCTGTTAAACGGCACTGTGTACTTATTGCAATTGCCAATTACCCTTTATCATCAAACTTTTAGATTTGAGAAGTTTACGAATTAAAAAACTAATCGGAGCCTGAAATATGCAGACCTTGATGAACTTCAAAACAGGTCTGTAAACAAAAGTTTTGAACTGTCAACTCCGACTTCAGTAATCTTGAGCAGCAATCTTCTTTAGTTAAAAATTGTAATTTTGCACAAACTTTACCGGTATCCGTAATTTACTGAAACAAAGACTGTACTAATTTTCACCGAGTCGGTTCAGTTTCAAGATGTGATTGCAAGAAAGCTTTTTAGCTCACACACTTTTCTAGCGCTTTTTTAGTTCCTTTTTTTAACAAAACCAAAAAAGCGTTGTCAAAGTGGACATATGAAAAGGGAGAGGCATTTAAAAATGATGTCTCGAACTACAAGAGGAGGGTTTAGGGAGTAAATCGAACCCGGTACATAGTACGAATTTCCGGCGAAGACCTTTTTTTTGTCTGAACCGGCGAAACGCAATCGCGTGATTATCAGTCTTCGTACCCCTTGGAAAAATTCTCTCAGAGCTTGAACAGCGCCTTATGCCGCCACAAAAATTACAAAATCTGCATCAGAAGAATTGGACTAGATCCCACATTACTACCAGTAGCGTTGCCAGGGAAGGAGGCAGGGGGGGCTATAGCCCCCCAAGTACTTAAATTGTAAAATTTTGCTTGGGGAAACGCTTTCGCATCCTTGACCAAACGCATTTGACAGGCGAAAGTACTTTACGGAAATTATGTAATTTCATCGCCGAAATTAAATGAAGACGAAAAAAAGGGTTTCTACAAAAATTGAAGTGTTTTTCCGCGAAATTAGGTGAAGACCAAAAAAAAGAAAAAAAAAGGTATCCGCCACAATTCGGGACTATATTCAGCCGGAATTTGAAGAATTTATTCGTGGTGGCTGGTTCTTTTTTGTCTGATGATCCAGCACTCAAATTTAGATGGGGGGATGCTAACTCTCGATGGGGGGACGCGTCCCTCCTGCAATTTAAGTACTGAATGAAGGCCAGAGGTTTCATCTTTTACGACAAAAATCTTGAATTTCTCCGCAATTATACACGTTAATTGATTGACAAAAATTTGAATTGAGGGGCGCAGGATCCTTGGTCGTCAACATCAATCTTATTGTTAATTACAGTTGCACGCGAAAATCCTAAAAAAAAATCGAACTTGAATAAACATTATACTTTGCTGTCATCCTTTTCATCATTGGTGGCATTTCAATCGGAGGAGGCGGGCCCCCTCCCTTACCTGAAGCTATGACTTCTGGCCGGTCAATTCGTTTACTTTCCTTGTTTGAAAAATAATATAATGTAGTACCAAGTCTTAGTAAACTTTACTGTATTTTCAATGGCATTGTGTGAAAGCTCTAATCGGAGAATGAAGGGTTAAACGCAGTGTAGCCAGTTCTGTTTATTTCTGCTAATAACTTTTCAGGCCGGGTTTGGGCTAGTAATTGTTGGCCCGTTTACAACGTAACAGTTACCTCCGTTCTAGTTAGGATGTTAGGACTGTTTTAAGCCTTTGTTTTTATTTGCATCATAGAAACCTTACTTTAGATACAGGCGCGCAACCAGCATTTTTCTAAGGCAGCAACTGAACCAAAAAATGTTAAAATTAAAGCACGCAAAATGTATCCAATTACTGCTGTGATGAGTCTCAAGTACAGTAGATTGTAAGCAATACCTGAGGACGAAACTATGTGCAAGGATCTTTTTTTCCACTCCGTATTTTTTATAGTTAATGTTCGCAAAATAGTGCATTATTCGTAAAGATTGACTTGTCATTCTTTCCTGAGTTAACAATGGCGCCAGCAGAGAGGGGGAAATTCACATTAACAATACATAGAATTGCGTTACAGTATTGCCTGTGATTTCCAAGAAGATTAAGTTACTCACTACCTTCCAGTAATATTACTTGCCAAAACTTAATTTGTTTTTGCTTCTTCTATTTGAGAAGTTGCTGTTGTTTATTTATTTGCTGTTTATTGTATGTTTATTTGAACCATCTGAAACGCTTGGAAAAGTTCTATTGACTGACACAGCAATATGAATACACTGTTCTATTTTAACTTCTCTGCAAAGGCTTTGATGTTTGTTGTTTTTGCAGCCTATTTCTTTTTCTAATAAAATTCCAACCTCAATACCTCAATGATGTCATTATTATTCATCAGGCAGTCAGATTCGACCGGCTTTACCGTTTTCACATGACCACTTTTCTGGCCCGGTTCCGGTGCAGGCCTGGCGCCAGAGTAGCGTGACTGGGAGGGGGAGCAGAAAAAATATTTGGGGGGCACAGATAAATTTCACTCTCAGCTTCGGGAGAGAAGAACAAAAAAAAAAAGGAAAAAAGTCTTCATCGTGGCCGTTTACCTTCATATGGAGCACAATTCTTGCTTGGGGGGGCACTTTATTGCCTAGCGGTGCGCGGCGAAATCTAATGGTGCGGATCTCGCTTCTTGCCCAAAAATTCAGGGATGAAGACCAAAAAAGTAAAAAAAGGTCTTCTGCGCGAAATCTTGGGCTCAGTTCCGGTGTTCACTCGTGTTTTTCCTCCTGGAACAAAATTTTACTCACGCTTGGGGGGCACAGGCCCCGAAATGCACTCCAGTGGCACCGGGCCTGTTACTTTTTCTCGGGGCACAATCCTTGCATGGGGGGCACACTTTTTGCTTGGGGGTCACAAGCAGTGATTTTGGGGGTCACGACCCCGAAATGTCTCCCCGTGGCGCCGAGCCTGTTCCAGTGACTGTTATTATTGAGTCATACCCAGGGTAGGAAATCGATAATAAAAAAGTAAAGAATAATCGATATTCGATACTTCAAAAAAATAGTAAAGAAAAGGCGATTTCAATAACCAAAAAAAAAGTAAAGAAAAATCGATAATTGTAATTACATTTTGTTCACCAAGTTTCCTTGGCCAGGAGACAGCGAAGGGACGTTTCGGTCTTTGAGTTAAGCTGCCACCTGCCCACCTGTATACCACTCGCGGTGGATGCTTCACAATGTCCCTTTTAATGCTGAACGTAAAGCAGGGAAGCTGTGAATACCAATTTTTATAGTCTTTGGTTTGACCCGACCGGGAATTGAACCCGAGATCGATAACTTTTTATGGAGTCAAAAAAGAGTGTCAATATATTTTGACATTACGACTAAAAGTAAATATCTGTAAGCAAATGACATTGCACTTCAATGCATGTATATTTAGTTCAATGCATGTATTCGATTCATTGCACTTCAATGCATGTATATTCAGTTCAATGCATGTATATTTAATTCAATGCATATACTGTATATTCAATTTAATGCATGAACAATGCATGTATCAGAGGTGGAGTCGAGGACACAAGGCTCGAGGCCAAGGCCAAGGACACAAAAAAAAATCCGAGGCCAAGGACAGCCTTTGCGAGGACAGACACTCTCGAGGCCAAGGACAGGAATGCTCGAGGCCAAGACCAAAGGACACAGGCGCAAGCGTTCTCCAAAAAAAAAAGTCTTCAAAAAAATTTTTTTTGGCGATCTCCAATTCATTGGCGTACCCAGAATTTTTGATTGTGGGAGGCCTAAATCACGAATCACATGAAATGACGTCATCAAAATTTTTTCAAATAGGAAGTTTTTGTGGGACAACGATATCGTAGAGTGGAAGATCTGAAATCGTTGTTGCCTGTTTGGACGTAACCAGGATTTTGCAAAGGAAAAGGGCTGAAACTAATAGTTGAAAAATGCAAATATCTAACTTCGGGAACATGTTGAGAAAGCTTGTGGAACTCAAATGTGTCACAGACGGGGGTTTGGGGGCGGGGCCCTCGCCGCCGGAGGCTTTGAGGGTCTAGGGGCGAAGCCCCCAGCCGTTGGGCGATTTTTTGTAATTTTTTGGGAAAAAAAGTTATTTTAATGCCATTGGATCACATTTCGCAAGTGTTCAGAGCCATTTAAAAGCACTAGATTTTTGACATTTGAAAGCCAATCAAAAAAATCAAATTGTTTAATCCTCCTTTTACTTGCAATTTAAGTCCAAAACACGTATAACATCATGCATTTTGGAGTTAAAATATAATTGTTAAGTGATTTGGTCCAGATAGGGGGAAGTAAGGTGCATTGTCTCGGGCTACATTTTAGCAGTAAATAATAACCCACTCGAAGATTTCCTCAGAGATTTTTGTTTTGTCATGAAAATAACCAGTTATAGGAGTACACGTTTGCCAGGGGGCCCAGGCCCCCTCAATTGAAGTTCAATGATTCGTTCAATCAGCATTTTCCATGGCTAATGTTTTTTTTAAAGTATTTTGTGCGTAAAAACCTGCGAGGTTGGAGGTGAAATTCTGAATTGTTTTCGAAAAATGGTACAATAGATGGTTACTCCAACTAACCATGTTATTGTCGGGCCGGATTTACATCGCGCTAGGCCCCTAGCACTTTGGAGATTTTCGCAACATCTTTCTGCCAAATATAGGGGAAGACCAAAAAAAGTCTTACGATTTCAGCTCGGGGCGCCTAGTTGGTACTGCGTCATGTTATGGTAAATCCGGCCCTGATTAATATATTACGTTCAAGAAAAGGCGAGATGTGGGCCTGAAATAGCAACTTTTAGGACAAAAACTCTCCATTTTTTCCGGGCGATACGTTTAAATTGGCTGGCAAAAATTGAATTGAGGGGACCCGGTGCCCCTGGTCTTCAATATTGTTAATTAGTTATACTGTTGTCAGCGAAAAATGCTAAAAAGAAACTGAAACTGAAGAAACAATGGGCTTTTTTGTCACATTTTTGTCATAGTTGAAATTTCTATTGGGGGGAGGCCCTGCCCCCCTCCCATTGCCTACGCCTATGCTCAAAGTGCGGAAAACAAAAAATGTGTTCGCAACTTTTCCGCGAGGTTTCTGGCGTTTTCCAACGAAATTTCAACTGTTCAAAAAATAGTGCTGTCCTCGAGCCGAGGACAGGGCAATTTTCGAGAACTTAGGCTTCGAGGCCAAGGCCAAGGACTTGAAAATGTGTCCTCGAGGCCAAGGACGTCCTCGAGGACTCCACCTTTGGCATGTATATTCAATCACAGTACAGGTTCCAGCACTGCCAGTAGTTTCCGTATCAAAATTATCCCCAGAACTATCATTAATTGTCAGTGCCACTGGCAAAGAAACATGTGCTTCACTTTCCATAATTATCAGTTGTCACTTGTCTAGGCGAATAGGTTCAAAAATGTCTTACTTACTAGGCTATTACTGTATCAGTATGGCACTAGGTTTTTCAATAGCCTAAGCATTAATAAAAATAATTGGCTACTTAGAGTATAAGCAACAAAACTTTGTATTAGAACATAGAGGGTTTATACAAAATAAGAAAGTTGAGCGTACCGGTACCAGTAGGCTCTCGGCAAACAATAGCATTTGATAATGGCTTGTAAAATACCAGTAGGCCACCGCCAAATGAGTACAACTGGAATTGCGTACACATGTGCGTGCCACACTGCCACCTCTACCATGTTGATGTTGCGATAAGCAATGATTATAGCATCTGCCTCGCAGTCATCAGTCTGCAGACCTGGGTTCACTACCACTACTTATTCGGTAGGCTACTTTACTACCTGGTAGAGAGTCTTGCAAAAACTTGAAAAATATGTATTCATAGCTTTCCTGCTTGACATTCCTGGCCTAGCTGTAAGCTGCTAGGTACCATTGCCTAACAATTTTTGCATGTTTATTTACAGAGTTGCCTCGGCCAGGAAACAGCTAAATGATCATAAAGTTTTGGAGTCGTTGCCACCTGTCTACTACACCAGTAAAGCTTCACACTATCCTTTCAAGTGCTGAGCGCCAAGCAGGGAAGCTGTGAATACCATTTTTTAAAGTGTTTTGGTATGGCTCGACAAGGGAATCAAATCCAGGTCTACTGACTGTGAGACCAATGATCCAACCACTACGCAGGCCTAAGCCACCACGCCGCCTAAAGCAGTCCCTAGCCTACCAGCTACCACTGCACTGTGACTGTACTATAAGACTACTGTAAATATCAATAGCAATGATAATTACTTGAGCTTTTCGCTTTTCCAATGTGTGTCTAACAATATCATCTGAGCTCAGTAGCGTAGCCAATGGGGGGTCTATAGCCCCCCCATTGGCATGTCGACCAAAATGCAGAATGAGAAAAACACTACGTTTTTAGCACTTTTGAGACTGTTTTATGCTCTAGAGTGGACTAAATGGTGATTTAAAACATCTTTTGAAACATTTGTTCAGTGGGAAGGAGGCTAATTTGTCAAAAATAAAACTAACAAATAAATGAAAGCTTTGAAAAATGGTCAAAAATAAGCAATCAAATTTGATCGCAAGTGTAAAAATGCTAAACATAGGTGTCATCAACAAATTTATTATAAACTAAGGAATAGGGGGGCTATTCAGTATCAGTTAATTACCAATCATTTCTTTCAAATCTCTTTTCATTAGCCCCCCCAATTATTTTTCTCTATAAACTGTATACAAAATAGATTACTCCGAGTGAGTTTCATTGAAGTATTCGATTTTATAATTTACCAGCATCTAAACAAGAGAACTAACATTTTACCATTAGCCACCACCCAAATAGCCCATTTATGCCACCAGTTTAATCATGTTTGCACTGCCAATTTTAATGCCACGTTTTGAAAGCATTATTTTTGAATCAAAATAGCCCTAAAATGAAGTTATTTTTGCAAAACAAATGCAAAATTTTTGAGCGCTGGGGGCTCCTTCCCCAGAGCCCCGTGCCTCCGGCGGCCGGCGGCTCCGCCCCCAGACCCCCAAAACAGCCCCCCCCCATTGCGAATTTCTGGCTATGCGCCTGGGCTTACTGCAACACTCTGCACTGCTACCAGTGGCTAAAATGCATTATTGTGCTTGTATAACTTGGAATCGAGTCAAAAATGATTGCGATGCGAAATTTTGAACTAATGCATACATTAATTGAAGTAAAATTATAATTACTTCCACAATAAAACCGCAGTACACAAAAAAATGATTAACATGTTTCCAAAAAAGTTTTGCTTAACTTGAAAAAAAATTGATTAATTATTATTATCGATTTACCAGGCAAAAAAGTAGGGTAAAGGCACATTCGATAATGAAACTAAAAAGTAAAGAATTTTTGCGTTCGATAACCAAAAAGTAATAAATAACGATATCGATTATCGATTTCAAGTCGATATTTCCAACCCTGGTCATTCCTCCAAAATTGTCAAATTACGAAAAAACCGCGCCAATTAAAGAGTTTTTGTCATGTCAGCGATCTTCTTTAGTTGACTGGCAGGTTCTTTTGTGATTTGGCACTTTTTCTGCACTTTTTCGATTAAGCCCATCCAAACCTAAAACCGGATCTGGGAAGTGGGCATGTAAACGAACTATACATTTCAGAAATTAAAATATGTGAATTTTTTTAAGAGGTTTTAAAATCGGCAATTTTCAGCCTACTAGCTTGAAGCCACTGGACCCTACTTTTTTATATTCATAGCAGCTGTTCTGCAATGAACAGCTATGCAAATAAAATTTTACAATGCAATGCTTAGGTGCCATAGGCGTAGCCAGGATTTTTGATTGGGGGGGGGGCCAAACCACAAATCACACGAAATGACGTCATCAGAAATTTTCAAAAAAGTAATTTTTGTGGGGCAAAGATATCGTAGAATGGAAGATCTGAAGCCGTAGCCTGATGGCACTTAGCCAGGATTTTGGTAAAGGGAGAGGGCGAAAACTAATTGTTGAAAAGTGTAAAAGTCTAACTTGGAAGACGTGTTGAGTAAGCTAGTGTACTCAAACGTATCAAAGACGGGGTCTGGGGGCAGAGCCCCCAGCCGTCGATGGCTATGGGGGTCTGGGGGCTTTGCCCCCAGCCGCTGGGCGATTTTTGTAAGTTTTTGGAAAAAAAAGCTATTTAAATCCCATTGGATCACATTTCGCACGAGTTCAGAGCCATTTCAAAGAACAAGATTTTTAACATTTCAAAGCCAATCAAAAAAATTTAATTGTTCAATCCTCTTTTTGCAATTAAATCCCAAAACACGCTTAGAATCTTGCATTATGGTGTAAAATTTTAATTGTAAGTGATTTGGTCTTTAGGGGGAAGTAACGAACATTGCCTCCTGCAATACTTTAGCAGTAAATAATTAAGTTTATAATAACGTTAAACGAGGGCCTGGGGTGGCAACTTTTAGGCCAAAACTCTTAGATTTCTCACAGGTTTTGCATATAAATTGTTAAAAATTTGTATTAAGGGGCCCCTGGCCCGGGAACCTTGGTCGTCAGTCAGGGGCCCTTGGGCTCCCTGGTTGCCAGTTAGAAGCCCCGTAGCCCCTTGCTTGTCGGTTAGTAGCCCAGGCCCCCTGGTTGTTAATTAGGGTCCCTGGGGCTCCCTGGTCGTGAGTTAGGGGCTCCGGGGCCCCCTGGTCGTCAGTTAGGGACTCCAGGACCCCTTGGTTGTTGGTCAGGGGCCCTGGGGCCCCCTGGTCGTCAATTAGGAGGACCCCGGGGCGCCTCGTTGTCGGTTAGGGGGCTCCTGGCCCCCTGATTGTTGGTTAGGGGGCCCCTGGCTGTTAGTTAGGGCCCTGGGGCTCCCTGGTTGTGAGTTAGGGGCCCCGGGGCCCCCTGGTCGTCAGTTAGGCACTCCGGGTCCCCCTGGTTGTTGGTTATCAGCCCTGGGGCCCCCTGGTTGTCGTTTAGGGGCCCCCTGGTTGTCGGTTAGGGGCCTGGGGCCCCCTGGTTGTCAGTTAAGGGGCCCCCTGGTTGTTGGTTAGGGTCCCTTGGTTGTTAGTTAGGGGCCCTGGGGCCTTTGGTCGTCAGTTATGGGCCCCCTGGTTTTCAGTTAGGGGTCCCGGACCCCCTGGTTGTCGGTTAAGGATTCCAGGGCCCCCTAGTTGTTAGTAAGGGCCCCCTGGTTGTTAGTTGGGGGCCCCAGGACTCACTTGTTGTCATTAATATTATTGTTAATTACTGTTATGTGCGTAATTACTGAAAAAAAAAAACTGCAATTAAACATCGCCAGGCTATGTTGTCATAACTTTTTGTCGTTAGTGGTATTTTGATTGGGGGGGGGGGGCCCGGGCCCCCTGGGCCCCCCCTGGCTACGCCTATGTTAGGTGCAGCAACGCTTTTATTCGCCAAAGCAATTTGTTCGAGAGCAGCCTGCAGCAGTTTAAAATTAAAACATTTCGCAAAAAAAATTGTATAAACTTTTAACTCGGTGAGCTCCACCCTAGGCGGTCACTGAATTGTTCAATTAGGACTTAAACCTCGAGCGGTCGGATTTGTTAGTCTTTGCTTATGACATCATCAAAGCTGCTAACCAAAATTTAATTATCATTTGCGCCACCGCCGCTTCCTGGTGAGTGGAGAATAATCTGGATCAATTAATCGATCACCCCACTCTAGACTCTTACATAATTACGGTACAGATCTTCAAATACAGTATGTTTAAAGTGGTTAAACCGTGGTGGGTGCTACATCGGTTGCCCTATAGCACCAATTACTTGTTCTAATCATACCAACGGAGTTAGAGCGACAGCTTCTTCCTGATTTTGCATTAAAAGCTGAACCATTGTTTTTGCAGAACCAGTAAATTTTGGTTGAGGCTGCTTGTTTTAAAATTTTCATAAATTTTCACCTCCTTTTGTTTTATAATTTTGTTTTTAAACTTTGTTGTAGAAAAAAGTGGCGCACATTCATTCTTGCTTAGTAAAAAGTTGTGACAATTTTCAAACTTGCGAGAGCAAAACAGTATACAATCCACTAGCCATAGGTTCGAAACTATGGTTGTTTTGTTAAAATATTCAGCCCTATTAATTGATTTTTGAAATTTGGCTTGTGCTGTTGATTGCTTTGTTTATGACGAGGCTGGCATTAGTGGCGGATTTAGGGGGGTGATGGAATGCATACCCCCACCAACCTAAACATAACATGCCTATGTACAATAATAAACTTATTTGAAAAAAAAGCAATCAGTGAATACTCGATAGGCCGTGTGACTGCAATATAATTTCTAAAGCCATTCGGGAAGGGGGGCAGGAAAATGTTATTTTTACAGCAAGCTTTTTACAAAACAGAAATTAATTTTTTACAGGTCCGATTGATTTTAAAGGGCGGAATTAGCAAAATTCACAAGTTGCACTTTTCAGCGATAAAAGCAAAGGAACAAAACGGGAGTTCAATTATAACCCGTTTTTGCTCAATACTCAGGCAATACAGTAGTGCGGTTTCGTCCTAAAACAAATGCGTCGATTTGACAGAAAAATAAATAAAATGTCTTCTGGAATGTAGTTTTTTTACATTGTCAATTATACGGTATGTTGAATGAACACTTGAACAGAATAGACTTTTGGCAATAGGAATATCAAAGTGCGATGCTGATAGTTTTTACTCATTCTATGTAGATATAGATAGTTAGGTTGGCAGAAGTTCAATAAATCCGATTTTTGAAGCAGGAAAGACGAAAGAGCATTTTATTCTATTATTTAGAATTACAGAGATTAAATTAGGAATTTTTTATAACGTTTTTTGGATGGGTCGCATCAAATACAATAGCGTAGCCGAAGGGCGGGAAGGCTATCGCGACTCCATTGGCCTGCCGCTTAAAATGCAGAATAAAGAAAATAATTCGTTTTTAGCACTTCTGATACTTATTTTGCACTGGAATAGACTAAAAAATGATTTAAAGCATAGTTTGAACTGTTTATTTTGGAAGGGAGACTAATTTGTCAAAAATAAAACTTATAATCAGTAAAAAATTTGAAAAATGGCCAAATATTGGCATTGAATTTTGATCGCTTATTGAAAAATGCTTAACATAGGTATCATCAAAAAATACGTGAGCTCAGGAATAAGGCAGGAGGGATATTCTGTTTTACTATAGTTAATTACCAATCACTTCTCTCAAACTTCCTTCCCTTAGTCCCATAATTATATGTTTCTTTTGTAAAATATAGACGAAACAAATTACTCCTTGAGAGTTTTATTAAACTACCGGTATAGGATTTCAACATTTACCAGCTTGTAACTAAGAGAAATGAAATTCTAGCAATAGCTACCTCCCACATTGCCCATTTATGCAACTAGTATAATCATTTTTTGCACAGCTAATTTCTATGCCACATTTTAATAGGATTAATTTTTATCAAAATAGTCCTAAAATTAAGTTCTTTTTGCCCCAAAATACAAAACTTTCGATTGCTGAGGGCTCCGCCTCAGACCCTCTAACAGCCCCCCCATTACAGATTTCTGGCTACGCGCCTGATCAAAAGTATGCCCAACAATTTTGCAAGAGGTCAAGAACATTAATCATAAGCATCCTAAATTTTGAGATGATACACAATTTGAGCTTAAAAATTTTATCATCTCCCCACCAAAATCTTTAGATCCGCCACTGGCTGGCATTATTCTTAAAATTTTGAGCAAAAACGAGCCTCGTGATGTTCTTATGAAGTGCGTAAAAATAAGCTGTTCTTGTAAAAAACGTAGGCTAAGATTTTTTTACGTGCAATTGACCAAAATAGAGGCCAATAAAAAATTTGTAAAAAAGTTGTATTAACAGTTTGTTACATTGTTTTTGTTACCTTAATTATACAACGGCAATGGTTGAAAGCAATTAACCGAGATTTTTTTAAGAGGTAGGTGGATGACTTAAACCCGAAGGTCAATTTTCTATTTTTTATTGAAAAATGCATAAATTGGACAGCGTGCTGAGCAAATTGTTGCAATTCATGCGCATCAAAGACGGGGACCGGGGACCATGGGGCCCTGGTGCGATGCGCCCAGCCACAGGAAGATTTTTGTATTTTTCAGAAAAAATAGCTAGCATTTTGACGCTATTCAGATCAAATTTTGTTTTTTTCAGTGGCATTTGAATGAACTAAATCGCTGAGATTTGAAAGGTAACAGAAATTAAGAACCCCTCCCCACCTTTACTTACAGGTCAAGTACAAAACATGCTTCAACTCTTGCAACTTATAGTTAAATTTTCTTTGCAACTTGGCAAAGAAGGGAGCTGAAGCTCCATTAGGCTTTAGCCCCTCCTTGTTTGCGCCACTGAACCAAACATTTCAGTAAATATGCTCTGCAAGATCTTCGCTGCATTGTTTCTGATTAAATTATTCAAGAAGTCCATTTACCACTTTCTAAAGTTTGCTACAGTTTTTTTGTTTATTTTATTTCCTTTTCCAAACAACAAGACAGATACACGAAATTAGTGGAACAGGATTTTTTTTCGCGAAATTACATACACATCACCAGTAGCGTAGCCGGGGGGGGGCAGGTAGGGCTCGAGCCCCCCTATTGGCCTGAAAAGTATGCAAAATCGCACGTTTTTAGTGCTTTCGAGGCAGATTTTTGCTCAAAAAATGAAAACAGCCCCAACCCAAAGGGATTTGGGAGACAAAGTTGTGAAGGAGTTGCCGTGATTTGGCCGGAAGAACCGTTTGAAGTTGTGATTTCGGCCGAAAAATCCGTCTCAATTTCGGTGAAGACCTTTTTTTTTTGAGATCACCTGGTTTTGGGCGGAAAAACCGCCTCAATCCAATTCAAGAGCAATGAAAATTTGGGTCAAGGTCGCTTACAGTTGTCTCAACCTTCCAAAAAAGCCCCTCCACCCTTTAAGAAATCCTGGCTACGCTCCTGCACATCACACAATATGATTAAATTACACCGTCAACAAATTATTATCTTTCGTCGAGTCAAGCTATTGTGATCTACATTCTACAATCAACTGCGCGAAAGCATGCGAACAACTACGCATCACATCACAATACAATTTGTGCAAGCAAACAGCAGTCATCAAATTGCGGAGGTGGGCGGTACTGCAGAACAAAAGTCCCGCGGTACTGTAACGCGGTACTTTTTTAGTACCGTTATCGGTACCGTCGGTATTTTTTCAAAAATGTACTATTTTCGTTGCCGTCGGCACTTTTTAGCACAACTTAGTCGGTACCCGGTTTTTTTGTATGGAATGGAATAATTAAAATCTTTGCAGTATCAGACTTTGCTTCGTAGTAGTTTAGAGTAGGTGTCTTGGCTCCAAGGCACGGTGGGCTAGGAAGAGTGTTTGCTTGTCTGCAGCAAAGCTCAGCTGGCAGGATATCCGCAAGAACTGGTAGGTATTCCGTTTAAGTAGGGCTCAGGCATCTGAACACAGCACGTAATGCGTAGTTGATATCTGAATCAATTAAACGGCTGTGAACACTGTTGCACCAAACTAACAAAAAATGTATTGAAAAGTAACGGAATCAAAATTTTAGAGCAAAGAAGACATATGAATTTTAATGCTTTGTAATTAAGAAATGATAAATTGTCAAATTTGTCAAAAATCAGCTTCATATTTTAATGCAATCACAAACACGAAAAAATGTTTATACTGGTACAAATTATATTTATAGAGCTGCAAATGACCTATCGCAACGCGTTTCAACCTTGCTCAAGGGTCTCATCAGGCGAAAAAAGCTATGCAGGTGTCCAAAAAGTCAGGAAAGCACAGCAATGAAAAATTCTTACAAGCGCATAAGTAATTACATCAAAACCTGCAGTACAACTCCAAATACGGGCAAAGTTTGCCAAAGTAAAATGTTGGGCTAAAAAGCACAGATGTAGCATTGCATGTGACCACACAACAGGGCGATTTATAAAGACAATATTAAATAATGCTGCATCTGTGCTTTTTAGCCCAATCCTTTACTCTGGCAAACTTTGCCCGTATTTGGAGTTGTACTGCAGGTTTTGATGAATATACTTAAGCGCTTGTAAAAATTTTCCATTGCTGTGCTTTTCTGACTTTTTGGAGACCTGCATAGCTTTTTTCGCCTGATGAGACCCTTGAGCAAGGTTAAAACGCGTCGCGATAGGTCATTTGCAGCTCAATAATCTATAATTTGTACCAGTGTAAACATTTTTTCGTGTTTGTGACAGCATTAAAATATGGAGCTGATTTTTGACAAACCTGATAATTTATCATTAACCGCCTTAAGAGCGACCACTTTGTGCGGGTAGCCAAAACTTTTGAGAATTTGGCAAGTTCTCACGAAACTTTAATTAAGAAATGCGGGTGTCCCCAATGCAGGAAGCCCCTCTTGTCTGCTTTGGACAAAGCTTCTGCCTGCGGACGTCTGGTGGTGGACAGTTCTTAATAATGTCTGTTAAGTAATTCTTCCACCGGCCAGACAGCCTATGCGGTAACGTGCTCGGCTCTGGTGCGGGAGGTCTGGGGTTCAAATCCTGGGCCGGTAAGCTCGCCATCGTTGCGAATTTTCAAAAGGAGCTATGCTGCCCTAGGGCAATGTCGCGGCGATGGGTTCCGAAAACTTGTTACAGTCTTGGGTGTAATACAGCGAGTATAATGAAAATTTGATTTTTTTTTTGAAGTAATATTCTTCCCTTAGATTCATGCACTGAGTATCTTTTTTTAGTTACCACTACGCAAATAAGAGACTCAATCAATGCTCAAAGCATAACACCACGAAAAATATTGTTTCCAAAATGAGTAAAATTTTCCTATTGTAACGTACCGATTAACGGTATCGAGTACCGGTAGCATCGGTACTTTTTCAAAAATTTAACAACCAAAGTATCGTCGGTACTTTTTAACAAAGTAGCGGTAAAAGTACCGTCGGTACTTTCAAAGTACCGTGTGCCCACCTCTGCTAAATCGTACAGGTGACCCTCGATATAACAAATAAATGCGAAAACGGCTATCGCTGTCCATTGCTTAAAAATATAGCGCAGGATTTCAAAAACGTGCCGGAAAAAGTGGTATAATCCCCCTACTTCTTATAGTGGTAACGTTAACAGGCAAAACGTACTGAAAACACTAAATAAAACAGCAAACTACTACTACCAGCAGAGCACAGTTTACTTAACTTTATTAGGAGAAATTGACTTGGGTGTACCAATTTTAGGTGAATGTCACCGATTTTTATAAAGTCTTTCAAAAAGTTGGCAAACCACCCAACTAAAGCTAACGGGAAGTTTAAAAGTCGCCGGATATCGTTTAACGGTCGTTCACCCTTAATTAAGGGATTTTCGCTGACGCGCGGGGATTTTCACTCTTTATGCTTGTATCTCCTTGTCCATTGTTGGTACAATGTTGTGTTATAGCTCAAAATTTGCGCAAAGGCCATGTTTATATGAGTCTCTAATACATTTATAGAGTCTATAAGATTAAGTTTTTGAGATATTTTGAACAAGCTAAATTTTTCAATATTTTGTGTAATAAGTCAAAAGCATTAGAATCTTGAACACATTAAACATCAAAAATTTCAAAATACATCAATATGAAAATTACAATCTGCTAAAGAAGTAAATTACCTGTTAATGAACAAATGAATTACTTGTTTTAAACCGTGAATTTGATCATTGGTGTTTGATAAATTGTTGGTTGCTAAAAGTTTTACTGCCAGATATTACTGAATGTTTGTGAAGCAGGTAATTTACTTCTTTAGCACATTGTAATTTTCTATTCAATGTATTTTGAAGTTTAATATGTTCAAGTTTCTAATGCTTTTGACTTATTATAAAAAATATTGAAAAATTTAGTTTTTTCGAAATATCTCAAAAACTAAATCTCGTAAACTCTATAAATGTATTAGAGACTCATATAAACATAACCTTTGCGCAAATTTTGAGCAATAGCACATGATTGTACCACCCATAGATAAGGAGATACAATCATAAAGGGTGAAAATCTTCGCGCATATCCCTTAATTGGGGGTGAACGACTGTCAAACAATATCCGGCGACTTTCAAACTTATCGTTTGCCTTAGTTGGGTGGTTTGGCAACTTTTTGAAAGACTTTATGAAAATCGGTAACATTCACCCAAAATTGGTATACCCTAGTACTGACCAGGGTATTTAACCAAAGCATTTAAACTAAATATCATGAAAACACCAAAATTGGCATGCGGGTTGAGGTTCACCAAATTTTTTCAGAAAAATGTGTTGCGAGTTGATGAGGTTATCACTGTGACATCACAACCATAGTTTTGAAAAATGGCGTCATTTTGCTATGAGGTCTCAGACGATTTAAATTTTGCACAAAGCTTTGTTTTTTGATTCTGAATAATAAAATCCCTAAGTCAAGTTGGTTACATCACAAAAACGTCTCATGATGTCATTTTAGTTAGATATTGGCCGAAAACTGCTCAGAATTCAGAAAGTGACTTTGGCAATTCTCAAAATTGCAAAACTTTCAGTTACCTTAGCAGCTTGAAATTTTCTGGAGGCATTTGTGAATAATTTTTACTTTAAGTCAAGTTAAATTGAAATAAAAATCTTGTTCCTGAATAGAGTTATTCCAAAAAAAAACAAGAAGGGTGGGGAGCAAAATGCTCCCCACCCTTTTTGTGTTTGCTCCCCCCATGTAAAAATGGGATGTGTAAAAATGCAAAAAAAATGTAAAAATGTAAAAAAAACGTGTAAAAATGTAAAAAAAGTGTAAATAGCAAAATGCTCCCCCCGTGTAAAATGGGATTAATATTATTGATTGCCTAAGTTGTCAAATTTGAGACGTCGTTTTTGCAAAGTACAATTTAATTGATTTAGTGATTTATTATATAATTACTTTCAGAAATGGCAGAAATCAAGACAGCCAATGTTTTGACAAAAAACTCCTCACCGCGTATGCCACAAATTTGATATCAAGTTGTGTCAAGTCTTAATCAGAGTCTAACTGGTGATAAAAATAATCAGTAGCGTTCAAAGATATTTTGATTGGGGAAGGAGCATTTAAGTTGATTAAAGATTGATCACAAGCTATAGAAATCCTGAGACGGAATCCCCAGCCATCGCAGGCAGCAGAGTCTGGAGCGAAGCACAAGCTGAATAAAAATTTGCTAAATTATCAGGAGTAGAAAGTTTTTTTAATTTTATGCCTTATTTCCTGATTATTTAAACTCTAGAATCGAAAATGTTTAGCGGAAAAAGCAAAAATATTTGAACATGCTGCCAGATGCTCTCTTACTGTTATAGTTTCTCTTTGCTAGCGGAGTGAAGTATGTAGTCGAATTGAACTTGTTTCACCGTAAAATGCGAAAAAACACAAACAGAAGAACATTAATTTACGACTGCGTTAAAACGACGTTCGTTTAATCGAGGGTCAAATTTATAATGAAAACCTGTTTTTAACGTACAGTATTCCGTATTTAAAAAATATTAATCAGCTAAAATCTTTGGTTCCTTCATCATACTGGGTCCGATTCATAGGAGGCAAAACAACTGGAACCAACAATAATTCGAGTAATCAATAAAAGCCAGAACTGATGGTCATTAATAACTTTTGCTAATTTAGCATCCTCAGATAATTACGGTACTGTCAATGGTAACAAATCGTCTCTGCCAAATTTATTCCTACAAAAATAATTCTTGTCAACAACAAATATATCGGTTTAATCTTTAGCAATTTCTAATACATAGACAATTTTTTTTTTTAATTATAACTTTTTTTATAAGCCTATAGGCACTTTTGGTGTTATAAAGGTTTGGCAATAAAACTTGACAGTAAAGGAGAAAAATCGCTTTTAGCTTATTTTCGTTTCATTTTCTGAGATCAAACAAGATGCCAGCAACAAAGCATTATATTACATTATTGTTGGCTTGTTGCTGCTGTTGCATTTTACGAAACCCTGATTATTTTTGCAGTCGGCTGCGCGGCCGAAAGAGCAACGGAGTCGTTTTTGCATTGACTGGTATTGTATGATCTGGGTTCAACCCTCATCTAATCACGCTGTTTCGTCCTTGAATAGCAATTTTTACAATAATTCTGCTTGGTAGATTCGAAAAAGCAGCAAATTCAGCGGACAAGAATTCAAAAAAATCCACCGGAACATTAGATCACTGGCACATAGGCGTACCCAGGACTTTTGATTGGGGGGGAGCCCAAACCACAAATCACATGCAATGACGTCATCAGAAACTCCGAAAGAGGAATTTTTTGTGGATGCAAAGACATCGTAGAATGGAAGATCAGAAGCCGTGGCCTGGTGTTGGCACGTAAATAGGAACCCGTTCAAGAGAGAGTGCTTAAACCATTAGTTAAAATGCAAAAATGTCTACATTGGGAGACGTGTGTTGAGTAAAGAAGTTGTCTGTAATTCAAACGTATCACAGGTGGGGTCTGGCGCGGGGTCTCTTCAATTTAACAGCTTTTTTCTTTTCAATTTTAATTCTCTTCAATTTCAGGGGCTAAGCCCCCAGCCGCTGGGCGATTTTTCGTAATTGTTTGGAAAAAAGCTGTTTTAATACCGTTGGATCACATTTCGCAAGTATTCAGAGCCATTTGAAAGTACAAGATTTTTAACATTTGAAAGCCAATTGAAAAAATTAGGTTGTTCAGTCCTCCTTTTGCTTGCAATTTAAGTCCAAACCACGTTTAAAATCTTGCATTTTAGGGTTAAATTTTGTAAGTGACTTTGCCCAGGTAGGGGGAAGTAAAGTACATTGCCTCCTGCAATATTTTAGCAGTAAATAACACTCCAGTCGAATATTTTCCTTAGAGATTATTGTTTTGTCATGAAAACAACCAGTTATAGGAGCACATATAGAGCCAGGGGGCCCAAGCCCTTTCAGTTCAAAAATTTGTTCAATGAGCATTCCCCATTCTGTAGCTAGTCTTTTTCAAAAGTATTTTGTTGCATAAAAGCTGGCGAGATGAAGGTGAATTGTTATTGAAAAATCTACAATAGATAGGTACGCCTGCAAGCCATGTTATTGCTTGGACCGGATTTACATTGAGTTGGGCCTCTGGCACTTAGGGATTTTTGCAATTTTTTCTTGCCAATTACAGGTGAAGACCAAACAATTCTTATTTGAGTGCGGGGCCCCTAGCACTGTGCCATATGTTAAATCCGTCCTTGGTTAGTACATTACGTTCGTAAAAAGGTTAAATGAAGGTTTCAGTTAGCAACTTTTATGATAAAAACCCTCAATTTTACTCGGGTCATACGTTTAAATTGGATGGCAAACTTTAAATTGAAGAGACCCCGCGCCCATTGGAACAATACTATTGTTGGGGGCCCATTTAAATTAGGGGCCTTTTAGATATTATTGTAGAGGCATTTTTAAATTGGTTGGTAAAAATCAAATTGAAGGGGCCCCGGCTCCTGGGTCATAATTATTGTTGGGGGCCTGTTTAAATTGGGAGCCATTTAAGAATTATTGTAGGGGGGCCCATTTAAATTTGTTGGTAAAAATTAAATTGAGGGGGCCCAGGCCCCCTAGATCAATATTATTGTTGGGGGCCCATTTAAATTGGGGGCCATTTAGATGTTATTGTAGGGGGGCCCATTTAAATTGATTGGTAAAAATTAAACTGTGGGGGCCGGACACCCTGGATCAATATTTTTGTTAATTACTCTTGTACTCTTGTACGCGAAAATGCTAAAAGAAACTGAAGAAACAATAGTCTTTTTTGTGACATTTTTATCATTGATAGCATTTCAATTGGGGGGGCCTGGACCTCCTGCCCCCCCCCCCCCCCTGGCGACGCCTATGCACTGGCAACTACTAAGCAGCCCTGTGACAGAGAAAACACACATTTACACCTACGATCAATATGTACACGAACACTAATATTTAACAGGCTGGTTTTAAGCTGTTCAGGTTGTAACTTTTTTCAGGCTCAGCCATTGCGGCTGGTAACACCACTTTTAACATGCATTGTGTTTTTTTTTCAAAGCCAAAAGTTAATAAAATATTGCCAGTTCGAGAATCAAACCCAGAGCTAGCAATATTTTGATACCTGACACGACTACAAAATAGGGCACAAATTGGGTAAAGGTTGGGCCTGAGGCAAAAAAAATAAATGTTTACAAAAACCTTCAACGCTTATGCGGTTTATAGGGTCTGTTTGAAGCAGCCAAATCAACAAATTACGAAGAATATTTGAAGTTTGGGGTGGAATGTGAGGTGCAATGAACTTATTATTTGAACCCATCACGATTACTGGCAGATTACTAGTCAGACATTCAAACATTATTACTCCGATGCTCCACAAATCTGCCTTAGCATTGTAACAGTTTCCAGATTTAACCTCTGGCGCCACGTAGCTAGGCGTACCACAATTGGTTTTTGCTAAGTTACTGCTTGTCACGAAGCGTGCCAATCCAAAATCTGCAACTTTGATAGTTATCAGATTGGGGTCCAGATCGCACAAATTTTGGGATGGGTTTAGACGTGCAAATGATAATAACAAATTCTGAGGTTTTAAATCTCTATGTATTATTCGTAAGTCACTTAAATACCACAAAGCAAAAGCAACTTGTCGGAAAAAAATACGGATTGTTTCTTCACTGAGAACGAGCTTTTGTGACAAGTAATAAGCCAGATCCATATCGCAGAACTCCATAACTATCCAAGTGAATCGTGGCGATCTTTCAAAGTCAAGCATTTTGACAATATTTACATGAACAAGGCATGAGAGAATCGTTATTTCTTCTTCTGCAATCATGCCAGACCTGGAACATTTTATAGCAACAGGTTGAAGAGGAAAGGCTTTGTGCCACCCTTTGTAAACAGACCCAGATGCTCCTCTACCAATAAGATTGCTAGAAACGTATGCCTAATTTTTAAGTGACACAGTATGAGGGCAAGCAAGCTCATTAGTTACGGTATACGGTAGCATAGTTTTGCTTACTAAACATCCATATGCTAAATGTTAATATAAATAAACTTGTATATTTTGCTTTATTTGTATACCAGAATTTTGAAAGGGTTGGTTGGGTTGGATGCTTGAACCACAAGCTAAAACGTTTGTGTCAAATAACGTATTTATGGAGCGGCATGTTGAGCAAACTGATGGCCAATTGGCCATGCAGGGGTTTGAGGGCCGTGCTGGGGTTCTCAGGGACAGATGCGACCGATTTTGGTTAACTTTCAAAAAAAATAATCAGTTTAACGTCATTTTACGGTATTTTCTACATGGTTGGAGACACTTGAAACAACAAAACTGCTAAAATTTGGAAACCTTCTACGAGAGTTTTTTTGTTTGGTCCCTTCAGCCTCCTCCCTTTACTAATGATCAAGTCCAAACCTCGTTTAAACCCTAGCATATTTGGGTTAAATTTTCTCAGAAACTTGGCGAGGAGGGGGCCTCAGATTTTTAACCGTTCTCTAGTTGCGCAGCTGTTGTTTGGCCCAGTCTTAATTCAAATTTAAACGTGTAAAACCTTGAATCAAATGAGAAAAACAATGCTGTGCACATTGTGCCTTGTTTGCTACGTTTGTGTTTTTGTTTGACTGAAGCTTGGTCGACAGCAAAGTCGGTGCTTGGTAGCTTAATCGAGAGGACTAAAAAAGTCGTTTTTTACAACGACAATGATTGCATGATCTACAAGGTTCAACTGACTGGCCACGTTGTCGTGTATACTGAAACCTAAAACTTATACAGGAAACCGTTGTTTTACGAAAATTATTACTCCCACCTTTGAACAAGCAGCTAATTGAAGTGGGTACGGAAGATTGGATTTCCTGCCGCTGCAAATTCCGCAAGTGCGCGTACATTGCAGTGTTTAAACATTGTCTAGTGTTCTTTCAGAATTTATATTCGTCCTGTTAAAAAAAAAAGGCCAAAGCAATTGGAAAACTTGTAGGATGAAAAAGTTTTTAATAGGGTGCGAATTCGTCCCAAAAGTTACTAAATTGGATATGCTTCTTAGGAAAGCAAATACGCATCAGTAAAATCTGTAATTAGTGGCAAAATTTTCAAGAAACTGCTTTTTTTCACAGAAATAGCAAGCACAAAGCTTTCAATAAATTATATTTTTTCTTCGCATTATGAGTTATGGCACTAATCAGCTAAACGAGGGCAAAGATTAAAAACACTTCTTAAGAGAAAAATAAAAATTAATAAAAACTCGGTTTGATTTTTTTTCTTTTCACCAGCAAGCGCTAACAACACTATACCTTGTTACCAAAGGGAGAGTGAGAAAATTTTGTAAGATACTTTTAATGGCTGTAAATACTTCACAGTAATTTGCACTCTTCAGTATCAAAGCACCACCTCGTATCAGATACATTGATTCTATAAAGCATAAATGTTTTGCTGTCTTTGCTTGTTTATTTTTTACCACGACGTTCTTCTAACCTAAACCCGCATAAGTTTAATATTTGTTTTCAGTTCAAAACCGCTTTGGGTTTCAAATGTAGGGGAAGGTGGGGTAAGCTGGCAGTTTTTTTTAATTGCTAAATATTTTTGTCCTTGTAAATGCTATTAAAAATCTAGTAGATCCTCTAAATCTTAATACTTTTGGCTTTTATTAAGCATTGTTCTTATTTTGAAATCTTTTCAATTTTTCTCGCAACGCTAACTTAAAAATGTCCACTCAAACTGACCAACTTGTCCCACTGGTAGGGTAATTTGGCCAGTCCATGAGGGTAAGTTGGCCATTAGAGTTGTTCAAAACAACTTTTTTTTTTCAAATTTAACCCATCACCCCGGCGAATTGTTAGGTTGGTGATAGGAACCCCACATACCAAATTTCAACCCATTCGGTCCACAGGGAGAGGAAAGCATGAAATTTGAATTTTTGTCGAAAAATACAGATTTGTTGCCCAATTTAGAATTAATTTTTTTGTCAAAATACCTGGCATCTAAGCTTTTTTTGGTTTAACATTGCTAAAATTACATATCAGACTCAGTTTAAACCAGTTTGTAATGTTTATTTTGCAAATTTATTAACAAAAATATTTCCTGTTTTTTGCTATTTTGACTAAAATGTGTTAAGGTGCTATGCCATCTCGACTGCGTGTAACTCCAATACTGCCTACAAGCCACGGCATAAAATGAGAATAAGACCGATTTCTACCTAGAAAGTCATGTAACGTCCCTCTTCCAAGTCTAGGCGATGACATAAACCAAGTCATTGCAACTATATGTTTGGCAAGTTTAACCCGTTCCAAGCAATGTGCTTTATTATTACAATCACAACTTACTGCTCTAATGTGAGTCAATGACCGGCAGATGATTAAATCCGAGCATTATTTTCCTCGCGATTCAGCATTTCTGAGTTAGTTGTTCTAATTGTTGGCAAGAACAACTTTATGATTGTCCCATTTTTGGCTATTTGGTTTTTCAAGGTAATGATAGCTTGTAAGTTGAAATAATTCATTACGAAATGTTACTAAGTCTCACGACCGAATGCTAATTATCTTCCAATCTAACTGATTATTTACAACAATTTGGTTCAGTTCAAATATAGAAAAATTTAGATTTTCGAGTCTTTTTATGTTACTGATTTCGTGATATAACAACAAAATCAGCTTGGCAACCAACCTCTTAATTTCTTTTGGCATAAACTAACGCCTTATATCGGAGTGGTGATAGTGGTTTTCCACAAAAATGAAACTGTTGTTTGATTAGATGGTAACGCCAACTACACTCGCACCACCCCCAAACAATTCTACGACCTTGTCGCGTACCTATTTTGAAAAGTCAAGCGCAACATTTGTTGCTGAACATAATGTTATAAGTGCGGTTATATTGTGTATCCAAGTGCATCCAAAAGCACCCTTTGAACACAACAGAGCACTTATTAATATTTGTGACCTGAATGTCAGCAACCAAAACACTATAAACTGTGGTGCAAAATTTTACTCAAGATTGTCATACATCTGAAAAGCACTGCTACCACTCTGGAATTCTGCATTGTTTGAACAAGAAGACCTCTAGAGGTTGGTTATTGGGCTGATTAAATGGGTTATAAAAGCGTATATTAAGTGCATCACAGATAAAACGTGGAAAACGCTTCAGTCCGCTTCACCCAAAGCAACAGCCGTTTTAGAAGTTAACCACCAAAGATCTCGCTAAGTTATAAGAGTGAAATAGTAGTAGGGTTTCTAATGCTTTTATCTATGATGAGCTAAATGAAGTGTCAGCCATCTCGTACACCAAGGATTTAAAATAATTTTGATTAACTAACTAATTTAACTGATACATACATGCAATGCTTAACTGCTTTACGAAAGAACATGTATGCTATACCCTAAGAAAGTGCACAAAATACATGTTGTTGCATAGATTTTACATTGTTTTACGTCACACTCCACGTGATTCTTTGGTGGGCGATTAATCGCCATTTCTGCGTTAGAACGGACTTTAACTACTGATATTAAGCTCTTCTCAAACTTGATTGGGAGAGAAGGATGAATGCTCTAAACCAGGGGTCAGCAACCTTTTTTACAATGCGCACCAGTTAAAAACGGAAATTTTTTCGCGGACCAGCATACAAAAACGCAAATGCATAGCAATGAAAATGTAAGTCTACTGCAATGGGGAACAGCAGCAAGTTCAACTGTTTGCTGTTAATTAAGAATAAATTTGCGTTGTTGCTGTAACAAAGCTGAATTATTGTAATACTACCTGTAAACAGGAATTATTTCATCGCAAGATGTTACAAATATATTCCGAAGTATTTAACCTGAAAAAGTATACGGCCCGGTAGCGAATTCTCGGCGGAGCGGTGGTTGCCGACCACTGACAGCTCTAAACCAAAACGACACGTATGTGACGTATTGTGCATACGATTCATCAAAAACATAGACAGGATGCATCTGCCCAGCACTATTGGTGGGAACAACCCAGGTTAGAATTTATGCATTATTTAGTGAAGAACGGTCAGCTCAGACAAAAAACTTTGTTACATTTCGTAATGAATTATTTCAACTTTCAAGCTATCATTACCTTGAAAAACCAAATAGCCAAAAATGGGACAATCATAAAGTTGTTCTTGCCAACAATTAGAACAACTAACTCAGAAATGCTGAATCGCGAGGAAAATAATGCTCGGATTTAATCATCTGCCGGTCATTGACTCACATTAGAGCAGTAAGTTGTGATTGTAATAATAAAGCACATTGCTTGGAACGGGTTAAACTTGCCAAACATATAGTTGCAATGACTTGGTTTATGTCATCGCCTAGACTTGGAAGAGGGACGTTACATGACTTTCTAGGTAGAAATCGGTCTTATTCTCATTTTATGCCGTGGCTTGTAGGCAGTATTGGAGTTACACGCAGTCGAGATGGCATAGCACCTTAACACATTTTAGTCAAAATAGCAAAAAACAGGAAATATTTTTGTTAATAAATTTGCAAAATAAACATTACAAACTGGTTTAAACTGAGTCTGATATGTAATTTTAGCAATGTTAAACCAAAAAAAGCTTAGATGCCAGGTATTTTGACAAAAAAATTAATTCTAAATTGGGCAACAAATCTGTATTTTTCGACAAAAATTCAAATTTCATGCTTTCCTCTCCCTGTGGACCGAATGGGTTGAAATTTGGTATGTGGGGTTCCTATCACCAACCTAACGATTTGCAGGAGTGATGGGTTAAATTTGAAAAAAAAGTTGTTTTTGAACCAGAGTTGTAAACGGGCCGACTAGTTCAGGCCCGAACCCGGCCCGAAACCGAAAATTTAAGCCCGAACCCGGCCCGAACCCGAAAACTAATTTGACGCCCAAATTATGCCCGAAAAAAAAAATGTAAAGTAAGTTATGAAAATTTTAGCAATGTTGCCGGATTATTTTGATTATATTTTTATACACCTAAGACAAGAAGTACGTTTTAGGCCCGAATCAAGCCCGAAATTTTTGTCAACTTTAAGCCCGAACCCGGCCCGACTTACAACTCTGTTTTGAACAACCCTATTGGCCATATCACTTCTTTATAATAAATAAATAAAATGTAATAAACCAAAACAAAGATCAAAATAACCAATATCAAAACAATACGAAGTAATCGTCAATATTATTGCACTAGCCGATACTTTTACACTAGCCGTTCTGTAAAATCAAGTAAACGTACAGTGGCTTCTAGCAGCAACTGCGTATAAAGTATTTGTGGTGGGCTATAAGCTTTAACAGCATGTTTGATTTCCATGACGTGCAGAGTTAAATTACGTGGTGTTTTTGCCTTAATCGGGTTACAAATTGGCAAAAAACTAATCAAGCATCACCAAGGCTCTACATAGTGTTTAAATCAGATGCAGATCGTAAAGAAAACGTGTGGACTTTTAGCACACTGGTTTTAAATAAATTTAGTTTAGGCTTAACAAGATGAAAAGAAAGCATTGTCAATTTACAGTCATCAGACTAGTGAGTACAGTAGGTCACGCAATATGTAGGAGTTCTTCATTAACATCAGGCCCGGCGCCAGAGTAGCGTGACTAGGGAAGCATAAACAAGTTTTTTTGGGGGTGCACTAAAACCACTTTTTTCCATCAAATTCGAAAGTGAAGCTCAAAAAAAATAGAAAGTTTGTGATCGCGAAATCCGCGAAAAAACGGTTCTTGCCCACGAATCTTGGGGTGAAGACTAAAAAAAAATCTTTATCGCAAAATTTGCGAAAAAACCGTTTCTGCCCACAAAATCTGGGGTGAAGACCAGTATTTTCGGGGCTCAGGCCCCAAAATGCACTCCAGTGGTACCAGACCTGTAACTTTTTGGGGGGCACAATCTTCGCTTGGGAGGATGCACATTTCTCGTTTGGGGGAGCACAAGCAGTGATTTGGGGGGGCACGGCCCCGAAATGCCCCCCTCTCGTGGCGCCGGGCTTAATTAACATTCTGTATAAAGCGCTGAGAATTGTCTGTGCACAAGGTGTAGACCAAATTTTGATAAAAACTTTTAAAACAAGACGATTTGTTTCCAGGAAAGTTGGCCAGGTAAGTAATTGTCTGGACAAATCATCTGTCAGAACTCAGAAATGGCAGTGACCAACTTACCCCACTCGGTAGTTATATGGAAAATACAAAATAGCCTCACAGCAGTATGAAGTTTAAAGTTCAGAACACTAAAGTTATAGGAATTCATTGCTGAAGCACTTACCGACCTTTAACTGGAAAGTTACTTTTCTAATGTTTTACAAAGGCAACAAAAGCTGATGCTGAACTGAACTTTTTAAAATCTAAATTATCATCAAAAATCAGTTTTTTATGAATAACTTTCTCTCAGCTTAAACGAAACTTATCTGACTTAGTGTGGTAGTAGGTTGCAACAATGGGGTTAATTTTGCAAAAGCACGTGACAATTGGACTGCTAATTTTTGACAAAAAGGCGATGGCCTACTTGTCCTCCTGGCCAACTTACCCATTAGTATAGGCTATAGTCATATGAGAAAAACTACTGGCATTTTTCCTCACTGAATAATAAATAAATAAATAGATACAATAACCTCACCTTATTGATAGGAACTACGAGATTACTTGTTAAATATCTTTGTTTCTTGCTCCTACATTTATTCAAACTTGATTGTGCTACTTGTAAACCGTCGACTTTCAAAAAACTCTTTTGGCAAGAAGTGAAAGATCTACCAAACTTCCCAGAATTTCAGACTAGCCGATTATTCCGCATTATGTATATTATACATCTTGGCATTTTTTTTTATGTAATGTTTTTTACTTGTATTTTACACATTACTTTTTGCAAAAAATGATTTTTTTTCAAGAAAAGTTTTCTTACTCTCTATTTTAGCAGCAGCAGTTTATATAGGGGCCAGAAGCTGAGAATTGTAAGTCGCGGAAGCCGAAAATAAACTATACCGAAAACGGTACAGAAATATTGCAATTTTAATGACATTAAAGCGGCAATCACACTGCTGGTAAGTTTTGCCTTTCGCACTCAATAATATCAAAAAATCATGTTCCGGGTTAACACTCAACTTACGGACCTGACTTTGGGCCTCATCAAAGCAGCTAGTACTGCTTAAACTTTCAATGATATTTCGTGTCAGTAGATTACTCGAAAACTTTTGAAAGTTTCTATAGTTTGATTTATTGTGAAATAAGATGATCTAAATATGGAATACGAAAAGCAGAGGAGGCTATGCCAGTTGTCATGTTTACAGGCATTTCCATTGTTTGTCTATTGGGATAGCCATGGTTAGCCAACAAAAAGATTAACAATTAACAAACAAAAACGAAAAGAGAAAAACTTCGTTATTTCTCTTCATATAATGTGTTTTGCTGTGATTCGCAAAGCAGAAGAGCATTTTTCAAGCATAGGAAAGTGCACAAGAATTATTGGCACAAGAAAATTACACCTTTGACTAATAATTTTTTTCAAGTTATTATAGTAGGCTACTTGTATACTGGCAATCAATTCACAAAATTTTTAATCTTTCAATTTAATTGTTTAAATTAAAAAACTGCTGAAATTCTATTTGTGTTCGTAATTTCCTTTATATGTGACTCGTAAACACGTATTTGCTTTCTTTTTAAACAAAATTGAAAAAAAAAAAACAATAGACATCGACGATCCTTTTACTCTGTCTGATTCGCAAGCCCATAATCACGGTTAAGTAGTAATCTCTTGTGCTAGTCCAAAAATATTTTTCTCTTGAGCTACAAACAAAAAATACATGATAATTTTGCATAAAAAACATAATATACAGGGTGTCCATAAAGTCCGTGTGCACTTCAAAAAAATTATAACTTTTATTGTATTTGCAATAGAAATAATTTGGCGAAAGAATTTGAAAGAAAAAAATTGGTATTTTTTTAGGTTTAATTGAAATTTTTTTTAAGTTTCCACATGTCCTCCATCATTAGCAATACAAAGAGTAATAAGATTTCGCAGTTCATGAAAATCATTTGCAAACTGATTTATAGCAATGCCAGAAATCACATTAATTATTTTAGCTTTTAAGTAACTAGGTTTGGTTGCATACACAATTGTTTTCACATGTTCCCATGAAAAAATCTAATGCAGTCAAATCTGACGAATGTGAAGGTCAATAAAATGGTCCTCCCCTTCAGATCCATCTGTTAGAAGTTCTTGATTTAGAAACTGCCAAACACGCAGAATTTACTTATCTAAAAATTGTTACAAATTTTGAAGTGAAGAATTATTCAATAGTTATACTTAAAACTAGATACAAGAAACTTTCTAAGCATCTTAAAAGATTATTTCTACCACAAATAAAAATAAAGTTATAAATTTTTACAGTGCACACGGACTTTATGGACACCCTGTGTATAATGTTACAAAGTTTCGGATCCGGCAAAATTTTTCAAAAATCAAGCGATGTAGATGTTGCAAAGGAATCTAAAATTGAAATCAATAAATCTGCTTAAAGGAACTATAAACTACGTAAATACTGAGAAAGGAAAGCTTGTGATATAGCGCCTGTTAAACAACAGCTTAATAATATTATGAATTATTAACCCTATTTTAAATGTTTTTTTTATGATAAACCCCTTGAGAAAAGTGTTTTTTTCCAAATCAACTTGGCTTTAAGTAAAATTTCATCGCAAATAACTCCTGGAATTTTCAAGTTGCTATAAGGTAACGGAAAGTTTCCCAATTTTGAGGTTGGCCGAGGCCACTTATCAAAATCTGAGCATTTTTTGCTTAATAATTAACTCAAATGACATCATGAGACCTTTTTGTGATATAACTAACTTTGCTTAGGTCACTAACTATATTGTGTGTGTATTGGGACCATCTGAAACGCTTGAAAAAGTTCTATTGACTGGCACAGCATTTTTATACACTGCGCTATTTTAATTTCTCCGCAAGAATTTGATGTTTTTGCTGCCTATTTTTTTTTTCTAATAAAGTTCCTACCTCATTGACTTCATCATTATTTATCAGGCAGTCAGGTTCGACCGGCTATTAACGTTTTCACATGTCCGGTTTTCATGCGCATTACAGACGGGAGCCGGAGGCTGGCAGTCGCTGGGGGATTTTTGCGATTTAAAAAAAATAGCCAGCATTTAACACTATTCAGATCAAGTTTTGCACTTTTCAGAGCTATTTGAAAGAACTAAATTGCTGAGATTTGAAAGCCAGCTGAAGAATTAAGGTGCCCAGCCCCTTCGAGCTCCCCTTACTTACAGGTCAAGTTCAAAACATGTTTATACGCTAGCAATTTGGGGTTAAATTTTCGAAGTGACTTGGCTAAGGGTGTGGGAGCAGAAGTCCCTTGTTGCGTCACTGAACCAAAACGTCTTACAAAATATGCTTTGCAATATTTTTGCTGTATTGTTTTTGATTAAATTATTCAAGAAGTCCGTTTACCATGCTCGCAAGTTTGCTACAGTTTATTTAGTTTTTTTTTTTATTTCCGTTTCGAAAATACAAGACGGATACATAAAATTAACAGAACTCGATGGTTTTTCACGCCATAGCATACACATCACACAAATTGATAAAATTACACGGTCAACTTATCATTACTTTTCATTGAGTCAAGCTATTGTGATCTACATTCTGCAATCAACTGTACAAGAGCATGTGTAGAACTACGTATCAGCATATCACAATACAATTCTACAAGCAGACAGCAGTTACCAAATCGTACTATGAATAGGTGAACCTTAATATAACGGAAAAATGCGAATACAGCTCAGTCTGTCCATTGCTGAAAAATGTAACACGATGCCAAAACCGTGGGGGAAAACAGTGACATAACCTCCTACCTCTAAGGTGATAACGTTTTGATTGGTAAAACCATAGATGGGCATGAGTCCGTTAATCGTTAATCCGTTAATAATGAAGCTAACTTTTTCATTAACTCGTCAATCCGTTAAAAAGTTTTTTCATGTTCGGACTAACTTAATTTCCGTTAAGTTCTATAAACTTCCGTTAAGGTTTTCATCGTTAGTATCTTGCACAATTCATTCATCGTACTGTTACAAACCAGTCTGCGCTGGTAACACTTGTTGCGTATTAGCACGAGTTTTATAGAAGAAAAAGCGAAGAAAGGAGCTCTTTTAGAGGCAAATATAATAAGCTGCAGCTTCATAGGTCTATTAATTATCGCTGTTTGCAATTTCCAAAGACTTACCGATCGCAGCTTTGTTAGTGCATTTGAACTTACTTTTATCTTGAAATTAGATTAGACTGTAAAATATAACTTCTAAAACACAAAAAGACCACCATAGCAATAAAACATTTCCTTACAATCAGCTCAACAGCGTCAATACGTGATCTAGCCGCGAGTGAATAAAAAGAAATGTAAATTGCACGCAAAATATTAACAAATTAACGGACTTTATTAATTCCGTTAAGTAAAGCTGAAAATAACGGATTAACGTTAACGGAATCGTAAAGTTTGTTAGCGGACAAGTGGTTAACGAAGCCAACGTTTTGCATTAACTTGTCCACCTAAGGGTAAAACGCATTGAAAACACTAATTAAAACTGACAACTGCTGCGGATATACCACGAAGAACACTTTTCGTTTAATATCATTGATTGCAAAAGCTGTAAAATGTGAAGGTTAGTTTTGCAAAGTACTGTTGTCATTTGCTGCATAATAACTTTTAGAAATGTTAAAATCAAAATAAACAGTGCTACGACAAAAAACATCACACCCCAGATGCTGCAAACGGAGTGAGACCAATGGCGTAACTGCCGGGGAGCAGGTAGCAAGACCCCCGGATATGGGTCCTTTATACTTAAAAACGAGCCGCTAGGAGCAACAAATTTCTGGATCAATGCTGTGTTTGGTTTTTAACTTAATTTCGTCGAATAGTGGGCCTTCTGGAAGCTTGCCTACTTCCCTCAGCCACAAAAACCTTCAGATACGCCACAGAGTAAGACAGATAGTCGAATTGGACTTGTTTCATCATTAAATGCGAAGAACATGAACATAAAAACGTTAATTTACGACCGCATAAAGCGAGGTTCGTTAAATCGAGGATCGATTAGACTAGTGGTTCTGAAACTTTTTTCTTAAGTGGCCCACTTTTTGTGTGCTAAAATTCAGTGGTGGAGTCCTCGAGGACACATTTTGAAGTCCTTGGCCTCGAAGGTCAAGTCCTTGGCCTTGGCCTCGAGGCCTCAAGTCCTCGAAAATTGGCCTGTCCTCGGTTCGAGGACAGCACTATTTTTTGGAATGTTAAAATATTGTGGAGCGCTTGAAAAATTTTTTGGAAAACGTTTTTTTGTGGAGATTGCTTGAAAAATTTTTGTGAAGACCTTTTTCTTTTTTTTGTGGAGATCGCCTGAAAAATTTTTGCAAAGAACTTTTTTTTTTTTTGGAGAGCACTTGCGCTTGTGTCCTTGGTCCTTGGCCTTGGCCTCGAGCATTCCTGTCCTTGGCCTCGAGAATGTCTGTCCTCGGAAAGGCTGTCCTTGGCCTCGGATTTTTTTTGTGTCCTTGGCCTTGGCCTCGAGCCTTGTGTTCGCGACTCCACCTCTGCTAAAATTGCTATGGTTCGCTAAATTTTTGTGCCAAGGAACAACTATAAAATATTGCTGTTCATAAAACAAGAAAACTACAACACACGCACACTTACTGCAGCTTAAACCCATAATTTTAAAGCAACAGAAATACCGACACAAATAAAAATAAAAATTTAAAACATTGATTACAGACAAATGCAAAAAGTACCATACGTTACTCTAAAACGCAAAATGCTAGTTGCATGGACAATTGGGCAACTAACGCATTCAAAATCACATTTTCGGAGACATTGATACATGCTATAAAGTACTGAGCTTACCGATAATTTTGGAAAAAAGAGGACATGACCACGTAATTAGTTATTGGTGACTAATAGTAAGAAAGGGGAGAGGCTAAAAACTGGAGACCAAAACTGTGGAAGGCGTCCCGCCGACAAACTATGCCTGTTTTCAAGACTACAGTACATAGTACATGACAGCCTAATCAGAGATGAAAACTGGTCGGGTCGACCGGCCGAGATTCTTCGACCGGCCGGTCAAGCAGGTTGAAACACCGGTCGAATTATCCTTTCTGGCAACTAAAAGACATCTAAGCACCAACCGAAATATACCTATATATTTTATCATAAATAAAACTTTTTATAGAAAATCAGTATTAACAAACTACACCTTTCGAAAGCACTTGTTGAATGGTTTCAAGCTGTGACTAATATGCTGTGACCGTTAAGACATGCATATCCAGGGACGTATTTAGGGTGGGAGTATTGTGCCATGCCTCCCGACTTTGGGCTACGGCACAAAGCAAAAAACTGCAAAATATACGTTAAAATTGCGTAATCAGATTCTAATAAAGCATGCATGTGGAAGAGATTGCGCAACCTGGCATATTAGCATCATTTTAATCAGCTTAAGAGCAGAAGTGGCGCAGATTTCAGATTTTTTAGTACATGCTAAAATCTTGCCGCTTTAAAAAGCTTGTTTCAACTTAGATTTACTACACTCTACACTGGGCAAAAAAGACATAGCTCTTATTTTTTATATCTAACTAACCATAGCTTGTTCTGAAGTAGCAGCATTTCTACAAATTGCTGGGACACATTATATTTGAACATTTTTTAGCCAATGTCATAACAGTTTAATGTTTTCAATGAAAATAACGAACGCATTACGTTCATCGGGATAGTTATTCCTAACGACTTCGTGCTACCGATGAGTTTATTTATTGGTTTGACGTTTCGCTTACCAAACCGATAAGCTTCTTCAGAACAATTTTCGGCAGTGCTGCCTTTGCAGTTACAAAAAGATAAATGAGAAAAAAATAACAACAGAAGATAGGTAACAGTAAAAACATACGAACATCACAAAACTTGTACTATTGCACCCCAAAACATTAAAATGATGGAGCAATAACATTACATAATATTGAAAATTATGTCACTAACAGCGTGAAAAAAGGAATACTGAAAAATTATGTCACTAACAGCGTGAAAAAAATTAATAATATGAGTAACAACTAGCTGCTTTACTAACAGTTTGAGAAAGTATGAAAAGGATCTATTGCAAAACATTATGTACTGGAAAAGGTTTTTAGCTCCACGGAGATTTATATTAATTGTTCCGTCCGTATATAAATCTCTGTGGAGCTAAAAACCTTTTCCAGTACATAATGTTTTGCAATAGATCCTTTTCATACTTTCTCAAACTGTTAGTGAAGCAGCCTATACTTGTTACTCATATTATTAATTTTTTTTCACGCTGTTAGTGACATAATTTTCAATATTATATAATGTTATTGCTCCATTATTTTAATGTTTTTGGGTGCAATAGTACAAGTTTTTTGTGATGTTTGTATGTTTTTACTGTTACCTATCTTTTGCAGTAATTTTTTTTCTCATTTATCTTTTTGTAACTGCAGAGGCAGCACTGCCGAAAAAAAGTTTAGTGTGTGCTGCTCGGCAAATTGCCAATAATCTGTCACCAATAGCTAAAAAATTGTAACTTTATTTTTTGGCCTTTTGCAAAATATCATTAGAACGAACGTCTAATAATTCAGCTTGTGCCCTCCAGTTCTTTTTATGCTTATTTTGTGCACGTTTTGCGCTACTCAAAACAGGTCATTAAAAACCGAAACTTAACCAAAAAAGGTCTTAAAATTGAGTCATTTTTGCAAACAGTGCAAAAGTTTTTTTGCGTTTTTTTCTGACATCCCCGTCCAAAGTCACAAATTTTAACACCTCACCCATGCCCCTCCTCCCCTTTTGAAAATTTTTTATTAGATTCATCAGAGGTGGAGTCCTCGAGGACGTCCTTGGCCTCGAGGACGTCCTCGAGGACACATTTTGAAGTCCTTGGCCTTGGCCTCGAAGGTCAAGTCCTTGGCCTTGGCCTTGGCCTCGAGGCCTCAAGTCCTCGAAAATTGGCCTGTCCTCGGCTCGAGGACAGCAGTATTTTTTGAATAGTTAAAATTTTGTAAAGCGCTTGATCGCTTGAAAAATTTTTTGTGAAGACCTTTTTTTTTTGAAGAGCACTTGCGCTTGTGTCCTTGGTCCTTGGCCTTGGCCTCGAGCATTCCTGTCCTTGGCCTCGAGAGTGTCTGTCCTCGGAAAGGCTGTCCTTGGCCTTGGCCTCGGATTTCTTTTGTGTCCTTGGCCTTGGCCTCGAGCCTTGTGTCCTCGACTCCACCTCTGAGATTCATTGAACAGTGAACAAAAACCTTCCGTAAAAAAAACCGGTGGACCGGGCCGGTCAGAAACCGTTCGACCGACCGATCAACCGGCGATGATTTTGAAATTTACCGGTCGGGTCGAGAAAATCCTGACCGGTTCCATATCTGAGCCTAATGCTTTGGGCTATATAATATTGTCACTAAGTTACTCTGCCCAGTACTATCATGGGCGTCGGCAAGGGGGGGGGGGGACGGAAAGGGGCCTTGGCCCTACGCTAGATTTTCACATACCCTCGCTTTAACCTACCAAATTTGAAAAATTCGTCCATTTTTAGTACTTAACCCTTAAACGCCCAAGTGTTTCGCCGAACACTATTACCTATCTGGGTCGCAAACGACCCGGTCCGTTAAATGGCACAGTGCGGTTTCTATATTTGTACATCTTCTAGAAAACTTAGTTTTAAATCAATTTAGCCTAATGTAAGCTTATTTTAATTCACTACAAAGGTCAAATCGTTGTCAGAGAACAGGCAATTGTGAAGTTAGTTTCCAATTAACCAGATTGTTTATGTAAGCTACAAATGAACTGCAATCAGTCAACATGAAACAGTGAAAAGAAGGGCTACAATAAAATGACTAGGCTACAAATGTACTACAAAAAAGGCTAAGCAAGAAATATACGGCAATCAGTCAACCAGAAACAATGAAAACGCTTCAACACGGAGTAAAAAAATAACACTAAAAAAGTTTCGTTTTACAAGTTTTTAGTAGAGTAGCCATAATTCCGCTGATCAAAGCATAATGTGAATCATGCCACACAATACGAGCATAAAAACGTCACTTGTTTATGATTGACACAACACGGCTCACCACATTCTTTGCACACGTCAACTGTTTTGCGATCCATTGAAGCTGGGCAGATGTAGCACCGTTGCCTCTTACGCTTTCCACCTTGATGTGTAGCTGACTGAGAAGCAGGGGCGTATTTAGTGGGGGGGCATTGTGCCATGGCCCCCCCTTTGGGTCGCCAGGATTGTATAATTGCATAGAATGGTATGCAAAATTGAGGCATGCCCCCCCCCCCTTGCAAGTTGGGTATAAGGTTTGATCACACAAAGGGTATGTTCTGTCCGTTTCTTTTTGGCTTGCACCCACGTTTCGGCTTAAAATCGAAGGAAATATGTGTGAAGATCTTTTTTTTGCTCTTCACCTAATTTTGGGCAAAAAATTGGACTGATTTTGGGTGGAACAATTTCTGATTCAGATCTTTGTTCTACTCAAATTTTCTGAAGTTCCTGCCCCCCCCCCCCCCCCCTTTTCAAAATTCTGCATACGCTACTGCTGAGAAGCCTCAATGTCTGTTTTGTACCCACATTTTTGCAGTGCAAGTTCAGTATCTTTGGGAAGCCGTTTTACTTGCACTCGACGCTGTAGCCATGGATGAAGCAAACTCATGCCCAAATTTTCGTAAGAAGTCTCGGCGACTATGAGTTGCTTGACTTTTACCTGGTGAAAATTTTGATCGGAAGATCACCATGCTGTTGATTGCGGCGATATTGAGGTAGTTGTAGAAGTAGGCAAAAGGCCAGCGCTTTGTCCTTTTTGGCACGCTGTAGTTATGACACAACTGGTCAACTCGATCAACAGCTGCTTTAGTAGCATTGTAGTCGAGTATCATTTCGGGCAAACCTGTTTCTTCGTCAACTTTGTTATCGTTTTGCATAGTCGAAAGCAAAACTACAGCTAGCTTTGTTTTTCTTGGGTACATGCGACACTAAAGCCTGCCTGTCACTAAATCCAAACAAACTAGATTCCACGCTTCTTCTTTTTCCTGTTGTGAATTCACATGGAAGTTCGACCCTTCTGTTTTTTTCCATTGTACCAAGTAAGGTTATTTACTTTTGAAGTAAATCAGCAACAAGCTGAGAACTGGTAAACCAATTATCAAATTTCAGAAAAGTACAAAGGACTAGAAAGGATTTTCACAACATAACTTGCCAAGCCAACATTTCTCTGATTTCCTTGACGTCCAAGATATGGCTTTCCATTGAATGTGTAGCCAGTGAGACAGTCACACATCAAAAGCAACTTCATTCCATACTTCTCAGGCTTCTCAGGCATGTACTGTTTGAAACTACAGCGACCTCGAAACGGTATGAGTTGTTCATCTACTGTTACAACTGCACTCACAACATAACATTTTCTACAATTTTCAATAAACTATTCCCACATACGTCGAAATGGAGCAAACTTGTCATCTGTGTAGCGATCTTCGCGACTGTCAAACCGTAGGTTTGCTACTAGCTGCTCAAAGCGATTACGGCCAAAAGAAACAGGAAATATAGCCCTTCCGGATGGAACAGATGACCACAACGAGCGAAGCGATTCGTGTGGAGAACAATACACACCAATAAGGTACAGTAGACTAACAATACCCCTGATTTCGCACAAGTCAACTAGCGCTCACTCGTCCAGATTTTTACCCTTTGCTCTCAGGTCCCGCCTTTCTCTATGCTGAGTATGTTTGACAACCTGCTTTAGCATATCTTCATCAAGGAAGCATGTAAAAGCCTCTACTTCATTTTCGATGTCTTTCGCATTTCCGACTAGTCCTTCTCTGGTGTGTCTTATATTACATGCACGTGTTCTTGATGTTGGAGGACATGTGGAAGCCCATACCTGACCATTTCTTCCCCTAAATGTGCTTTGGGTAACAGTGTAACTGCCTTCCGTGGAATCATCACTTTCACTCTCTTCCTTGCTGCCATCACTCATTTCATCTTTTGCCCTTGTCCGTGCACCTGGGCTGTTTACAAGAGATGGATCATTAATATTATCGTTAGTCTCATCATCATTATCTTTTGCTGACAGTAGGTCGTGTTCAGAATCCTCGCTTACAACGCCACTGCCATCGTCCAAAATGTTGTCCTCTAAATCTGACCAAGCCGCCAGTTGTGTTGCAGCTTTTGCTGCATCCAGAAGCCTTCTTGCCATTTTGCTAGAGATTGTTTACATTCAACAATAGCTGTGTGAATACTCGAAGGAATCAAGAAAAGTTTAAGTAGTGTTTATATTTTGACGTATATTCATCATTTGTGGTACTTTAAAAACTAATTTTGATAAAAAAAAAAAGTACTTATTTACAAAAAAATTACACTATTACCTAACATGGGTCCCTAGAGACCCTATAAAAGTTTTGCTTCAAAACCTCAATAAATATTAAACTAGATGAAAAAATTTAAAGCTATCAATGTGCAACAGTAGAAAAGTGCATGGTTTTAGAATACTGGGAGTTACGCAGGTCGGAGTTAAACACTCAGGGAGATATGAGAGGAGAAAAACTGATCGGGTCGCTGGAGACCCACATAGGCGTTTAAGGGTTAATACTGGCGTTATTCTTATTGCCCCCCCCCACCCCTAAACAATTTTCTGCCGACGCCCTTGAGTACTATACTAAAATTCTACTGTAAAAAGTATCATGCAATGGTAAAATGTCATTCTTTGCTAAAATGAAATTTGCAACAGCGATGATGAAACCATAAACTTTGTAAAGAATTAATGGTGCACTTAGGAGGGTGCGGAGCCATAGCCGCTAAAGATTTTTTGCTATTTTTAACAAAAAAATTGGTTGACTTTATAATGTTTTACGCAGAAATGCTTTGCTGGGTCGAGCCGTAAGAGGAAGCCATGGCGTAATGCTATCTCTTTCTGCGAATAATTGCATGCAAGATGATCACTACAGTGTAACACACGACACAATGCAAACAGAAATATATGTGCTTTTCCCAGTAAGGAATAGAGTATTTCAACTCACTCTTCATCCATCTCTATATGACCCAACTAAAAATTCGCCATTGCCCTGGTCATGGCCCACTGGTTGAGAACCTATGAATTAGACTGTATTTTAATGGAAAATTTGAAGCTAAACGTATATACCGAGTTAAAAAAATATTAATCACGTAAAATCTTCAGATCCTTTATCATTCAGGGTTCTAAAGATTCATGGATGTATAAAACAACTAGAATAGACAATAATAACCTAAGAATAAATAAAAAGGCCAAATTCATTGAGTATCGCAACAACTTTCGTTAATTTACTATACCATTATTATGTAATACACGCGGTAGCTGTATATATATCAACAGTATAGCAATTCGTTAAATTTTATCAAACGTATTCCTACAAATACACCTTGTCAACTAATTAGAAAGATTTGTTTCTGATGATTTATAGCTCTCTGGTTGGGTTGTTTTTTTTCAATATTAAGCTTAGACATTAATTCGATGACTAACGTCCTATCAACTGACGAGCTTTGCTGAGGTTATGGTGGTATGCATATTGTACAGGTGATCAATGAGGCACCACCCTGTTTGCTCAAACACCTTTGAGTTGGCCTTAATCTCCAGAGTTAAAGATACGTTTGACATTTGTATTATTTTGTGGAAAAAGATTGAATATCTCAACTTCGTCGTAGACGAACAAACTGGTCTATTCAATAAATGACGTCGAAACTGTAAATATTTCATAAACCCAAAGCAATGATTTTCTATACGACAAGCCAACGCAAATGTCAAGAGTAAAGCACAGTATGTGTAAACAAGTAAAGTCAAGAGTAAACTAGAATATGACATCGCAAGCGATATACGTGGACTTCGCGAAAGTATCGAACTTTGTAGATCTAAAGAACTTCACAATTGAGTTAAGAGTGTTTATGGTTGTTGATAGTCATATATGAAATACATTGCTTTCGAATTTCATAATGTTCCATTAACTTCATCAGGTTTGTGGTTAACGGCTTTCAAAATTTAGATGTCTGGAAAAGGTATCTGAAATATCAATTAGACGTTGTTTTAAGTTTTTAAGAGTTTGTTGAATTTCCACTTAGCAGCGCAGCGCCATTGTTAAAATTGCGGGTATAAACAAAGCCTCGTTAAAACAAAATTTCCACAGATAACCTTTTGCTCCGACAGGAACAAAACTTTTTGATCTGAAAATGCCGATAGGATTTTTTGATTTTGTTACTTACATTATCTTGACCAGAAATTTGACACACTATCCTAAATATCAAACCTACAACCTCACCTAGCCCACAGCAATACTTTTTTAAGAAGAATTTTGTATCAGCACATGCATAGGCGTCGATTTTTTGTTGATTAAGCAAATTCCGAGAACCGAAATCTTTTTGCGAAGTTTGGTTAAACTTAATAATTCTATTTCAGCCCGAAATTTGCCCCCATATTCAGGTGAAGACCACAAAAATAAGAAAAGGTCTTCGCAGCAATCTGGTTCTAACTCAGTCCGGAATTTCTGCTTTCTTGTTGCCAAGTTGGTATTACTTGCCAAAAAACCGAGGGTACAGAAATATTTGGCCCTCTTCAGGGTCAGACCCGAGGAGGCGCCGCCCCCGGCGCCCCAAAATGGACATCTATGAGCACATGTATGAACAGTTTTTCTGATTTTTCTCAAAATTGAATAATCAAATTAAAACAATGCCTGCTTTAGCAATTAACATGAAAAAAGATACGTACACAAACAAAATTTAGCAACAAAAAATCAAATTCTCTAAATTTATAAGTGATACTGCCAGGGCCACCGAGAGGGGGGCAGGGGGGTACAATGATCCCGGGAACCATGGACTTTAGGGGGCCCATGGACTTCAGGAAGGCCGATTGCTTCAGCGGAATTAGCAGAGGGTCCATGAGCTAGAGAGGGGCCCATCGAAATGACACTGAGAAATCAGAATGTGAGGCCAGAAGACTTTTTCTTTTTTGAGATCATCTAATTTTGACCAGAAAAAGCGTTAAAATTTCGGTGAAGACCTTTTTTTTTTGGAGATCACATCATAACTTGGACAAAACTGCGGCATTTTTTCCGTCTGTTTTGGAGTTTACAGAACCGGAAATCCGTCATATTTGAGCTGGCCCTGGGCCCACGTTCGGCTCTCGGCGCCCTTGGATACTGCAGAGTCTAATTTTACGATGACTTCACATTGAAAACGTAAATTAATATACTTAACTCTATGCTTTCCAAAACCCTAGAAGTAATGTTTAAAGTCAAACATCTATTTACTAAAAATTGTCTATTTCTTTTGCACATTACGCTCTTTTTAGTCTCAAAAAGTTATCAAAATAATCCGGTAAGGTCAATTGAAATGGTGATGGGAATTCATAACAGTTTTTCACTTTATTATGCCATAAAATAGAGCGATCTTTGAAATTCCAGCGACTTTATTACATCAGCCAAACTTAACACTAACCACGGCTAGAAATATGCGGTCATTTTACAGCTATTGCTATTCTGAATACGCTATTTTGCAATGCGACTTAACCGCCAATATGTTGAATATTGTACAGTATATTGTATTACATTTATTATTCAGCTCAATAGCTTATCAAAAGCTTTGAAGAGGCAAGTAGAAGATTTTTTTCAACCTCACAAGTGCCAATTCAGTAAAAAAATCGCCCATCCACCTTAAATCTATCGAAGCCATTAAGCTCAAGTACTTCAACGCATTAAATGTTGGAGTAATCCCATAAGTTTGACTTTTCTACTTTTCTGTGATACCAATATCGATTGTGAGAATTCATCCTATGGCTTGAAGGCCCACTAAAGAGCTAATTGTCGAGCAAGGCATTGCAAAGTTTGGCATGTTTTATCTTTAACTTATATTAGCCTAACGGTACTCTTAAAAATTGATATGTCTAGCTGGGGTAATAAAAGTGTTAAAATTTTAAGGGTCCCGTTTCGCATGGTCTCCTCAATGTGGCCAACCAAATTTTGTTGTCTTTAATCTTTGATTGACATTTTCCTATCCAATAGATTTAATTTGTTTAGATTTAGTAGTTAATGGGGGAAGGTGTCAATATTTATTGGAGGATCCCTATAGTATGAGATCCTCAATTTTTTTCATATTATATTTTTACCTATTTTGAAAACTTGAGTGTTAAAAATTTTGAAAGACCCGTTTGAGGAGGATCCCCTAATTGTGGCACCTGAAATTGGTCATATTTTATTTAGCTATTCTGATTTTATCTTTCTCTTATATTTACTTATTCTGAAAGTTTCATGTGTCTAGCTTGAATGGTTGAAAGTTTGAATTTTGGAGGATCCCCATTTTGGTGCCAAAATTTTGTCAAATTTAACCTTTCCTTCATATTTGCTTGCGTATCGTGAAATTGTGATGTGTCTAGCTTACACAATTAAAAAGTTTGAAGTTTGGCGTCTTCATTTGAGGGGGACACCCCATTGGCGTACTGGCACTCCAAATTTTGTCAAATTTTATCTTTTTTTCATATTTACCTATTCTGAAAATTTCATCAGTCCAGCGTAAGTGGTTAAAGTTTGTATTTTGACATCATTGTTTGAGAGGGATCCCTTTATGTTGGTACGCCCAAATTTTGTCAAATTTTATCTTTTTTTTATATTTGCCTATCCTGAAAATGTTATGTGTTTAGCATGTGTGGTTAAAAAGTTTGAATTCAGGCGATCCCGTTTAAGGGAAACCCCCATTTCGATACCCCTAAACTGTTTCAAATTTTATCTTTGCTTTATATTTACTTACCTTAAAAAATTTTATGAGTCCAACTTAAAAAGTTAAAAGGTTTGAATTTTGGATGGTCCCGTTTGGGGGCAACCACTCATTTTGAAAACCCCTATTTTTGTTAGATTTAGTTTATTTTTAATATCTATCTATTCCACAATTTGATCCATCTAGCTCTTACGGTTTAAAAGTTCAAAATTTTGGCGGCCCCGTTTGACGGGGACCCCCATTTTGATACTCCCAAACTTTGTCAGATTTTATCTTTTCTTTATGTTTGCCTACTCTAAAAATTTCAAGTGTTTAGCGTGAGGGGTTAAAAAGTTTAAATTTTGAACACCCAGTTTGAGGGAGAACCCCCATTTCGGTACTCCCAAGTTTTGTCAATTTTTATTTTTTTTTTGTATTTGTTTACTGTAAAAATTTCATGCATCTAGCTTACAAGGTTAAAAAGTTTGAATTTTGTTGGGCCCGTTTGGGAAGGAACTTCCATCGGTGCACCCCTAAGTTTTGTTATGTTTAGTTTATTTTTAATTTCTACCCATTCCGAAAATTTGATTCATCAAGCTCCAACGTAAAAAAGTTCAAAATTTTGAAGGACCCGATTGAGAGGGATCTCTTCAACCTGGCACCCCCGATTTCAGTTGCACTCTGGTCTTCCCTGATATCTTCAATCACTCAATTTTTAAACACAGAGCGTTTAGCGGTTCAAAAGTAAACAGCGGCAGAAGGAGAAGAAAAACAGAAAGAAAAAAGATGCAAAATTGCAAAAATGGCTTTTAAGTTGGGGTAAACGAACACAGCCAAAAGAACGGCGGTTGTTCAAAAACCGCAAACCATTTTCCATCAATAACGGTAATTACCGAGATATATCGGTTCAAACTTGTCAACTTTTTGCCCATTTTCGGCATGTAAAATTTTGGTCACGTGACCGAGCGCCCCAAGCTCGGTTTGCATAAAGCATTCATGAGCAACCCACTGTGTACAAATATTTGCTTTGCACTCCAAGTGGTTTTGAAATTGTAAGCGAAATACTAATATTCAAGCTCCAAATTGACGTTTTTTATGCTTTTTGTGTCTCAATTCACGATCACGAGACCTACGATCCCCAAAATTAACACACAAGACCCTTTCATTTATTCATATGTTGAGTTCAAATTTTCACTTTCTAGGCTTTACCGTTTTCTAGTTAGAAGCAAATCAATCATCATCTGCCAAAAACCGCGAAAAAAACAAAGGTACCGGTACTACGCGCTCACCCGAAGTCCGAACGAGGGTAAAGCGACCGATCAGTGGTCGAATAGATAGAGCGTCTGCTACTGACATGGCAGACTTGGGTTCGATTCACGGTTGGCTCAAATCAAAGACCATTAAAACTGGTTTTCACAGCTTCCCTGCAGTGTGAAGCTTCCATCGTGTGTGGTAGACAATTGGGCAGGTGCCAGCTTGATTCAAAGAGCGAAAGGTCACTTTGCTGTCTCCTGATCCAGGCGACTTGGTGAATAAAATGTAATTACAATTACAGTTACTGATGTTTTCAGTAAGCACTACTCAATGAAATAAATTTCTACTCAAATTTCCATAGGTGGGCAAGTTAATGCAAAACGTTAGCTTCGTTAACCACTAGTCCGTTAACAAACTTCACACCTCCGTTAACGTTAATCCGTTATTTTCAGCTGTAATTAACGGAAGTTAATAAAGTCCGTTAATCCGTTAACATTTTGCGTGTAATTTACATTTCGTTTTATTCACTCGCTTCTAGAACGAGTATTGACGCTGTCGAGCTGATTGCAGGAAAATATTTATTGCTGTGGTGGTCTTTTTGTGTTTTGATAGTTACATTTTACAGTCTAATCTAATTTCAAGATAAAAATAAGTTCAAATGCACTAACGAAGCTGCTATTGGAAAATCTTTGGAAATTGCGAACAGCAACAACTAATAGACCTATGAGGCTGCAGATTATTATTTGCCGCAAAAAATAGCTCCTTTCTTCGCTTTGTTCTATAAAACTTGTGCTAATACGCAACAAATGCTACCAGTGCAAACTGGTTTGTATCGGTAGGATGAATGAATGGTGCAAGGTATTAACGATAAAAACCTTAACGGAAGTTAACAGAACTTAACGGAAGTTAATTTAGTCCGTTAACATGAAAAAACTTTTTAACGGATTAACGAGTTAATGAAAAAGTTAGCTTCGTTATTAAGGGATTAACGATTAACGGACTTGTGCCCACCTATGCAAATTTCTCGTTTTCCATTCAAAGCACAAACAACTACACCTTCAATAAAAAAGAAAACCGCTATTGAGTATTCAAATCAACAACATTTACAAATGTAATAATTTCAAGCTTGATTTTAATTGGGAGATGGTTCTAGGTATTGTGTCTTTTGCAGGTGTTTAATTTTCCCTCATGCAATCATGAATGTTCACTGACAATTTGATTTATATGTCGTTCTTCTGAAGATTTTGTGTTAATAAAACCGAAACGTTGAGGTTTAACAGATTTTAATGGCTGTTGTCTGTTTTTGTTTATAAATGACAATTAGCAACAGATGAGCAGAAACTTCACATTTAAGATTTTTGGTGTCAAAAAAATCAAAACTAAATTTTGTTCATATTGTTTAAACAAAACATGACTACTTACAGTTACGAAGCTAAAATTAATTAGCGGCTCAATAATTCAAAGCAAAAAAAGATTTGTGGTTAGCAAACATTCCTACATAATTCCAGGGAGCGGCCAGCAAACCTGGGTTCGTAAGTCCTTGATGGGGCAAATGGCATATAGTATGGTTGTGGATTGAAATGGTGCTGCTGCATTGGTATTTGATGAGCATGGGGAAATGATAGGAGGAATTCATCAAAGTTCTTTGCATCCGTTGCAAAAATGACACATTTGTCAAACTGCTATAGCTGGTGCTGCCAGCACAAACGCTAGGTTGGAACGTTTTGCTACCGCTCATTAGCGTTGCATTGGCGACGTTACTGGATGACAAATAACCATGAATAATAGGAGCTGGGACCTGTTGGGGATTGAAAAATGGATGCGCAAAAACTGGAAAAAGCTAATGCGTGTATCAGGATCAATCTGAAGAAGACTAACCAATAAGTCGCAAAGTTTGGATGAAGTATTCGGGGGAATGTTCAGCGCAAAATTTGCTGTGATTGGAAGGCTCCCAGTAAGACATTCAAACATTATTACTCCGATGCTCCACAAATCTGCCTTTGCATTGTAATAGCTTCCTGACATAATTTCAGGTGCCATGTACCCTCGCGAGCCACAAAATGTTTTAGCTAAGTTACCGGTACTGCTAATCAAGTAACGTGCCACTCCGAAATCTGCAACTTTGATAGTTATCTGACTGGGGTCCGGAAAAATGCCCCAATTTGCGGTTGAGTTGTATGATAACAACAAGTTTTGAGGCTTTAAATCCCTATGTATTATACCGCGTGGAAGCAAAAATTTCAACGCAGAAGCAACTTGTCTAAAAAAAATATAAATTGTGTTCTCACTGAGAATACCAGTTTGCCTACAGTAGTTATCCAAATCCACATTGCAAAGTTCCATAACCATCCAAGTGTAACTCGTATTAGATTTTACAACATCAAGCAGTTGGACAATATTTTCATGTTTGAGGTGTAGGAGAATTTCTATTTCGTTAGGCGTAATCACGCCATATTTAATTGCAACGGGTTGCCGAGACAATTTGTGCCACCCTTTATAAACGTATCCGAATCCTCCTCTCCCGATAGGCTTCGAGGTGATTGAGTATTCATAATCTCCAACCGGAACAATGTAATTGCCAGGCCCAGCTCTTTTTGTTGCAGAAAACTGTTGCATGATTTTCTCTCTAACTGTACAATAATTGTTATAGTTTATTTGAATAAAAAATGTATGAAACCTAAATGAAATAAAAAACACAATGCTGTAGTGCAATGTACAGTAGGCCAACGCATTGCGCCTAATTTGCTACTTTTGAGTTTTTGTTTGACTGAAACGTGGTTGACATGGTCTGTGTACTAGGTAACTTAATCAAGAGGACTACAAAGGATCGTTTTTTACGATGATGCTGATTTCGTAACCTGGGTTCAACTCTCTAGTCACGCTATTGCGTATAATGGCTGTACTTCAAACACATACCGTACGCTGGACTGGTACTTGACAAAAGTTATCATTTCCGCATGGTGGCTTGCAACTAGAGCAAATTTAAGCGGAGAAAGTCAAAATGTAACAGTCAATCTCGTTGTTGTACTAAAAAACTTCTCACACAAGCAAATACAACTTTTGCGGAATTCTTTAAAAATTATTATAGTACGTGTAGCCGCATCAATTCACATAATTTTAGATTTTGCACAATTTGTTTAAATTTGAAAACTATTGGACTTCTATTGGCAGTCGCATTTGCTTCGGATGTTAATCTTGTGCTTTGTTTTTTGCGTATATTAAAAACAAAATTATAAAAAAATTTAAAATAATAGAAAAACTTGGAACATTGGAAAACTTTTAAACTGGTGTAAAATCGCCGGAAAAAGTTACGCTAGATACGATTTTTGGCAAGGGTAAAATCGCATCAGCCAAATCTGTGATCGTTGACAAAAAAACTAAAAAATTGCTTGAATTAAATGAGGACAAAAGGCAAATCAATGGGGGTATCTAAAGTTAGGCCAATCGCATAAGACTAGATTAGCGTTGACTCCATTCTTTTTGACCCAGCCATTCTAGAGATATTCTACTTCAAACACGACATCGGTGACTCTAATGTTACAAATTTTAATAATTTTTATTTCTCATTTTTTCTCATTTATTTATTTTTTTTCATCAAGCACAGCGACTGAATTATGCGCATTACGCAAGCAGTTATACAGTTTCGAGATAAATATGTACATTAGACTCAGTTCTTGATGAGGTGATGGCGAAGGACTAAATGTCATCGAGTCAACCATCACCTGCACTTCCGTCTCAAAATATGGGTCCGGTATCGTTACTGTAATTACCAGTATCTAGATTGGCCAACTCCTGAAAAGCAGTAGGTTTGGATCTTTTGTTGGATCAATTAAGAAACTTGAAATATGACTTAAAAAAAAATTATTTCTAAAATTCGATATGAAATCTAACTTAAATTTAATTTTAGCGAAATTAAATTTCGGAATTCGTACCGTAGTTCCTTATTGGTAATCCTGGCAATTATTGGCAATGCTGTGGTTGATAAGCATTAGCGTCTTAGCGACGCCTTCCCAGTTCTATCCTAAAGCAACGATTAGGCTACTGGTACTGCATTGGGTCGCTTCGCTACGCACTAATCAATTTGATCTCGTCAGCAGAATAAATCCGAGCTGGAAAAAAAGAGTAGACGGTACGATAGCCTATGTAACAAACGTCTAAGAATAATCGAAAGTAAGGCTAGTAGAGTTTTTAGAGTACCGTAGGCTAGTAGGCCATTGTTTTCAACTTAGATGGAAAAGTTTATTCTAGGGTCGCAAAATACCGTAAGCAAATACAGTAGGCCTCAGGCCCTGCGCCAGGATAGCGTGACTGGGGGGCAGAAATAAATTTTGGGGGGGCACAAGCAGTTTATTTTGTGTGAATTCGAGATGGGCACGGGTGCACGAGAAATTTATCCCAATCTGGATCAAGTGAACAAGGTGAGAAGCAAAGATTCAAAGGGATTTTCCAGCCGGAAACAGATGATCTCCAAAAAAAAAGTCTTCACTGAAATTGCAAAGGATTTTCCGCTCGAAATCGCAAATTCAAGCAGTTTTTCCGGCCGAATACAGGTGATCTCCAAAAAAAAAGGTCTTCATCCCAAAAACGTCATGAAATCCGTTGTCAGTCAACAAAAAACACCAATTTGGGCCTCGATTTGCACTCCAGTAGCTCCGATCCTGTTAATTTCTTCGGGGCACAGTCTTCGCTTGGGGGGGCACAGTTTTCGTTTGGGGGGGCACATGCAGTCATTTGGGGTGGCACGGCCCCGGTATGCCCCCCCGTGGCGCCGGGTCTGGTAGGCCTACTCAAGTATTGGTAGTCTTATTGTCAGGCATGAGTTAGTACTGTGTAGCCTAGTAATAAAAACCTTATTGCTAGACTAGGCTAGGATTTAGTCTGAAATGTATCTGCCCGCTGGGTTTTTACTGAAATCGCTGGGCTACCGTAAGTCTACTCTTTTTACCAGCTCAGATCTGTTGTGCTGATAAGATCAAACTGATTAGTGAGTAGCGAAACGACTCAGTGCTGTAGCCTAATTGTTGCTTTAGGTTAGAATTGGGAAGGCGTTGCTAAGACGCCAATGCTTACCAACGACAGGGTTGCCAAAAAAAGTTATTAAAATTTATAACATTAGAGTTACCGACGTCGTGTTTAAAGTAGAATATCTCCCATAGGTGTAGCCAGGATTTTTGATGGGGGGGTAGGGGGGCAAACCACAATTCACACAGGTGAAGACCAAAAAAACGAAAAAAAATCTTCACAGTCCGATTTAGAATTTTGGATTGGGGGGCTCGAAATGTAGTTGGATACTAATTTAGGATTGGGAGGGGCCTAAACCACAACTTACATAGCGAGGACCAAAACAAAAAACAACAAAAAAAGGTCTTCACGGACTGAAGAGTTGAATTTGTCCCGAAAATTAAGTGATGACAGAAAAAAAGGTCTTCACGGCTGAAAAGGTAAAAACAAAACTAGAAAAAGAAACTGAAGAACGAATAGCCTTTTTGGTCACAACTTTATCGTTGCTGGCATTGCGATTGGGGGGGCGGGCCCCCTCCTGGCTACGCCTATGATATCTCTGCAACGGATGGGTCAAAAAGCATGGAGTCAACGCTATTCTAGTCTAATGCGATTGGCCTAACTTCAGATACCCCCATGGATTTTGCCTTTAGTTCTCGTTTAAGAGTCTCAATAAGTTATTTTCAAAGCATTGCTTTTTTGATACAGAAAATAGCAAGCAATAAAGCGTTCGGTGATAGAGAACTTTACCATTTTTTCGCATATGTTATAACACCCATCAGCGAAAAGAAGGAAAAGCCTAAAACTCTTTTAAAAGAAAATAAAAAAATTTATTGATACTGTATACTGTAGATACGCGATAGCCTACGTTTCTTTTTGATCCACCCAACGCAAACAGCGCTACGTTGTTACCATCATAATGAGAGTGAGAGAACTTTGCATAGAAAAGCTTTTTAATTGCTGTTAGAATCATAATTTGCCAGCTACAGTTTCGAAACATTACCTCGTATCAGAGCACGGACTGGGCCATTTTAATATCACAATGTTTGAATTTAAATATCTTATTAATGCGCAAGTGTGTTGTCTTCGCTTGTTTATTTTTTACCATAATGCTCTTTTAAACCAGCAAGTTTAATTTATTTCCACTTCAAAACTGCTTCGAATTTTAATGAGAAGGCTAGTACGTACTGCAGTGTAGTCACGTTAGGAAAACTTCTGGCAATTCTCCTTACCGGTACTGAAACAAAAAACAATAACCTGATTGAGAGTTGAGACTTGAGAGGAATTAACTGATGTGGTTTCTTGCTCCTATCGAACCAAACCTGATTATACTGCTTATAAACCCTTGACTCTCGAAAAACTTTTTGGCAAAAACATTGAAATGAACTTCTAGCAATTTCTCAAAAATTTCAGGCTGGCCAACTATACTCCTTGATACTGTACGTAGCTAAGCATTTTTTATTGTGTTTTCGTTTGTATTTTACTCATTGATTTGTGCAAAAAATGAAGTTTTTCCAAGCCACGTTTTGTTACTCTCCATTTTAGCAGCTGCAGATGTTTATAGGGGCCAGTGGCTGAGTATTGGAAGTCTCGAAGTGAGAAGCAAACTATATCGAGGTCAAGGCCAAGGACACAAAAAAAAATCCGAGGCCAAGGACAGCCCTTCCGAGGACAGACCCTTTCGAGGCCAAGGACAGGAATGCTCGATGCCAAGGCCAAGGACCAACAATACAAGCGTAAGTGTTCTCCGAAAAGGTCTTCAAAAATTTTTTTCAGGCGATCTCAAAAAAAAAAAAAAAAGAGAAGGTCTTCACAAAAATTTTTCAGGCGCTCCACAAAATTTTAACAATAAAAAAAATAGTGCTGTCCTCGGGCCGAGGACAGGCCAATTTTCGAGGACTTGAAGCTTCGAGGCCAAGGCCAATGACTTCAAAATGTGTCCTCGAAGACGTCCTCGAGGCCAAGGACGTTCTCGATGACTCCACCTCTGTCAAGAAGGTATACCGGTATTTAAACTTCATTAACATTATACAGTAGCTGCTATCACACTGCAGGTAAGTTTTGCCCGTCAGCCGTTTACTCTCAAGAATGTCAAGAAATCTTGTTCCGAGTTAAAACTGGACTTGTGGGCCTGACTTTGGGCTTCATCAAAGCAGCTAGCGTTGTAACTTTCGATGACATTTCGTATCAGTAGCTTACTCAAAAACTGTTAAAAGCTTCTGTAATCTATTCTTTGATTCTTTATGGAATAAGACAATCTAAATATGAATACAAAAAGCAGGAAAGGCTATACTTGTTGTCATGGTTACGGGCATTTTCATAGTCTGTTGTGATAGCCATGGTTAGTCAACAAAACGATTAACAAACAAAAAAGAAAAGAGCAAAACTTAGTTATTTCAATTCAAATATTGTATTTTGCTGTAATTCGTAAAGCAGAAGAGCATTTTTCAAGCATAAAACTGTGCAATAGAATTATTGGCTCTTGGAAATAACATCTTGCGACTAATGAATTTGTTCAAACTATTATAGTACGCGTAGCAGCAACTAATTCACAAAATTTAAAATTTTTCACAATTTATTTAAATTTAAAAACCTGTATTTGCTTCGTGTGCGAACCTCATATTTTCTTTTTCTGCATCTTTAAAACAAAATTATAAAAAAATAAAAAACTAAAACAATTGGAAAACTTGAAATTTAGTCAGGCATCGATTATCCCTATGTTCCGTCTGATTTCGCAAGCTTACAATCACGCTGTAGTAGTAATGCCATTTCAAAAATATGTTTCCTCTTGAACTATAAACATTAAATACATTGTAAAAAAATATGATGTAATGTTACGAAGTTCCGTACCCGGCAAAATTTTTAGAACATCAAGTGACGTAGATGTTGAAAACGATTGTAAAATTTGAATCAATAAAGCAGCCTAATTTAAAGAACTATCACTTATATAAAGATTGAGAAAGGAAAGCTCGCAATAAAGCGCCAGTTGAAAAGCAGTTTTAATGTTGTAAAGCCGGGATGGCAATCGCATCGATGACTTTCTGCAGTATTTGGTACGCAAAAAAAGTGCGATGAGATTTTGCAATGCGATGCAAATCATATCAATGGATGCAATTTTTTTGCGATAACTTAAAACTTTATCGATGCGATAAAATTGCAGCTAGTTTGCGATCATTTTTGCGATTATCGATTTTTCGATTAATTTTGAAGTTAGAGTTTGTGGCCTAAAATAATGTAAACTGAAGCTCAGTCTGCACAAGACTTTATTATAGATTATATTTTGAATGTAACTCAACAAAATGTGACAGCATTCTCAAACTTCTGCTCAAAATGTAAGTTGTGGCAAAATAGAAGAAACCAACAGAAATAATTACAAAAAATCGGAATAATCGCCAAAATTGCAGATTTTCTATGTTAAACTCTGTACGCGGTTTTTTGAATGAAGATGTGGATTTTTTGCGTGTTTCGATGCAATAATTTGATGCAATTTTTTGAAGAAAAGCGTTTGATGCGATGCGATTGCCATCCCTGTTATTAACCCCATTTCAAACGTTTTTTTCGTGATAAATCCCTTTAGAAAAGTGTTTTTTATTTCGACTCAACTTGACTTTGAGTAAAATTTCATCGCAAATAACTCCTGGAATTTTCAAATTGCGATTAGGTAACGCGAAGTTTCCCAATTTTGAGGTTTGCCGAGGTCACTTTTCAAAATCTGCGCATTACTTGGTCAATAATTAACTTAAATGGCATCATAAAATCTTTTCGCGACGTAGCAAACTTTGCTTAGGTCACTAACCATCTTCCAGTAATATCGCATGCCAAAAATTAATTCGTTTCCGTCTTTTCTGTTTGAGAAGTTTTGCTGTTTATTTATTTGTTGTTTATTGTATATGTTTATTTTGACCATCTGAAACGCTTGGAAAAGTTCTATTGACTGGCACACCTTTTTATACACTACACTGTTTTAACTTCCCTACGAGGCTTTGCGGTTTTTGCTGCCTATTTCTTTTTCTAATAAAGTTGCAACCTCAATGACGTCATGATTATTCATTAGGCAGTCAGAATCAACCGGCTATTACCGTTTTCACATTTCCCGTTTCGAGCCCGGTTCTTGGTTGCGGTGACTGGTTTTTACCCCCAAAATTGTCAAATTACGAAAAAAAAGCGCCAGTCAAAAAGTTTTTATCATGTCAGCGATCTTCTTTTGGTGACATATCAAATCAACACGTTGACTGGCAGGTTCGTTTGTGAGTTGGCTCTTTTTCGGTATGACTCAACACTAAGCAGCCATCCAAACTTAAAACCGGGCCTTAGAAGTAAGCATGTAAACGAGCTGTACATTTCAGAAATTAAGATATTTGAACTTTCTTTACGTTGAGCGCAGGTTACAAGATCAGCAGTTTCTAGACAAGCATCTCAAAGCTACTAGAACTTATTTATTATTTTTATAACTGCTCTGCAATGAACTACAATGCAATGAAAAATATACAATGCTATATTTGGCTGCAGCGAAGCGTTTATCCGTCAAGGCAATTTGCTAGAAAGCAGCCTGCAGCATTTTAAAAATAATCTCATAAACTTTTTGCTGTGGAAACTCCGCTTCTGACGTTCACTGAATTGTCTAATCAGGACGTAATCCTCGGACGGTCGGATTTATTGATCTTCGCTGATGACGTCACAAAGCCGCTAAACAAATTTTAATTACAGTATCATTTCTTCTAAAATCTTGCTTGCGCTACAAATCAAATATGTTTAAAGCTGTTAAAGCATGGTGGGTGCCATAGGTGTAGCCAGGGTGGGGGGGGCAGGAGGCCCGGCCCCCCTCAATTTAAATAACACCAATGATAAAAATGTGACAAAACATGTATAGTTTCTTCAGTTTTAGATTCTTTTAGCATCTTTGCATACAACAGTATCCGTGTATAACGGTATTTAACAATAATTTTGACAACCAGGGGGCCCGGGCTCCCTCAATTCAATTTTTGGCAACCAATTTAAATAAAAACCCAGTTGAAATTAAGGGTTTTGTTCTAAAAGTTGCAACCTCAAGCCCTCATCTAACTTTTTTTTATAAACATAATGCAAAACCATGGCCGGATTTACCATATGGCTCAGTGCCAGGGCCCCCGCGCTCAGGTGGAAAGACATTCATTTGGTCTTCACCTATATTTGGCTGGAAGGTGTTGGAAAAATCCCCAAAGTACCAGCGGCCCCACGCAATGTAAATGCGGCCCGAGCAATAACATGCTGGTAAGTAGGTCTAACTGTCTATAATGCCATTTTTCAATAACAATTGTCCACCACCTCGCCAGTTTTTTACGCAAAAAAATACTTTTAAGAAAAAAATAAACTAGGGAAAATGCTCATTGATCAAATTACTGAATTTGAATTAAGGGGGCCTGGGCTTCCTGGCCGTTAATGTAATCCTATAACTAGTTATTTTCATAACAAAACAAAAACTTCTAAAGAAAATCTACGAGTGGATTATTATTTACTGCTAAAATATAGCAGGAGGCAATGTGCCTTACTTTCCCCTACCTGGGCCAAATCACTTACAATATTTGGCACCAAAATGCTAGATCTTAAACGTGTTTTGGACTTAAATTGAAAGTAAAAGAAGGACTGAACAATTTAATTTATTAATTGACTTTCAAATGTTAAAAATCTAGTTGTTTCAAATGGCTCTAAATTCGTACGAAATGTGTTCCAATGGCATTAAAATAGCTAGTTTTTCCAGAAAATTACAACAAACTTGCCCAGCGGCTGGGGTTTCTGCCCCCAGGCTCCTATAGCCTCCGGTGGCTGGGGGCTCCGCCCCCAGTCCCCCGTCTATGATACGTTTTGAGTTACACTAGTTTACTTAACACGTCTCCCAATTTATACATTTGAACTTTTCTGCTTTTGGTTCAAGCTCTCTACCTTTAGTAAAATCCTGGTTAAGCGCCAACACACAAGCCATTGCTTCTGTTCTTCTAATTATTTTATGATATCTTTGCCCCCACAAAAAGTTCCTTGTTTGAAAATTTCTGATGACGCCACTGCATGTAAATTGTGATTTGCCCCCCCCCCCCCCCCCAATCAAAAATCCGGGCTACGCCTACGGTGGGTGTTATAAACAAAAAGTTTTTTGAAATGTCTTATAATTATTTTTAAGAGTTCGCTCTTTTTCTTAAAAATAGCAACCAATAAAGCTTTCCGTGAACTTACATTCCGTGCGTAATAAGTAACAGCCCCCAGCATCACCGTAATGAAGGCAAAGCTTAGAAATGAATTTAAAGAAAATAGAAATTTATTGATTACTTTTCTTTGTTTTCACTAAACGCTAACTTTGTTGCTATTGGAGGGTAAAAAAGTCTTTTTTTTCAAATTTTTTCAACTTTTCAAATTTTCCAAATTTTAAATTTCAAATCAAATCTTGATTGGCCTGCCGACTCGTTGCACGCTTCGGCGTGATGCAGCATGTATAAGATTTTTTAATTACTGTAAATATCATAAATGGCACACTTTACTTTCAATAAGGCATTGCCTTGTATCAGAGCAAAGGTCCGGCCATCTTAATATCATATTGTTTAAATCTTTACTATCGCCGCAGTAGATCATAATGCATATGATGTGTTGTCTTTGCTTTTCACTTTTTTGTAATGATTTTTTCTACACCCGTATAAATAAGTTTAATTCATTTTCATTTCAAAACCGTTTTGGGCTTCGGTAAGTACGCTATGGTCATGTTGGAAAAACCTTTGGCTTTTCTACATCTTGAAAAAAATAAAAAATAAAATACAATAACCTTATTGTTAGGAATTTTCCGTGATTAATGATTATGCAATAAAATAAAATACCAGAATATCATAACTGCGTAGGAGGAAGAAACTATTATTATAGATTCTTGCTCCTATATTCATCCTAGTTGATGATGCTGCTTATTAGCCCTTGACTTTTGAACAATCTCTTTAGGCACAAAAAATAAAAGATCTATGAAACTCGCAAAAATTTCAGACTAATCAACTTTTCCACAATATGTATATATTTGTATAGCTAAGCATTTATTTATGCATCGTCTTTTCATTTGCACTTTGCACACTGATTAGCGCAAAAAAATGAATTTTTTCCAGGCAAAATTTTTCTTACTTTCTATTTTAGCAGCTGCAATATTATTAAGTTAGTTTTGAAACTAATGACTGATAATAAGAATCTCAAAAGTTGGCAACAAACTATCCAAAACGGTAAATGCTGAGCAAAATTACCCGAAAAATTTGAAAAGGAGCAAATTCCTAAATTTGATTTCACAAAATTTATTCGGCAAGTTTTTATTATTTGTTTTCTGGTATTTTTTGTTCCACTTTGCTTAAAGACATGTCTAACGTGAACGTGGCTTTAATCGGACAAAAACAAGCTATCAAGAAATCGTTATTAAAACATTCAAAGTAGTATCTCTGCTGAATATTATCCGGTATCTATTACGATTTGTGACACTGAACTGTATCATTTGTATATAAATGATGCAATAGAACCGCTATTGAAAACGTCATATCAACAATGGTCATCAGCTGAAAACCCTCATATCATAGTAGTCGTTATTTCAGTTGATGATATCGATTCGTACAAAGCCATCATAAAAAAGTTTGTCCCAACTGTGAAACGGCATTGCATAAATATTCCTACCATACTTTTGGGAAACAAACCAGGGAGAAAAAGCCAACCAATTTTAGCAAAATTGGGGCAGACATTCCATCACCCAAACACAGCAATGATGTGTGCCAACCCATGGCCGCCCATAACGGCCAAGGCTCGTCTTGCACGTAAGATTAATGCCGTATAATACTTGGAATGTTCTAGCTCTGATGAAACTTGTTTTCAATTGGCATTAGAGGATTTTGAGGAAATTGTTTGGACATGGCTGCAACACTACCGGGACTCAAAAAAGAAAATACAGGTAAAATATTTACTCCGAATCTTTGGTTGTGGGAAATCACAAATCGGGAATTTGGACATTATCCAAAGCTCTTTATTCGGAGAACGCTTTAGCGCATTGGACGAGTATTTAAATGATCCACCATATTTTTACGATGGCGACGAAAGCAAATTCTTTTCATCTATTGAGATTGACGGTGAAAAGTACGATCTGCAACTAGAAAGTTCTCAAAATGTCCATTTGTGCACATGCCCCGAAAAATCCCACAGGTCAGCTTCTGATTGCGTGATTGTTTTAGTGTTTTCTGTTGTCAAACCTGATTTCTGTTATGAAATTGTGCAAGATTTTAGGTTTTCGCAATTGCATCAAGACGATTATATGATCACCAATGAAGTTCCTGTTATACTTCTGGGAAATCAAACTGAACTCAGAAACGATTCCCACGCTTTAAACAATTTACTGAAGCAGGGAAAGCAGCCAATTACGTATGAGATGAGCGAGCATTTTGCACGAGAGATAAATGCTGTCAAATACGTGGAATGTTCCAGTTCTGATGGAACGGGTATTGAAAACGTATTTGAGGAAGCTGTTTGGGCTTCGCTTCGTCACAACAGCTTATTTCAAAAAAGGAAATGACGGAAAAAGCGAAATATTTTGAACGCATTTTCAGATAGCGCTACATATTTGAGTGGAGCTCTAAAACTGAAGAAAAACTTAAAATAAAGCATTCGACGTTTTAATTGCTTGTGTTTGTACATTGATAAATAACTGTGACTGAGAAAACTACAGCATTCCACAGTCATACATAAGTTTGGGGCACCAAAGTGTATTACAATTAAAAAATCTGCCCAAAGTAACCATTTAAAGTTAAAGGGGTATTAAACGTTAAGTTAATTCTAATATTGTATAGGTTAAGCATAATCTTATATTTTTTCGACATTTTAGCGACGAATTTTAAAATTCTGCCACTTCTATATCGAAAGATATTTGTATTTATTTTTCCCACCATCTGTTGCATTGTGGTCGAGTAAATATAGCGTATGATCCTGAAACGGTAGATTGGGGTTCGATTCCCGGTCGGGTCAAACCAAAGAATTTAAAAATGGTATTCACAGCTTCCCTGCTTCACGTTTAGTAATAAAGGGACAGTGTGCAGCCTCCACCTTATGTGGTAGACAGTTGGGCAGGTGGAGGCTTGACTCGCAAACCGAAAGGTCTCTTCGCTGTCTCCTGGCCAAGGCAACTTGGTGAATAAAATGTACTTACAATTCCATTTTTTAAATAATTTTCGAATCACTGATTCGTGACAGCTCTTCTTGGCATGGTTTGGACGCTACTTTGAACTTTACCTAATAGGTCTATCTCTATTATAGCTCTTATTACCACCATTTGCAGCCTACCACTAATAGTAGATTTTAAATTTCTAGCCTAGTCAAACTGTTTTTAAACAAGGTTTCACTCCTACAGTAAAATTGCATCAAACAACTACTAAACTAACTTAATTAATCAGTAAGTTATGCTAGCCTGCCAGCCAAGGCCTATTTTTGATTTCTTCCCAACTAAAAATTCTTCTTTTCTGAAATTTAAAGAGCTAGTTAAAAGGCATGTAACAGAAAATATATTCGCGATTAAGCAAGTTAATATTGTTTGTCGGTCTTTGTTTTTTACACAATTTATTCTTGTGCTGCGTATAGATTTTATAAACGGTTTATTTCGTATAGGCCTATTCTAACTAATATTGGTTCTACACTATAACTAATTCTGTTACACTCTTAAGCGTATTATTATTAAAATTATTTATTGCTATGTGTTTACAAGTATTAAAATTACTGAATCGAGTATGCCTTTACTATAACGTGGGCAAGACCTTGATCTTCAAGATCTCAATATTTTGATGATCTGATCTTGATGTTAAAGATTACATTTTTTGGAAATCTTTTTTCATCACGCAAAATTTAATCACGCAAAATTAAATCACGCAAGATTTAATTTTTAAGTTTTGCGTAGAGTAAGCATCGCCGAGACCAGGTTTTGTGATATTCTGAAGCTATTTCATGGCTCCGACATGGAATGAAGTCTGAATTGGAAAAAATAATAGGCATTTGCCGTGGTACAGACAGAGCAGGTACGAGCCAGTACGGCAGTATCAGTACCTAACCTGTTAACTTGAGGAGAAAATTAATCGCAAACAGACATGGGCACGATCTTGATCTTCAAGGTCAGATCCTGATCTTGAAGATCAAAATATTGATCTGATCTTAATCTTCAAAATCACATTTTTTGGATGAGCTGGTCTTAACCTTTAAGATCACCAAAAGGTGGTGATCATGCTCATCTCTGCCTATACTTTTGTTTTTGTGCATTATACCTTGTTTTTATACCGAGTTAATTTTTAGCTTTTCATTCTATACGATAGCTGTTAATTAAATTGAGCTGCAGTGTAACAAAATTGGTTAATACATTTTGTTAGACATAATATTGACATGGCTTCTGCTTAACTTGAAGACTACGGTCCCTTTGCAGTTACCGGTTGCCAAATTAGTAGTTGGGCTTATATTGCCATTGTGCATTTTTTGTTATTTGATATTTGATTTTTGAGCACCAAAAAATAAATTTCTGTTTTATATTTTTGCATTTGAAAACCAATTTACCAGGCACAGAAGAAAGTCACAGCAGAAACCCTGAAATCTACAATCGGACAAAGTTTGTTTAAAATCACTAATGCAAATTTGATGTTATCATGTTGCAATCGCCGAATTTTTTCCAGTAAAGTCTTAAAAGCTATGTAGGTCAAACAATGAAAAAACGGGACAAAAATGGCTCGCTTCGGGTGTCACCATTTTGTGATATCAATCGAGCAAAAGAGAAAACAATATGTTTAGCATCTTTAGAAATGTTTAGCACACTCAAATGGACTTAAAAATGATTTAAACTATTCTTTGAAACATTTATTTAGAAGGGGGGCGCTAATTTGACAAAAATATAAATCAAAAACAACAAAACTTTTGAAAAATTGCCAACACACTCACGATCAATCAAATTTGATCGCTTGCTGAAACATACTGAATATGTTTCATAAAAAAAATATTAGCTCAGGAATAGGGGGTTGGTGGCAATTTAGTATTAGTTAATTACTAATCACTTCAACTCAAATCTCGTTCCATTTGCCCCCTCCCCCCACCAATTATTTTTCTCAATTAAATGTAGACAAAATGGTTTACTTCTTGTGAGTTTCGTTAAACTATAAGATTTTATGATTTACAGTACCAGCTTGTAAATAAGAAAACTGGAATTTTACTATTAGCCACCTCCCACATAGTCATTGCCCATTCAGCCAACCAGTTTAATCATGGTTTTTCACTGATAATTTCTATGTCACGTTTCAAGAGCATTAATTTTTATCAAATTAGGCCTAAAAATAAGTTATTTTTGCAAAAAAAGATACAAAATTTTCGAGCGTCAGGGGCTCCGCCTCCAGACCCCCGAAACAGCCCCCCATTGCAGACGGCTACGTGCCTGAATCTAATCATATTTTTGCAGAGCTAATTTTTATCCCAACAGAGTTATTCTTAATGCCACGTATGAAAAGCATTAATTTTTAGCAAAATAAACCTGAAATTAAATTATTTTTGCAAAAAAAATTTTTTTTCGAGTTCTGGGGGCACCTGGAGGCTCTGCCCCCAGACCCCCAATGGCCTCTTGCGGAGCTCCCAGACCCCCAAACACAACCCCTCTCCCCACTGCAGATTTCTGGTTGGATGCATGATGCTAGACGTTTTGCTCATACTACCAAGTTTTGAAATCTTACTCTGAGAAGTTATTGAGCAGCCAATAACAACCGCTATCTGCAGTAATATACTGTAAAGTAATACCGCTCTCTTTCAATTATTAGCTTTTGCAGCCTACTATACATTATGAAGGGTGACACCACGAAATTACGCCCCGGGTGTCACCATTCCTAGCGAAGCCACAGGTTTAATGTTGTCTCCAATAGAGCATTCAAAAAAACAAAAAATTGCTTTTTATTTGTTTCTGTACTAGAAACTTTTCAAGCATGTTCTGGTATGATTTGTCAAAACTCGTAGAAACCACAAATTTTTTTTTAAAAATTTAAAACGTTTAAGACAAATTTTGGGGGGAGATTAGATTTTGGACAAATTGTTAAGAGTCGATTAAGGAGTGCCCCAAATTAATGTCTTTTCTGTTGCAATGAAAGACTTCCCCGTCGGAAGCGCCTTCTATACTATCATATACAATTTCCTTGGCAGTTGGCACGTTTTTTATTTTTATTCTCAATTTTTTTTCTTCGAAATAATTTTTTTTCTTTTGAAAAAATAAAGGACATGCGAAAATTGAATAATAATGACGAAACTTTTATGGATGGATATTGCCGCTACTTTTTTCCATTACACCTTAAGTTGCGCCACGATCGTCAGATACACCTTTGAAATCTTAGAAATAAGGTTGTCGTGCAGACATTACTCCAGATATTCTTGGGGAAGACATTTGGCTGCACTTTGGTGGATAAATTTCTTTTCTCTTTTTCGAAATTTTATTGGCAGCCTTGTTTGCCTCCTTCATGTAACGCTCACAGTTGCACACCAGGGCTTCCAATTTTTCTTTTAAACTAGCCCCTTTAAAGCGGGATTTGGCAATGCGAAAAATCGCCTCCAGAAAACCTTGAAAAGGCAGACCCGGAGGCTGGTGGCTTATAATTGAGTTTTTGACTCTGAATGTATCGTAGTACGGCGCCGTGTGGTCGTTTATTTGACGCTGCCACTGCCGCATGATGTCGATAAAGAGTATATCTATGGCAGGCATTGCCCCGGATTCACACAAGCGGCACTTGCGCGCCATGTTGCGGAAGGAAGTAGCGCTAATCCGCAAACTCGGTTTAAATCCGTTGAAATAAATAAATACGGATGCAATCCGTTTGATAATGAGCAAATCTTGAATTACAAATTTGTTGGGCCTAAGAATTTTTTTGTCAAATCCCATTGTCTTTTCGCTATGTTCAAAATTTGGTCGCGAATGTAGTCTTCCACGGGGTGTTGCTGTTGAGACAGGGCGTTTCTTGTGATCGTGATTCATTTCATCCACAAATGACGTAGTTGAAGACTCAAGACAATTATTGCAAATGTTTCTCGTGAGATCGTGGACTTCGGTTTTATCAGAAGCCAACAGAAACGGCCGCTCTTTGGGAATAAATTTGTGTCTAAGTCGGTCGTTTTCTGGCTGGGCATAGTCAAAAAATATACTTCTTGGAGGCAAGGAAGTGATTTGAGGTGGCGGAGGCCCACATTCCCAATCCGAATACCGGTTTTGGCTTTTGAAAATATCCAGAAATTCTTCAGATTTGGACAAAGTGATAGAATCGTTTTGAAAATCGAACTCGGATTCATTTTTTTCAACGGAAATTCTGTGTTGTTCTTGAGCGTAAAGTAGGCCAGGTCCAACTCCGCCTAGAAAATGGCCGCAGATTTTGCATAGCAGTTGGTCTTTAGTTTCTTCCGAAAACTTTGGAGGTTCGGTTTTCGGGGAGGAAGGAGTTTGAGGAGGCAATCTTGGAGTGAAAAAGGAATTAGTAAGTCGCGATTGTGAAGCTGAAGTCTTGATGATTCCCGAACTTGAAGTTGATTTTGAGCGGAGTTGGAAAAGCCTCCATTCCTCTGTGGATATCGCGTATTCCTGAAAAAAAATACTCATTTGCAAATTTCAAATAACCAAAATGTCTCACTTTATTGTCTAAGCTATAATCTTGGGGTCGTGCATACCAACGTTGATTTCGTTGCAAATCATCAATTTTTTATCTTCTAAGCCGTTGGACTTATTGGATTAAAATGAAATGAATTCGCAAGTAAGTTCAGAGAATTTATCCTTGAATCACATAACAATTATTGCAATTAACCAAGCCATTTGTCCAAAATTTTCCCGTAAAATTCCTGTGATGTTGCAATCGTCAATATACTTGTCAACCTACATTGTTTTCTCTTTTTCATTAAAATTTTGTTATTATGCATATCAAAGTGGTCCACGTTCGTGCATACGATTCCTATTGTGCAAGACTAACGGCATTGCATACTGCATCTAGCTATGGTCACAAAAGAATAGAAAGCAAATACCTGCTTGTATTTGATGATAGTGAACTTCTTAGGCCTTTTGGCCGGATAGCTCTGCCGAGGAGTGACGTCAGAACGGAGAAGAGGATTGTCAAATTCACTGTAATGACATCATAAATTACATTGATTGTACCATACTTCATTCCGAAGGAATAAAAATTTTACAATTAAGAAGAGACGCCTTTTTTTAATAGTAAAACATGAGATTTGTACAATTTGCCCATGGACTTGCAAAATCAGTGACAGCAGCGAGAATCGCGTATTGGTTTATGAATTGTTACATCTTTTGAGCATTTCAGGCATTCAATTCTAGATTATGAATTGATTTTTTTTCAACTTTAGATCAAATGCCCGGTCGACGCTGGAGGTAAAATTGTGAGAGCCTAGAAAAGTATTCTTTGTTTATTTTAACCAGAAATATTACTTTTCCCAGCGCACAATCTCCCAGTGGGTAAAAAGACACTGAAGATGCGCTTGTTTGCTAATGGTTTTTTGCCCAGAGTAAATCAGGCCTTATGGTTAAGAAGCTAGTTAATCTATAAACACCTGCAACCATAAGTGGGCAAGTTAATATAAAACGTTGGCTTCGTTAACCAGCACTAGTCCGTTGGCAAAATTCATTACCTCCGTTTAAGTTAATTCGTTATTTTCAGCTTTAACTAGCGGAAGTTAATGAAGTACTATAATTCGTTAAAATTTTGAGTGTAATTTACATTTCTTCTTATTCACTCTCTTCTAGAACACGTAATGACACTGCTGAGCTGATTGTAAGGAAAAATTTATTATTATGATTATGGTGGTCTTTTGGTGTTTTGGAAGTTACATTTTACAATCTAATCCAGTTTCAAGATAGAAAAGGTTCATAGTCTAAAGAAGCTGCAATCGAAAAATCTTTGGAAGTTGCGAACAGTGATAATTAATAGATCTATGAGGCTGCATCTATTATTTGCCACAAAAAAGCGCTCTTTTCTTCGCTTTTTATTCTCTTAAACTCGTGCTAAAACGCAAGAAGTGTTACCTGTGCAAACTGTTTTGTACCGGTACGATGAATGAATGATGCAAGAAATTAACGATGAAAAAGTTTAATGTAAGTTAATCAAATTAACAGAAGTTGATTTAGTCGGTTAACATAAAAAAAACTTTTTAACGAATTAACGAGTTAATGAGAAAGTTAGTTTCGTTATTAGCGGATTCAAGATTAACGAATTTATGCCCACATATGCCAGCAACTTGTAATTTAACAGAGACGCACAATGCACATCTTTAACCCTCTGTCTACCAAAAAAATTCCAAACAAATTGTACCATTGGGGTCCAATGGACCCCAGATATTATAAAAGTATCTAGCTATAACGATCTCACACAGATTAACATATTAACATTAAACCATGATATAAACGAACAATTTAAACACAAAAACAAGTAACAACCGCAACAAAAATACAAAAATGCGGTAATTAGGCCTAATTATATACCGTACTGTATTAGTTAGACAGGGACTCCAAAGATTAGATGGAGCACTGCAATTACCTTTAGTCTGCACCGTTTCCTGGCGGTTATGCAATGATGTGCATGTTTATAAACTTTTTTTACAGCTTGTTTCTAATCATCACTTTCATAAAAAAAAACGCAACAACATAAAAATTCAAACAGCTATAATATCAAAACAAAAAAGAAAGGAAATCATAGCTGATTTAGTCAGCAGAATGCTTGGTTGTACAAAAACCAAAACGCACGGTTTTTCAATACTGTAAACCAATGCTTACAATTTCAAAGCGTTTAGAAAACTGCAAAATAATGCGTTTAGCCCATTAGTTATTGCAATGCATGCAAATAACTTGAGAATGTTCTTATCGCAGGCGCTGCATTTTCGATATGTGCTTCATTTACAAAAATAGCGTCTGGTTTTCTTAGCCTTTGTTGCATGGTTTTCGGTTGCAGTAGTCCTTTTTCTCTGGTTTTGAAGCTGAATATTGCATGATCTTTTTGTATTTACATAGCACTTGATATTCCAGAAAGCTCTTTTCCTTAGCGAATCTAAAGCTTACTGCTTCTTTTCTTGCTAAAACTTCAGTTATTTTCTCTATGCAATTGCTGTCATACTACGTATATGCATTGATAGTGCTAACATGAATCATGTTATAAAATAGGGCTACTGGCCATCTTCCAATCATCTTCTTGCAGTTGTACTGTAGGTTCGAATCACCCTATCCAAAACGTACTGCTACTCAATCTATTCTTCTATGCTCCATCTTTCCTCATTTCTCTCTCTTCCGGAAAAACTAGAATTTCGTCATTTTCAAAGTAGCTGGCTATTCTTCTTCAATGGTTTTTTTCCTAATTTGACTTCCATTTGATATTATAAAATAAAATTTTTCAACTGATAATTTTGATATTTGTGGTCTCAAACATCAGATTAGTTGTTTCAAAACAAAATGACTATAATTAAAAAAAAACTCAGCCAGTCTAAACTAAACAGTGCCTGTTAGTTATTGGCTTGGGGTCCATTGGACCCCATGGTATATGATGCTGTTTTCATTTTTTAAACCATATCGGTTTATCTGAGATTAGTGATACTCTACATCGTTGAAGATCAACTAAACTTAGGAAAAGTCAGGTAACATGGACGTTGTATTTGCTATCTGTTCTAAGTAATGAAAGATCAAATTTCATTTTGGGGTCCATTGGACCCCATGGTAGACAGAGGGTTAAGCAAGAGCAACACTAATGCAAAATAGAGCAAATTGCAGTTAAAGAGTAATTACTAATATGGTAAAATGCTGAAAATAGGGATTTAAGAATGCGGATTGCGCAGCGAGAATGAGCGGGGTTCCCATAGCCAAAGTTGTGGTTTGTTTCTCCAGTGCTGATGTGCATACTGTGCAAAAGAGTCAAAAATCAAAAAACCTGGTGCTAGTATGGACTGCGTGGTTGTCTTTTTCTTGTTTTTTAATAATATTTTACCTGTTGCTAACTCCTATTTCGTCATGTGATATGGAACCTAGAAAAATATAGCTGTTTTAACAAATCACATTTTTCATTATACTCGCTATGTTTCGCCGAAGCGTGTGACGAGTTTGCGAAGCGCATCTCCTCGTCAATGCGCCTGCAGACAATGTTATGCAGCTTCTGTCGAAGAAATGTTGCAGCGGTGGCGAGCTGTTGGCAATTCAGTATTTGATTAACCGGCCCGCGATTTGAACCTCAGACCTGCCGCTCTAGAAACTAATGCGTTATCGCTCGACCAACGGGGTAAACTATTGAATAAAAGCAAAATCAAGAAAAAAAAAACATCCTGAATAACTGTGGAATGGCAATAATTATCAAGGACTATTATAAGAAAAAAGGGAGTGATCTTTTTGTGTTCCGTTTTTACATTTGCTGATTCCAATTCATTGAAAAATGGAATGAAAATAGTATTATTGCTTGCAAACTTGTAAAGCAATGTTTTACTATTTTAAGGGATTGTTATTGGTAAAGTTATTTATAAGGCTTCATCATTGGATTTTGTTTCTTTTTGAATTGGGCTTATTAGCAGAGTAGAGCTAACGTAAACTTATTTGTGATATAAAACATTAAATTTAACTTCATGGAAAAATTACGTGATAAGTTAGGAAAATTTTGATCGGGTCTTTAGGGGACTAAAAATAAACGAAAACAATTTAGATACATTACCTGGCATGCTTCTTGAAGAACTTATGGAAAACTCTGCTTCATACTTGCTGGAATTCATTGATAGACGCTGAAATATTTTGTATTAAATTATTAACATTCGTATGCTGCGTTTGCACATGGACAATTTTTGGACATACAGTATCACGAAATTATTATTTTTTTCCGTTTTAAACAATCAGATTTTTGCTCAAACTGTGGCGTATGAGACTATTAGAGAAAGTTATCAGCCGAGTTAGTACGGATAACGACTATAATTCGTTAAGTTGAGCAAAATCTTAATTCCTAACTCAGAAAAACGCTAATATCATGACTGTTGAATGGTGGCAGCTGGTTGAATTTACACTACCTCAATTTCGGATTACCTATTGTGATACAGCAATGCAACAGCAATCTGTGTCATAGTGTTTTTGTACTGCGCCACTTATTCCGTCACAACTCCAACTTTTCACTTTACCATGATTTTAATGTTTGTTGTAAGCAAGTTGTCTGACTAACTAACTTCTAGAGGTAGACGCTCCAAATTTTTTGTTAACATTTGTTCAGAAAGAGAATAACGTGGGAGATAGCTTCTCGGTTTTCGGGAAGGCTGAAGTGACAGATTATGATTGGAGGAAAGCGGAGGAGGATACACGCGCTGAAGGCAGGATTTCTTCATATCAATCTCACTTTCCCCGTACGCAATCAATCGTAACACGTCACGAAGTAAAGGGACTTTTATCTGCACAAAATAATACCGAATTGGTTTTCGCCAAAAAATGCTAGTATTTTTGTAACAATGTACGTCAACCACGATTTATTCTGACCAAATATATATCATACTCCGGACCGAAAACGTCAAAAACATCACAATGCAATTGCAATTAACACAAATATAAATACTCTATTAGTTAAAATACTCATATATACGCAACGAAGTAAATCGGCAAATAGCAACATTGACGGTAATGAAAATTTCTTTTAAATATGCATTAAGTTTTTGTAGAACTAGAAAATAGCAACGAAATAATAAACTTCAAAATATAAACAAACATCCAACATAAACCTGCTCATCCACCACGCTTGTGACGCTTTCAATGATTCCACTTCCGGGTTCCGTTTCTCGGTCAAAATCAATCCCCATGCTTGGGGACGAATTGACCTCTAATAGGTGGGCTTTGAGGTCAGAGGTTAACAAGATATCGAAGCCTAAGATTTGAAATGATCTAAAATGAATGAAGTAATGCAGTTCAATATTTTTTTCTTTTATCGATGAATATAAATATCAGAACTAATCTTTATAACGCTGGCAAATCTGCTGGAGAACCTAGATTCCTGTGGCTACAAGAATTTAGGTTCTCCAGGCGCTACAAATCTCGCTTTCATTCAACGAGTAAAAACAAGCAGCAATTTAAAGAAACAGTATCGAGTCAAATTGATCAAAAAGCTTTTAACATTGACATACTCAAATCAATAAACACTTCAAATGAATTTTTGTTGTTTGAAGATATTTTTCAAGTGCTGTTGTGTTTGGTTTATCGGATTGGTTTTCGAATAATCAGATACGAACCGAAAAAAAGTAGTAAAGATAGTTTAGTCCTTGATTATTTTTTGATTAAAAAAAAAAAAATTACTGCTTTTTTCTATCGGGAGAGATTTTCTTCACAGGCACTTAATATAAATCTCATTAAGTCAACTAACCTGACACATTTTGAACGGTTTGTGACGTGGTCCCAGATCATAATGTCGGGTATAAGAGAAAGCACTGTTTTCACCACAAGGTCAACAATTTGCTCGTGGATTTTATCAACATTGATTCCTCGTTTTTGTAAAAGCTAAAGAGCCACATTCGATAAACTTTTTAAAGAAAAAATTTTTCCATTTGTTATTGCATTCAAGAATTACGTTGATGTGAAGGCTTTAGATTTTGCTGCCGAGCAAATCAGGGGCTAATGCAAGATTTGTGGTAGGCATTTATGCAGTTATGTACGCCTGATGATAACAAACAACTTTGAAATATGCATATGATGCACTAATGTGGTAAATTGCTAATGTGATGTTATACATGGTGTCCATGCTCAGTAGGGTGGTCCTTAAATACATAGCAAAAATTAAACAATCAAAATTATCATGGGAACCGAAGTAAATGTGTTCCTTTTAGGCTAAAACCATCGTGTGTGAAAAATCTCCGAGATAGAAAAGCATTTAGAGGTTGCACAAAGACAGTAAAGTTTTTCATAAATACCCAATTTTGCAAAGATAAGGGCTTCGCTGTTTACATAGTGTTAGCTGTTCAAAAGCAGTGATATTATGGGAGTAACTCAATTTATTGCATGTTGCCAAATAACCAGTGTACTGTCTTTCTTCTCACTTAGCAAAAACCATGCCTATGATATGCTTTGTAGTAAAATGCACGTGGAATTGAAGCTGATCTTCTTCGCATTTTTCAATTAGCCAGACGTATTCCTGTATATTTGCATTCAGGACTTGGATTTCTTAAACCAACTTTCTGACTGTCATCAATGAGTCTGATAATTCATTCCGAGAATCAAAGTCAATTGATAAAAATTTATCATTCATTTTCTTTTTTTGAAAAAAGCCAATTAATTGTGTTTAATCAGCAAACCAGTTTTTCCAATTGATGTTTTTTAATGGCAGGCTTGGTAAAGTTTTCATCTTCGTAAAGAGCTGCAACCGTTCGTCACTTCATGTCATCATGCACCTCTGGTTCAAAAACACTTAACCAATAGTTTCTTAGACGTGTACCAAAGCCGACCAGAGAATTTGTTTCATTACAGTTGCCCCAATTCTCTTATCAATATAATTTTGTCACATTTTTTGCAAGTCCAAGATATTTTCTATATTTAAGTTTATTGCAGATACAAGAAATGATGCTTTGGGCTATGCTCGCCATAATCAGTTTACCATGCAGTTCTGGTGTATAGTAAACCTGTTTATGGCGAGCATAACTTTGGGGCGCCATAATCAGTTCTGTCGCCCATAACCAATTTCTGATTTTGTTCAAGTTTTGCTTTAATGGAGATGCAAGCACCAGATTCTTACTTTTAGTGTTTGAGACATTCATGCCTGAAAACAAATTATCCTGTAGCAAAAACTTTCTCAGAAAATTCCCATTTTTCTAATGCTCATACAATGCCATTTGCTTGAGACTAACTGGTCCCATTAGGAATGGAGCAATCTTGAGCAGATATTTTATGCAGATGCCACAGGTGATTATAGGCAGGTGATAGACTTGTGAGAATAAATTTCAATAAAATTAAAAGTGGTTCAAGTTATTAATCGAAACTTTGTTAAAAAAATAGAGTATATTCAGAATATAACGGGCTATTTTTTTAAGTTCTAAAGATGATCTTTCAAAATCTTTGCTCGATTTATTATTTTGGACTTTCCAGTTGCCACTCCTATATCCTCTGTTCTCATTGATTCTATTCTCTAACATTTTCATCTGAGCCAGAAGAAAATTTTGGTACCTTTGTCATGACGGTCTATGTATCAGAGTATTGTCCACATCAAAATCTTTCTGGTCATTTTTTTAAAACTTTGGTAGCCTTAAAGATTTGCTAACTATTTTAGAAAATTTAATAAGTATCCTAGAATCCGAGTAACACAATAATGTTTCGTAGTGCATGAGGTTTGAGATTTATCCAGAAATTAATACTCTGATTCCAGTCGAACTTATTGAGGAAAACAACTTCCGATTACAGGAGAAGACATATAAAAAATACATGATGCATAATTAACTTGTACACTGTCTTTACCGTTTCTAAAGTGCTCAATAGACATGGGCCCCCAGTTAGCGGTACAGGAAGTTCAGTTAAAGATTAAAAAAAAACACCACAGGCTGTTTCTTCCTAATTGATTTGTCGAGTTGAATGGAAGCTAAACAAAAACAAAAACGGCAAACGACCTCAGTACACCACCCACGTCTCCCAATCCTCGCACCAAGAGCTCTGTGATGGGCGCGAGCTTAAGCTCTCCCACTAGGGTTAAATGTGGTACGCACCAGCCAGGGGCCTCAACCAGGGTCGATGGTACGGAGCGCGGCTGGTACAAAACACTGTAAGCATAAACTTTGGAGGATGAGCATCTTAATCAAACACAGCTGATGCGCGTTTGTCAAACGTAGTGAAAAAACACTGCAAAATTTAAACACTGTGCGAGACACGAAGCGGCATTTTATGTCACAGTGATCAACCGATTTGTGTTAAATGTGGTTTCATAAGGCTGATGATTTCTTGGTTTATATTTGGCATTGTGTCGACATTTTGATGCAAGTTTGTTTCTTTGGTTGAAAGTGTTAACCGGATTTGCTTGTAATATCGCCAGGCGCGTAGCCAGGATTTAGAAAAGGGGGGGGCTATTTTGAAAGAGTGAGAAGTGTGCAAACGACCTTGACTCGAATTTTCATTGACCTTAAATCAGTTTCAGACGGATTGTCAAAATTTGAGACGAAATGTCTCGAAAAGATCGAAAATTCAACCGTTTTTTCCGCCAAAAATTAGGTGATCTCCAAAAAAAAAAAAAAAAAAAAAAAAGGTCTTCGCCAAAATTCAGAGTGATTTTTCGGCCGAAATCCAAAATTCAAACGTTTTTTCCGCCCAAAATCAAGTGATCTCCAAAAAAAAAAAAAAAAGGTCTTCGCCAAAATTCAGAGTGATTTTTCGGCCGAAATCCAAAATTCAAACGTTTTTTCCGCCCAAAATCAAGTGATCTCCAAAAAAAAAAAAAAAAAAAAAAAGGTCTTCGCCAAAATTCAAGGCGATTTTTCTTCCAAAATTTCGCAAGTTCAAACGTTTCAGGGGGGGCTCTTTTCGCATGGGGGGGGCTATTTTCAATTTTTCACAGAAAATCGGCCTCAAAAGCACAAAAAACATGCGATTTTGCATACTTCACAAGTCAATGGGGGGGGCTCGAGCCCCCCCGCCCCCCCCCCTGGCTACGCTACTGAATATCGCTACTTTTCCTTCTGAACAAGGGTTTCATCTGTTAGAGCGTTCTGATAGGGCCGTGCTCGTCTCGTGATGTATAATTGTATCTACTGTAGCATATGAATAAACTCATATTTTCACTGTTCATGTGCAACCTGTAAACTTTAATTTTTCTCTGAGATATTTTGCATGAACAGTTTTTTATCGAAAACAAACAAATCTAGCCCGGTTTCCGTATAGTTTTCCAAAGTTTTGAAATAAGGACCACCCTAATGCTCAGTGATGCTAGCGCAATGCGGTTGAGCTAGGTCAGGGGTTCTTAACCTTTTTTGTCTCGTTTACCCCTTGCTAAATAAAAAAGGTATAAATTACTCCCATCTTCTTAGTGGTGCACATATAAGAGGTCTCCAGTCCGGTAAACCACCGATTTGAACGATTCTTGAGGTGGTCTCCAAAAAAAAGTCTTCAGGCCGGAGTCCCACTATTTTCAGCGGGTGCTGAGGTTTCCCTGCAGTTTTTCCTCAAATTTCTGCAGATTTGGGCGACTTACTATTACTTTTCGGAGTCGTCCTCTTTTTGGGCAACTAAAATTTGGCGCAACGGCAATCCAGTGCAAAACTATCACTTTTTTAATATTGAAAATTGAAGTTTGCTTTATTTTATAATTCAGTAAATTTACCCTCTCTGTAGGCAAAATTTATACCCGGTAAACGAAATTTACCCCCGGTTAAAGAACTCCTGAGCTAAGTGGAGTGCCAGTGTGATACTGGTCGAGAATCCTCTTTCTGGTAACCTTCTTGTCTGACTTTGATCTAAGTCATCTGAGAAGAGAGTACGATGGCAATGCAGAAATTGCCCTCGTGTGAGGTTTGAAGGTTCTTGTTGGCTGCCAGGATAGGCTATGTGTGAATTCAGATGCTGATGATACACTAGCCTAATAGGAAAGCAGATATGTGAGGTAAGTGCTACCTCACAGTTGTGAAAAAAGTTAATGCAAGATATTCCAATATTTCGCATAATTTTATAATGAAATGGGTTGAAAGTTTGGTAAGGTCAAAAAATAGACTAAAAGTCACAAAATTAACAGGAGCCCATAAATTTTATCTGAGCAGGGTAAAGCTGCAAGTTCAACTTTAACTTACATGTCTCACGCCACGGTAAGTACGTTTAGATCCCGTGTGTTCGGCGTTGGTTAGAAGAAAATCATCACTATATTTGTTTAGGCTGTAGTTGGTGAGATGCATGAATGAGTTGTGGATGTTGGACGGCCGTGGTGACTCGTATTCCACAGTACAGAGACGCGCTAGCCCATCCTACAAAAAGTATGGATTTATTGTGAAAGAATAAGGAATTTTTGTTGCAAAAGACTTTTAAGATGGTAAGAGTGCGCGTGATACTCAAAATATATTTTCTCATCAGGTGGTCATCCGACAATTCGAGACAGCTTATCAAATAGTCATCTGGTGATTAGAGACGGCGCATCAGGAGGTCGGAGCCCAACGATAGTCATTAGGTGGTCAGAGAATGCTTATCAGGTGATCGTCTGGTGATTAAAGACCGCCCATCAAGTGGTCAGAGCCTGATGATGGTCTTTGGATGGTCAGAGACTGCTCATCAGATGAAAAGACAAAACTCATCAGGCCGTCATCTGGTGGAGAAAATGGGTCATCAGGTTGTCAGAGTCTCATTCAAATTCAATCGCAATTATGGCCACCTGATGAGTTTTTTTCGGTAAAACAAGCGCTGCCATGGTTTTTTATTCCACATACCAAACAAGGAGTGAAGTTTGTTTATTGCGTGCAATTTGTCCATGGTTTCTTTAGTCTTAGGTTATTGCTTTTATTTCTCAGCAATATTATTTACTTTAGTCAACATAGTATTATCTATTCTATACCTTGCATAGATAAATTTCCACGGGATGCAATCTTGCAATTGTGACGTACATTCGCAAATCGAACTTAAAATTGTCCAGCAGCAAAGGATCGTCAATATATTTCTAAACAAAGCATTCATTATTTATAACGTTACTGCATAACCGGGCTCTTTGCGTCCATCAATCGTAACCTTGACAACACAACTAGAATACCTTTTTGATTCCGTTTGCAATCTTTTGTAAGACTGGGCCACCACAGCGGGTAAACTGATTGACCCGATATGAGCTTACCAATTAGTATTTCTTCTGAGGGCAAAACATCGCTAATGTCGATAAATGAAATAGTAAAGCCACGGTTTGTATTTTGTATCAAGAAAAATCTGGGGCTCGACTCTCTAATTTCAACCTACGTGAGATTTTCTGGGGTTGATTAATTCAATAAAATTCAACAAGTAATTGTAATTAACTGTTCAACTTCATACATCAAGTCGCCTTGGCTAGAAGAAAGCGAAGGGATCTTTCAGGTAGAGTCAAGCTGCCACCTGCCCACCTGTCTACCACACACAGAGAAAGCCTCACACTGTCCTTTTTATAGCTGAGCATCAAGCAGGGAAGCTGTGAAAACTAATTTTTGGAGTTTATGTTTAACCCAACCGACAATCGAAGTGAGTTTGCCGTTTCAGTAGCAGACGCTCTATCCACTTGACCAGTAATCGGTTAAAGTTATAAGCAGTAGATGAGTTTTAGACATAATTTTAGAGAATACCGGACACTTACTATCTTATCGAAAAAATGCCTCAGCTCTCTTCGCCTAAATAAACTACGGATATTTCAGAAACAGATTACTTTTGTTCCCCTCTTTTCGTTTTCCATTTGACTGCAACTGGGTATAAGAGGTTACATTAGTCTGTTACCTGTACCACGGCTGGTTTCGAACCAATGGCGTCTTGTACATCCCTAGGGTCATTTACCAAATAAATTCCTTCGCCTTGGCTTCCACAATCCGGTTTTACGATATATGTTGGCACGACTGCCCTCTTGCGGGAGCGGTTTAGTTCTAAATATTAACTGATTCATGCACCTCCTGTTAACGCGGTTTATTAAAATCAGACACAAACTTAAAATTGAATCAGTCCTTCCGAAAATCCTGAAAATTTTTTAGGTTGAAGTATACTGGGCAAATTTGTAAGAAAAGTTACAAAACGTCAATATAGAAAACTAATTTTTGTTACATTTTAAACCTTTTAACTTTGTTGCTAATGAACTGTACAGCAACGAGCATAGCGTACTTATATTTTCATAAGGCACAAAATATTTCTCACCAGGTAGAGGCGTAGTTGAAGGGGCTGGGTCTGATCTCCCTTTACCCTTTGTCAAAACCTCGGCCACAAATTGGTGATACTGCTCTGGGAGAAACCAAGTGGGAGGGTAGAAGTCAAATTCACCCGGGAAAAGCATTTGCATCCTTTTCATGATTTTGGAGAGATGGATCTGTGCGCACAAAATTGATATCACAAAACGCAATTTTTCAGCTTATAGCATTGATTTTGAAGCTTTAAATATTGATTTTCGAGAGATGAATCATTATCTGCAAATACCTGTAAAAGTATCTTAAGTTGAGGTCTTTCGTCTCTAACAATTTAGTGCTTTGGGACAAACAAATGCTCGAATCAATGCGCTAGGACAGAAATTACGACAGCCAGTCGGTTTTTACCAGTATGCAATGTTGGTGCTTCAGCTCAATAAAGTTTCAATTAAAGTCATCTTCAAATTTCAATCACTACATACCTTGATGAGCTCTTGCACTATGGATTACAGTGCTTAATCAACAACTTTGAAAGCTATTTTGAAATATTCAGGACTACAATCTATGCGTCATGAGCAGAGGTGGACAAAGTAGTCGAAAAATCTACTTAAGTAGAAGTATTGTTACTTACTCAAAAATGCCTTTCAAGTAAAAGTAGAAGTATGGCGAAGCATTTCCACTTAAGTAAAAGTAGGAAAGTAGTCAAAATTAATTCTACTTAAGTAATGAAAGTAGAAAGTAATTTCGAATTTCACGTGTTTGTTTATTCTTCGAAGGTTTGCTGTTGTGATGCTTACGATCAGTGTTCAAGCAAAGCCATACTTACGGTAGCATATCAAAAAATCAAAGTTTTATTAAATTCTCTTGAAATTACATCGAAGCGTGTTACGAATACGATTTAGTAGGGACTCTGGCCTCATCTCCGCGCCTGGACAACACAGCTTGAGAAGAAATGTTGCAGCGATGGCGAGTCGTTAGCAACACTGTTCGTTAACCGGCTAGGGAATTGAACCCCAGACGGGCCGCAGCAAACGCAACGCCGTTAACCGCTAATCTTTTTCGTATGAACTAGGAGTAATGCGCATGTCTAGTTTGTCTACTGTACCATGCTAATCAGGGTTCGGTATGTTTCTTTTTTTTTAGTGAGACTGAGTCAATACCTGGTATTTGATGTAACGCAAAAACACACTACCCTAGATGACCTGTAAATGAATCGGCGTAACTATTCAATAAGTTTCGTTGTACTGTACAATAAAACAAACTCGATACGTACTTATTGTACACGTTGTGAGGTGGAATAATGTTTACTTCGTTATTGTAGGTACACGTTGTGAGGTGGAATAATGGCTAGGTGTTTACTTCTACTTTACATAAAAGTCATTACTACTCAAGTAGCGTTACTTCGAGAGGATTTTACTTGAAGTAAAAGTAGAAGTATCAGAAATGAAAAATACTTAAGTAAGTCGCTCGTTACCGAAAATACTACTTAAGTAGTCTACTTAAGTAGAACTACTTCGTTACTGACCACCTCTGGTCATGAGTTATCGGTTTTAAGCGACGTTTAAAGCTCTTTTTTTGAGCTAATGTAAAAGAATGAAAATTTAAGTATGGTCTTTAAAACAAGATCATTTCGGATATTTGTGTTAAGATCATGGATTTCAGATGCTTATTGTAAAGAAAAACGTTCAACAACCGTTGAATCAGATGCGCACCTTCTGCGATAATTCCACCATTCCTGGCAGCTTATTCACTGCGTAAACTCCGACTCTGTTGTACAAGCCCTCATCAAACCCTGTCCCGTGCCAGTACAGATCCGCTGGCTGAGCTCCTAAAAAAACAAGGTTTATGACGAAACAAATATCGTGTCCAGACGTCTCCAATTATAATCAGTAAAAGCACATATAAAAAATGCCCCCAGCAAGCTGTTCCACCGTTAAAAGCTCTTCAGGGGAGTGCAAGTAACTCTTATTTAAATAGAATCTAGTCGTATATGTAAATTTTAAGATTTTTTGTTTTTTTTAGGCATGATTTTAATACTGTAAAGATAAGTGAAAGTTTTATACGCGCGGTATTACGCGTCGAGTGGAACTTAAGTAAGTCAGCACTTTTACGTGCTCATCACTCGCATAGCTAGTACGTAACGGAACCGCAGTGTGACTGCTCAAATCTCATTGCAACAACCCCAAAAATGAGGATTATATTTCATATAGTTCATAGCTTCATCGCTCGCATCATTTACAGCTTGTGGCTTTATGTCTTGTGTTTTCTCGCGGTATTGCAGTGTGGTAGGCTACATCAATGTGTAAAACATATTTGAGGGGTCCATCTGCGCATCATGTAAGTACTAGGCTACAGCAACGTTCCAGCTACTTACAAAATAGATTTTAATGCAGTTAGAAAATTGCAACATTGCGTTCGATTTAACCAAACTGCGAATCAAACCCCTGACCGTTCGGTCCGAAAGCGAGCTTTATTGGTCTTTCTGCATGTTGTTTGTTTATTTTTATCTTAGAATTATGATATTGTTTATTTCAAGATAAAGCCTAATTTATTACTCTATATTTATTTGTATTTCCAGCAACCTAATTTGATATTTCCCTTGCACTCTCGCCATCTTAGCTGATGTATGACTGTTGACAGCGCCTCATTTGGAGCTCTGATTCCAGAAGTATTGACTTTCAAAGCCGGACATTTTGTTTCATTCTTTTCCGAGCTGCAGGTGTTGTCTGCGATAAAATCTTCCCCGTTGTCATCTAAAAAAATTGTAAAATTTGAAACAGGGCTTAATTAGTTGCATTGCGAGGCTATGTTTTATGTAAGCTATCGTATAAAACAATAAGCTATTGTACAAATTGTATAAACGACCTACTGTACAGTATAATTATAGCTGTTAGGCATGAAATCAAATCGTTTGAGCCATCTTTTATTTTACGAAGAAATTATCAAATCAATCAAAATATATTAACGCATTCGCTACAGCTTTGCGAGAAAAAAAAGCAAATCCCTTACAGTTAGTAAGGACTGTTTGCTCATTTGTTTCCAATTTTTCGTCTTTTTTCACATTTTCTTTTTCAAAGTTCTCCCTGGAGACAAAATGTGATATTTTTCCATTGCGCCGGATTGTCGTTCCGTTCGCTATCTGCTTGCCATTGGCTATTACGGTCCATCTGGACTCATTGTTTTGAATTGCTGCAGTCATTTACTTACATTATTTGCTATAATCTGCCTACAGTACGTTACTAAACATTGTTAAAATCCAGATCGAATAATTAAAAAAAAATTGTTTCGCCTTGGCACCATCAGCAGGCAGATTATGCCATTGCAGATATTATATTTTGTATGCAATACTTTTTAGCTCTCTAAAAAACAATCCTGTCTTTCGCTTCCTTATTAATTTTTTCCTATCATAAATAACTACCGTATGGCGCAAAATCACTGCTAGTATCGTACTCTTAGCTTACCGCACTCCACAAAATGCAAAATTGCGGGCTAGTATTTTAGTTTAAAATCTTAACTTTTCTACAGTAAAACTCTACTTCTGTAAAATAGAATTACGTTTTAACACGATAGTTATTTTGAGTGCTCACTAACGTCGGCGCCTGAACAAACAATCAAGTCCAAGTTTGCGGCTTCTAAACGTCTGCGACCTCCTTTCCATAAGCTTAAAGCTGTAAAAACTTTAGAGAAGTAATTTTGTTTGTTTAATGGCCTAAATTGCCCTTGGTATTGCCTTGTCATTGTAATTTGTTCGCAACTAATATGATTGAATTACTCCAATCTTTTGATATCGATTTTACAGCGCAAGAGGCGTAACAAAGGCATTTTTCTTTTCATGACAACAAAAGTTTCAAACAATAAATATTACAAAGCTTTTTGCATCGCCCGTTTTTCATTTTTGTTTGAATTATCAATACAAAAATCCAACCATAAAAATGACTCCAAATTCCATACATCTAAAATATCATCATATTCATAGCAAAAAGAAGTCTTCTACTTGGTCGATCAACAATTAAATTAAGTTATAATAATCAACAGAGCTTTTTTACATAATATTTTACTATTGAACTAGTGGAAAAATTTTACTCCAGTTTGTCGTTGGGCTTGCTATCTCAATATTATTGGCATCTGCATCACGAAAATCTTCGCCTTAAAGAGATACTGCTCGAAATCGGTTTTATTGAAAAAAGGTGAACTAATTGAGGTAATAAAGAGGTGCTCCGAACATTTTTCCACAATTCCCCTTCTTCGCGAAAATTCGTGTTAATCCGTTTGACTCCGTACTATTGGCAATTCTGCATTTCGCAATTTTGTGACATCACTAAAAGCGTACTGTAGATCAGTACTGGTAGCCTAGGTGTACAGGATCTAGTAGCAGTGGCCAAATTTTCAGATTTAATTATATGCTACTCACCGCTACCAATTGGCAATTGCGTTTCTTAGTCTGCGAGAATTTTTGCAAAATTCTGCCTTTTGCTATGCCACAAAATTGCGAAATGAAGAGTTTCCAATGATACGGAGTCAAATGGATTAAATCATATTTTCGCAAATAAAGAAATTGTGGAAAAAGGTCTGGGGCACTTTTTCATTACCTCAAGTACTTCTCATTTTTTCAATAAAATCAATTTCGAGCGGTATATCTCTTGAAGAAAAGTTTTTCGTAAAAACCGTGATTTTCTTTCACCACAAAATGGCGGTATCGATATTTTCATAACACCACCGTGAAGTACCACATAAAAATTTTGCCTAAGTTATATACGTCATAACGCTTGGTCATAGTTGCGACGTGAAAACGAGGTAAAGACATTTACTCGTTTACTGAAATTTAATTACTGGTCATAGAACCCAGAGAATACTAAAAAAGTTCAGTATAAGCGACTTTATGGTATCTATTAAAATTATATCTTATTGGCGTCATAAAGCTTAACCATATGCAGTACATGGAATCCCAATAGTATTCAAAAACTACTGAAGAAACATTTTATCAAAAACTGGTGATGCGTGAATGTGAACCACTTCGTATCTCATCGATAAGCTTTAAGGTTTCGAAGCGACGTCGAATCACTTTGGCAACATAACCAAGAGGGTTAAAGCTTAATGCACTGCTTTAATGATAAATTTGATTGCATGATCAAAGATCGACTCTCATCATGGTCGCGTTGTAAACAATTTGGAGAATGCTCTCTTCCGCTGCTGTTATCTTTGTTTAGCGTCTTTGACAAACAGACATAATTTTTATTGTGTATATCATTATACACTCAAAAGTTTCAAAAAAATCACAAAGACAGTGTAAAAACTTAAAATAGAGCCTACTATGATTTGGATACGAATTTAGGCAAAAGATAGAACCACTTTTGCTTTCTGGTTACAAAAAAAATGAAATAAAGGAAATTCATTCAACTAATCTTAAGTTTCCTTAAAAATATCTTGAAATTTGCACTTTTTTGACGCGTCGATAAGCATGAGTGAGTTTGATACGTCTTAGAGACATTCCTTAGCTACCAACAACGCTTTGTAAACACAAGCAACAAATTATTTAAAGAGGCAAACCATGTATTTCAGAGTCATATAGGCCATGTAATGCCTGTGAGAAGCGGGCCGCTAGCGTTCTAACAGCTGACATAGATCTTTATGGCAATTTAGTTGCTAAGGAGATTACCGGTATGTGTTGAATACAAATTTTAGCTATTTTTCTGCACAATGATTAATGAGAATTGCCAATCTGCCAATTGATGAAAGTTGCAGTCGTTTACATTACAAAAGATAAAAAAATATTGAATAATTGACTTCATAGCCTTATGATTTGTTTGACTAACCTCGTCTACTGGTACGAAGTACCAGCAAGAATCTGGAATAAGCCTAGTCTACAATTTGATATGGGCACATATTGGATAGGCCTAGCGTACTTGCCTACCTAGCCTACAGTACAATTAATTTGCAGTCTGCAGCTTGGATGGGCTACTAAAGCACTGTCAGGCAGATAAGTTTAATATTTATAAATGACAGATTAGATTAATGGCACAAAAAACAAAGCTTGTGAAAAAATGATAAATTAAAAACTTTGCTTTCTTCTGTCTTTTGTGGCAGGTACCTTAGAATACCAATAGGCTAATCTGCCAAATTACCGGTAGTTCATTTTAAGGACAATGTAATTGTACCAGCTATCTGCAGTTTTGGTAAGCTTATCAGTTTTGTATCCAGTAAGATATTTTTCTCTAAGATGAAAAGAAAACTTTCAAATGTACGGTGTCGTTTAGTTAAAACAGAACTCAAAGCATGTCAGATGTCAGAAGTGCTTTAGCTACATTGGTAAGCTAGGCCTACTGTAAGTTACCTGTACGTAAAACCTCTATAGTTTGTTTTAACGTAATATAATTAAGAGTAGTTGCTCAACCGGCACTTTCTTTTTACCTAGCTTGTGACACCTGGGGTATAGGCCTAATTATCCTCTGTTTTATACAACGGGAAACTGGTGTCAAGGTGATAAAAACTAAAACTTCTAGAGAATAATCTTGTCTACTTACTGGCACCTACTTTTCATTTTAGTTATCATTTGAATATCATGTACAGTGAAAGGCTGAATGATTTTGGCTAATTGCAAATTACTTATTGCTACAGTATTTCAGATATGCAAGACTTGATATTGTGCAGAATAACTACTAACACCAATGTATCAAATATCTTCTTATTTGTTTTGCAGTGTTAACACTAGAAGTTTTTATATTGAGATTAGTTTGTTACTAATAAGTGTACCTGCCAACTGAAAAATTGTGCTCTAAATTTTATGAAAACTTTTAACAATGGGCTGTGCATCTTCTAAAGACAATGTGCAATCAATAGAAATTCAAGATGGAAAAGTGGTAAGTTTTGTCCACAAAAATATTAGCATTGAACCAGACTGTCAAAATAAATAGATATTAAAACATAATTTAATCCCTTAGATTTTCTTGGTGTTTTTTTGATTTAGTAGATACTTGTATAGAATTTTTTTTTCTGAAAATAAGCCAAATTAGTGCCAGAAAATAGCCATGTGGAAAAAGTATTAATCACATTTAACATTGACAAAAAAATTAGTTGTAATCTAATTGAGATTTTTCTAAGTTTTTTGTAATTTTGGGAAAAAGTTATCTATTTCTCATTTCATACCTACAGTATATGGAATATAAGGTTGTCAATGTTTTGTGTTTGTTTGAATAGCTTAATTTTCATCGACAGTAACTATATCCAAGAGCATGGCTGAAATGGCATAGGCATCATTTTATGATGACCCTAAGTGCATAATTTGGATTTAACCTGCACTGTGTTCATGTCATGGTATCCTTGGATAAGATGCTTTGTGATGATTATCTCTGGTTGGTTGCTTCAAACAAGAAGCAAATTAATTGGAGAAGAATTTAAAGAATTTCAACTGAACATTTGATCCGCAGAAACTCTTAAGCAGCAAATAGTAATTTTCATGCTAATTTCATATCCTGCAGGGATTAGTAGATTAGCATATTCTTGTTATAATCATTTGTATCTTTGTTCACCAAAAAATAAACTAAACTGATTACAATGAAAAGTGTGTTGGTCATCCAGTAGTTAGCATCTGATGTTGTCCAGTGACTGGAGGATAAATGTGGATCATGACAACAACAATATTTCAAATTTGCTTTTTTTTTTTGTCATTGTGCTTTTGTACCACCAATAAACCAACATTGTTTCACATCAGTTTTGTCCAATTACATTGAATTATGATAATTTAAATATGCTTTGGTATTGAGTTTACTTAAACTATTTGTGTTGACCATGGCTTTACTTAAATAAAACCAAACAACCAAAAATTAAATTGGTTCTTAATGTATTATTATTTTGTCTTGCACCAGTAGTAATATTAAAGTTTGAAATATACTCCAATTGCTTGTCTTGGAGTTTTTATCATTTTGCAAAATTTGCTTTTTTAATATAAAATGTGTAGAGAAAAAAGAGCGGAAAAATGAAAATTAAAGTGATTTCATCTGATGAAAACCTTGTTGATGAGAGCAATGCAGTTCATGTTGGACCCAAATCAAAATCAGCAAAAAGCAGAGACAGTGGTATTGGTGAAATGGTAAGTTAAAGTGTATTCTTAATTGATTTTTTTTAAGCTTAACTTGTTAAATGCTTATTTGTATTGTATTTTAAATGCACATGATCAGTGGTCGAGTGGATAGAGTGTCTTCTGCTGAAACGGTAGATTTGAGTTCGATTCCCGGTCGGGTCTAATCAAATACTATAAAAATTGGTATTCACAGCTTCCCTGCTTGATGTTCAGCAATTAAAGAGACAGTGTGAAGCCTCCATCGTGTGTGGTAGACAGGTGGGCAGGTGGTAGCTTGACTTGAAGACTGAAAGGTCCCTTCACTCTCTTCTGACCAAGGCAACTTGGTGAATAAAATGTGATTACAATTACACTGTTCATTCGCAGACTTTACCTTGATAGTACATTCTATCAAACACCAAAAGCAAGAATTATAAGACATGCTGATTTTCTGATCATAAAGTTTTCTGTATCTCTGTTTCATTATAATAGGTATTGTCATTTGAATAGTCATGTTCACTGTTGCTTTTTCAATTGTAGGATTTTAGCCGAAACCCTGATGACTACATCACTGAGGAATCAGACCCCCATCTTATTGAGGATGTGGAAAATGAAGGAAGACCCAAGACTCCTGGTGAACAAATCTTGTTTCTTTTCACAAATCATATTAAGATGTGTTGTTAGTGTTGTTAACTCCATAGCTACAGCTGTTGATAAACTTTGTACTGTTGGATATGACCAAGCAATTTTATATCAGCTTTGGAAATGTTACTTAAACTTTTGTTTTTATGGCTTCATTTAATAATCTAAAGCTACCCAAAAAATATCAACTTTTAAGTGAGAAAGTCTAATGCTTCCCTACAGTTTATAGACTATATCCAGAGGCATCTTCATTTTTCAATTTTTTTTTAGACATATTTGGGTTTGCTCATTATTTTAAAGTTGCCTGTATATCGTTCATCACTTTTGTTTTTGCCACAAACAAAATTCTACTTTTTTTTGCTCAGATCTTTCCTTGGTGGGTCGACCATTTCAAATCAGTAGCGCAAATCGCTTGAGATCGAAAGCTATTTTAGAAGAGCTGCAAGCAGAAGGTTTAATATCAGGTTCGTATTGTAGCTTAGATTTTAGCAGATAAAATATGAACTTTTGTATAACTTAATTATTACTAAAATGCCATGTTGCATATTGTTTTATTTTTAGCAAATTTTCCGTTTCAGAACTACTAATGATCTTAAAGTTGCTTTTGACGTACGGATACTTTTTCTAGGCCAGCAATGAGTAACTACTTACTAGGTATTGCCTTGCCAAGTGTCTTTGTATTTAGTTTATAAGGATGCTGCTGCAATTTTGGCACTAATATAATTTATTATTGTGAATGACCTGTTTTTCAAATCATAGAAGAAATTATCGATTCTGGCAAGCAACCAAATCTAATTTCGAAACATTCCACAATGAATTGATGGTACAGCTTTACTGTAAAAAAGGCATCTTAAACATCTATCTTTTATCATCACTTGTTGGTGCAATAAAACTTCAAGCGTAATAAAATTTTACAAGTTTGTGCTACTTTGTAGGCACAAAAGTAGAGAAAGGTGGTGCTGCATTTGAAGTCAGCATCAGTCCCCGACAGCCTTTGGAGCCTTTAGCCCCAATCAAGCGCCCCCCACCTCGTCTGGAACGGTTGAAGACCGAGAGTGACCTGAAAAAGTTACCATCCAAACAAGAATTGGAGGATAAAATGAAACTAGCTGAAGATAGAAGGAAGGTAAAACATTAAACTTTTCAATTGCATTCTTTTATTTTTTGTATGGCAGAATACAAATTTAAAAAGAATCTTATAAGCACCTGAGTTTTCTTTTTACTTGTGTCCACTAACAGCACTTGAAGGCAGGACAACTCTCGATTAAGATCTAACTAAATTTGTTTTATAATATGCATGTGCAAATTTGTTCTGCTTGCGACATTTCGTTTTGAAGTTTCGTTAGTAGAAATTACCTGTCCAGCTAACTTAGATCTGCAGAGAGTTATACGCAGGAAGACTACTGGTGAAGAATTGCATTTTTTTCTATTGGTCTGACCCTTTATGACCAGTCAAGATAAGTTGAAGACCGTTTTTTTATACATTTTGCAGCAGTGTTGAAGTTATCAATGGGCCACGGTGTTGTCATGCTTATTGCCAATGTTTCTTTGGAAGTCTCCGTCAAACCCACGTATATCGAACTTGTTTTTTATATTTTTGAACGGAGATGATTCAAGGCCGATTAATCGGATATATTTCACAAAACCTCTGCTTGAAGTTTCTTTGCGTCACAGCCACCACTTAAAATTTTTTCATTCAAATCTCAGCTACGTCTTGTTCTTAAGTTATGCGTCGACATCATTCCAAATGTCACTCTGCGTCACACTTTTTTTTTCAACTACACATGTGGTTATTTATTCAGCTTCTTGAGAGCTTTTATTAAAGCTTATTATGAATGAATAATTACCACCAGCAACGCACTAATATTTTTGTAGGAGAAACTCGAGCAAAGAAAAAGCCGACTTGCCTCTCAGTTGACTCGAGACAAAGTTCTAGCAGCAAAACTGCATTCCAATTCAGATATCGACGGTACTGAGGTATAGTAATTACGAATAATTATCTTAAAATTATGAACCGCCGGAGCTATGCTGAAAAAATGTAGTCAGCAGCCTCAATCAGTGTTATTTCAAATTGGTGGATTTCTCTGTTGAGGAAAATAGCGATAATATGACGTTTGTTCAAACTGTCCGTCATATGGAGAACAGGCCCTAGAAAGAAGTCTTGTACTTGATGCTTATTTTGACTTTTTTTTATAACATGTATTTGAGATATTTTTTGTTGTGCCAAACATTAAGGGATTCATTATAATAGTTATTTAATGGCCAAAAACATTCCATGAAATTCAGTGAAAACGATCAAAATTTACCCCAAATCTATTTTCTACTCCCTTTCTAACAACCGATCATTATTTAGAATCCTGCCGAAGTTGGAGAAAGCAGAAACCCAAATTTTTCCGGGCTACCGGTCCACCATGGCCAGGGGGACGGTTTGTCGCGGAATAAGACGATTTTTGACGAAGGCAGCTCTAACGACGACGATTTGATGAGTCCAGGAGTTACAGATTCCACGGATGCCTTTTATAAAGAATTAAAACCGTCGACAGACAGTGCTTTTTCATAGAAATCTTGCCGCTACGGCCTTACCACACTGCAACAGTCTTCAGATCTAAGCTTTTTTCACCTGGTTTCTACAAAGTAAGATGTACACCATAGACGGTATGATTCGTAAAAAATTGTCGTGAAAATTGTCATGAGTAAGGGTCTACTGGGCGTAATTATATGCGTATGAGCGTTATTTGTTAGGTTAAAATAAACTAAGGACACTCAGTTACGCTCATGCACTCACGATTTTATGCGTAGTAAAGATCGCGCAGAAATTGTTTGATGTTAATCTAGCTTTCGTTACTATTAGTTTTATGGCAAAGTAGTTTCAAAAAGATGAAAATGTTCTTCAATGATTTGCGTAAAATATGACATTAATCTGCCAGCAAATCAACATAACTAACTGCTAGCTGCACTTTTGTTTCTTTATTGAATGTTGAAAAGTTCTTCGGGTACGAATTGGACCTGCCATTATCAAAGATAGTTACGTAATAGTACTAGTACTGAAACATATTTTTTCATTTTAAATTACTTTTTGCTTAGTGTTAACTTTTTTGTGTATGAAATATACGCAGATTTTTAAGAATTATTGACTAATTTTGGGAATGCACTCCGTGTTTCATCATTAATGAACCGTCTCCATAAAATCGTCATTTTGTACTTCTTTGGCTGGGGTTTGATTCTCTGGATCTCCCCATCAAGATATCTAGATCCAAGATGCAACATCAAACATGTCGGCTACCGATAATGTACAATATATTGTTTGTCACTAATAGTTGGAGGACAAACCTTGAAGCAAGTGCCTTTTTGGCAAGTGATGAATATTATACCAGTAACTGTGTAGTTTTACTTTTTGCTGTGTATGGCAAATAATGCGATATTTACTGTGGTGTTTTTTACTTTTAAGTTTATTTTTTAAGCTAATTTTGTACATAGCGCTTGTCTTTTTTAGCGTTTGTGATACTTGCGGTTAAGCAAGTGTTACGTCACTGCACTCTGTGATCTGTCCTTGGAGAGTGTAATAAGCGGTCGCTTTTTTGTCATTTCTAGACCAGACTTACAAAATTTAAATTTGTGCAAAAACTAGCTAGGCAATAATTGTACATTAGCCTTGTGGGATTTCAAATGCTGAAAAGTTGGTTAATGTCATTCACCATGAAAAGAAATTTCCGCCCACGTATAGGATTCAGTGTTTTAATATTATCTTGCTCACAAATCTTTGTCTGCACTGTCGCATTTTTCAATTCAACATGTACTAAAAGTGTTCGAAATATTAAATATACTGTATAAGAACTTTATGCCACTTTATATGATAAATATTCGATTACTTTTGATGCGTGTAAAGCTTTGCTGCGTACTAGAAAAGAATACACGTTGCTTGATTGGGATGCTTCAAAAATCAAATATTACATTGCATTGTTTGGAAAATAGTTGCAGCGTTTGATGCAAAAACTTTTTCGCAATGGCTTTGAAAAGTTTTGAAAACTGACTAGGCTTGAAAATTTTTTTGATTTTTTTAGTTATCTGTGCTGATTTTTTAAGATTTAAGGATTAATTTCGTCTTTGTTTAATGAAATGTACTGGTATGTTAGCAAATTGAGAGAGTGTTCAGCGACGTTTTTGCAATTTTAATATCATTTCACTTCTTACGCACCACTGTGACTGAAAAAGGAATTTCTATTTTGTGGTAATGAGCAGTATTAGGTAAAATATTGCGAATGTCTTCCTCGTTTCAAATTATTGCAAATAAACAAAATAACCTGGTGTATTTGCTGTCTCACTGATGAGATTTTTCAATTTTTGAATAAAAAAAAAAAAGTATTGTTGGTGTTAACTGTTCCTTTTGGTTGATTGTAACCGACTATGTCTGATGTCTATATTCAAGAAACACTAAAAGCGTTGCTAACGACGATATTTAGTCTCGTCTCCCTTATACGAACTAAAGCTAGAAAGTCAAAAATACCAGTAATAAGTTAACACAGCACTTTATTGATACAGTCTGACAAGTCGAGATTAAAACAAAAACTCCACAAACACAAATACAGAACAAGTCTGAAAAAGCTACTACGTCCCAAACTTATACAAAAGTTTATAGCCCAACAAAAATGGTCACGTATGCATAGAAACGCAACTACTGCTAATAAACACACAAACATCTCTGGGCTTCGTTGAAATAAACAATAGAGCTGAAGCCGATTGGAAAAATAATGTACTGTACGCAGCTTATAGTGTTGTCCCAAGTGAACCTACGACAGAACTGCAACTTTCGCTGATGGCAAAACTCAGTAATAGGACACTACCACGAAATTTAAATTGAATTTAGTCCTTTACATTATTGTGTCTTGGTGTTGAGTTTTTGCTTACCACAAAAGCGCGATTTTTCCGAATCTTGTGACAGGCAACAAGTGTCGCAAATGACACAGCATCACACTTGTATTAAGTTGATTTAAAATCAGTATTTCCTTAACATTTTGTATACAATCACCAGTTATTTGCAGGTTTTTTTGCCACATTTACAGCTACAAACCATAAAAACAAAAAAAAGGAAGAAAATATGGTTGGTAGCACTGGCGTAACAAGGGCTTTCCAAACTTATTCATAACGCAATTGTTGGGAAAGAAATGCAAAAGGGCAATTACTATGGTTGCAAAAACACTATTCAAACTACATAAAGAAAGTAAAACTCACTCTGCAGCACACAGTCCGCTAAGTGCGGTGGTTTAGAGCAGAGGCGCCAGCAAGTTAGGCGAAAAATGATTTTTTTCAGCCAGATAGGTGAAAATTTTGTAACCACCTAGAGAAAATAAAACAGTTTCTCACTGAGTCGCAATCGAATCTCAAGATGTTTGCACGCATAGATAAACTCAAAAATAGATAAGCAGTTAAAGAAAAATTTCCTGAAAGTCGAGATTTTATATGAACTCGGGAGACAGTGCCGGAAGATTTTTGGAAGGTTGAGTGTAGATTGTTATCGACTTCGCAGGGCAGGTGGTTATCTAGTCAATATTGTTGAACGATGCAGCTATAAGCTTTGATCACATGTTCAAAGCACTGCAGTACTGAGAAAAGCTAGAGGAATGCTAACTCTCCTAGTTTCAAGTGTTTCGGAGAGAAGATTGCCGAATCACTTTCTTTTCAGTACTTCCAAGTCTGCCATTGACACTACCACAAATTGTATTATTCAACGTAAGGTTATCAGCTGATAATAAAAGTTATCAAAATCAGTTGCAACACAACATGCAAGAAAATTATTACGCTGTGCAGCACAATACAAAAAAGCATTTTTAATACAGCATATATCGAGATTTGCAGGGTTTACAAATTGTTAAACAATCAATTATTCATGATGATTGATGGAAGAAAATACACAGCGAATCGATTACAATTAACCTGACATGTTCCTTGGAGAATTGTAAAGTTAACAATGATTCAAGATAATGTACTGCTTTTCAATAAAATTGAAAATTTCTACTTCGCCGAAAAATTTTAATTTAAAAAAAGCTAAAGTCATTCGCACATTTTTCATTCACGTTATTACAAGTTAACATTTTAACCAGAGTTCGAGTTAAGTTTAAACAGTACTATAAGTTTTCGGCAAAATAAGGATTTTTGTATATCTTGCTAACTGCATAGTAGTTCAGGTCCAACTTTAAACAAAAGACACAGATTTTTTCACAATATCTACAATACAGGGAGTCCCAAACTATACACTCAAAATAATTGGATACATCTTGTCAAAAATGTGTGAAACAGACCAAACGCCATTTGACGACAGGCTGTATTTACCAACATTTTTGTTTTTTCACTGCCTATTCTTAAACTGCCGTGTTCTGGTTTAAACACTGGTGACAAGGTATATTCAATTTTTTGGATGTACAATACATTTTGAAACACCCAGGTTATAAAAAAATAGATGTAAAAAAGTTATAAGTAACAAAATGTACAACAAAAGTTACTGCTAATAAACACTATAATGGCTTGCCTCATCAATTGGTTGCAAGAGATGGTAAACAATGCAAATATGACGTATTACGCTGTAGTTAAAGAAACTATGATAATTTATTACATCACACTATCCATGACATATATTTACGCATATAAAGTTTTATGAAAAGCTTCTATAAATATCTCGCGGGGTTTTGTAATTTCACAAACTACCAACGTCATCATAATTCATTAATGATAATTCTCAATGCATATCAGCATTAAATACGTTTTTCGTTGCATTCAAAAGGATATTCCCGATTGCAACAAAATGATGTAATTGGTGCAAAACTTTTTCAGTCAAAAACACACAGAAAATTAATCGTGGTTAGTGATAAAAAACAACGGAATAGAGGAAGGAATATACGATTTTTTCAGATTTTACGAGACAAAGATAGCGTTAATTCTTACTACGATAGTAACATTGTCATATACTAGTCGTAGATTAGGGTAAATAAGATGTTAGGTAGGTAAATTTAAAAATACAAAAATAGAACGTATGATGTCATATTCTGAATCGGTCCAAGATCGCCAAAAAGAAAATGAAAACGGATTGGATTCGAAGAAACGTCCATGCAATTCAGCTTTCTACATCACGGCAGTTCTACGCACAGCAAGGATGTTGAACTCCTCAGCCACCGTAATTTTGTATTGACATGAGCACAGTAACATACGTTACTTGCTCACCGCCAACGAGTCATTTAGACCCAATTTCGAGCTACTCCAAATGAAGGAATGTAGAAGCAATTTGCTTCATGAACCGAGTAGACTGTAAGCCAATAAGTTCAACACTCGCATCAGATTCAGAACTTCGATGGTTCGATTCTAACCTAAATCTATAAACAGCTAAGTAATAAAAAGACCACAAACGGTAACATATGGAATATTATGTGGGTGACCGACCTAAAAAAACACTACAAAACACCCACCACATTCAGCTATCAATTTTGACCGAAAAAGGCAAACACAAAAGACAAAAAACTACTAACACAAGTCAATTTTCTAGTGCTTACAGTAAAACGTCTACCAACCCGTACTACTTGTCCTGTGCCAAATTTTAATTAAAAATTTAATGAATTATTCAAAGCCTCATAATATTACTTTTACTGTTGCTATGGCAAAAATATTAAACATACAGACAAGCATTTCTTTGAAGAAACCAAATACTTTACAGAAAGATTGACAGCGAAAATGCATAAAAAATCAAGTCATTATCAGCTATGCACCAAAACGGTTAAGTTTTAGAAGCGGCTACAAAAAAGCTGCTACAAAAGCAAAATTAATTGACAGCTTAGTTTGATTTTAGTGCCAATGCACGAAAAAAATCTCAGAATGCTAACTGGTTTCCACTGCTACCACAATTACAATAATGATGATAATTGCAATAACAGCTATGATCCCGGCACAAATAAATTTCTTCTCGCGAGCTTTTTTCTAAAAAAAAAGAAGACACTGAACTGCAATTACAAGCTGTAAGTGCAATTAGATTTTATTTACAAAGTTGACTTGTCAAGATACAGCGAAGGGACATTGCGGTCTTCGAGTCAAGCTGTCACCTGCCCATCTGTCTTAGTGTCTACCATACACGGCGGAGGATCTACACTGTTCCTTTTAATGCTGAACGTCAAGCAGAAAAGCTGTAAATACCAAATTTTATAGTTTTTGGTTTGACCTGATCTGGAATCAAGCCCGAGTCAACTGTTTTAGTAGCAGACGCTCCATCCACACGACCATAGATCACAAAACGTTCAAGCAAATTGTCCACAGATAACAGAACCTGACCCAGTTATTTCGGATAGCTTGTCCTCACCAAAAATTTTTAGTTGTTAATTTTAAAAGAGGATTTTCGGAGTGATTGCTCTATTCTCGCTAAAATATACGCAGCATTTACAAAGATGCGGAAATGTCTACAAAGGAAGTATGTAGCCACCATAGCATCAAAAATTAACGAATTAGGTTTCGCAAATTTACGCTTCAGCCTGAAAATAACGAACAAGACGCTAGAATCAAAGTGAAAAGATACTTTACATCTTAATCATACCAGAAAGCACAAAAATTTAAAAATCCTATACCTTATTTTCCACTGCGCCTTCTAGTTGCTTCTTTCCTTTTTCAATGTGGATTTCGCCTTTAGTCACATGTGCTTCAATAGAATCTACGACAAAAGTTATACAACTCGGGTGTACCAAAGCAGATAAACTTTTAAGTTATGGACAGTACGGAGCTTCAAGGAACGATCAAAACTACGATTAACAAGCCAATAACATACCGTTTCGAAATCGACTGTGGTCTCCCCACCACATAAATTGGCTTCTATGGCGTAACATTTCGCAGCCCGAAACTACAAACACATTCACTAGCTTTTCCCGGTGAATAAAAGTATCGGGCAGCAAAATTTCCCACCATATAACCCCCGCAAGGCGCTCGAGAAGACGTGGTCACTTCCACACCACTCAACAAAGGGTAGCAAGCAATTGAGCACCAATCACCGCACATTGCCAGAAGCTTCGCCACACATCGCAGGGCTGAACAAAATCCCCCGTGTTTTAGTCGCGAATGTCGGTGGAGTGTCTGCCGATGTTGATTGAAAAATTCGTTACACATCGATTCCTCGACGGTTAGGGTTGGGTTTAGGGTTAGGCGAGGGTTACAGGCCACCGATGTGCTGCGAATCTTTCATGTGGATAATCTTCTGGCAACCTCATCACAGACGGAACAAACTGAGTACTAACCAGTCGCCTGCTAACGCCTTGGAGGTGAGTGGCTTTCTACTTCCACACACAGCACAGAGCATGAAAATATTTTGCTATCGTCTTACACAGCCAAGATGGAACTTTTTTCAAATCAAACTTAGGCTTTGAAACGGACATATTGTTTTGCAAAATACGCAAAAACCTAGTCAATTTCTTACGGTCATTTTTACCAAACGGGTATTGATCGTCAAAATTTTCTCAATAAACTTAACGTAAGATGCCGTTCAAAATGTTTCTGCATGAAGATCGTCCAATAATCTTACCAATCATTTCTCCTTGCCCTTCTACCATGGAAGCCAAGTCTTTGAATATTTGATTGACATCCATAATGTCACCCTGCAAAGCATGTGAAGTAATACACACAAGTCAAGAGATTTCCGCAATATTATTGATTTAAAAAGTAGTAGCTAAATCAATTGTATCTACTGTTTATTTGTCTCACTCCAAATAACAATTTAAAATTGGTTTTGAAGAAAAGCAAGTCACCAAGGTTCATTCACGCATCGCATGTGGAATTTGGAAAAGATTCAAACGCTAATCGTGTATGAGCCTTAGCTACCACAGACATTATAGTAAGATCTGAGAGGAACTGGAAAAGGCTGTCAAGACTCTAGAAATAGGTTGGTTTTATAAAAATTATGTTGGTTTTTCGTCCAGATTTATTGCTTAAGTTTTATCTTCATTGCGACGCTTTTCTGTATACTGAGTTGAAGCTCTATTTCAAACAAAAAAATTGCGATTAGTCAATTGAATTCATAAAACACGTTTAGCACTTTCACAAAGCCCCCCCACCTCCAACTTTTGCAACGCTGCTTCTCTTTCTTTAAGTTCATCCAAGTCCACATCCGTGAGCTGTTGAAGCTGGACGTTTCTGTAAAAAATGCAAAAATTCAAACTTTCAAAATTCTCCAGCGGTGAATGGAGGGATGGATCAAAACTCAAAAAAGATGATCAAAATTCAAACAGTATTAGCTGAAGAGGTTTTCAAAATAAAGTCAAAATCGATCTACGTTTTATACAATTTCAAAACATAATTTCGTAGAATGTGAGAACCAAGTAACTACAACAAAACAGTTTGTAGGTGTTTTCAATAATTACGCCACTAAATTTAGGGTTAAGAGACTTTACTTCAATACATTTACTTAAAAAAAAAATGTATCTTAATTTAAACCTACAGCGTGAAAATGTCAAGAACAGAATAAAATAGCCACGTTAGGATGGTAGTTTTAAAGTAGGAACGAGAAAATTAACACTAGATTACATTTTACAAATTGGATTTCAGCAAACCAGTTGAAAAAGTCTAAACTTTTTTAAGTTATCTTCAGCATTACTTCAAAGTCAACTTTGAAAATAAAATAAAACACTTAACCGCCTCTTACCCCTGTGAATAACCAACTGGCAGTTGACTCGATTCCTCTATGGAAACAGTGCTCAATGCTCTAATGCGAGCCACTGCCTCCTTTTCTTTGGTAGCAGCTTGGTTTTGAGCATCTTGAAATGAACTCAATGCAGCTTCAAATTCTTTTGTTAATCGATCAATTCGAACTCTTCTCTCCCTCTGCAACAAAAGTGTGAAGTTGCGATGCAAATGTTCTGTTTGCTTGATGAAAAACGCTTTACGTTAACGCTTAATTTCTTTTAATCACTGCTAAACCAAATTTTTTTATCATTTTTCTTCACAATAATAAATTTCTATTGCAAGAAATATGACCAACTGAATAAAATAGCGAATTGAATGCATAGAAATGACTGAGAGCTATTTTCTTATGAGAGGCTGCACAAATCTAAAAACGCCCGTCTGAAGAGTCTGGCAAGGTCCAGTCGTCAACAATTAAAAAAATATTTGGAAATACACATTCATATCCTAATGGTATCCTTTTAACCACAAATTCAAAAGAAAATTTAATGCACAATATTAGTAGCATCTTACCAACGGCCCTGGATATACTGAAATTTATATTAAAAGCAAAATCAAGTAGGAATCTAACTTTTGACAGGGATGCCTATTTTAAAATTTGCATTCTGTAATAAATATTTTAATCCTAGTGAAAGCGAGTCATACAACGAAGACAGAAAACCAAATTCAAGGCATTACTCGTTCTGATTGAGTCTCAGCAGGGGTTAAATTGTTAACATCTTTTAGTTGTTTGGATGTATCACGACAAAGTTGATTGGTGGCGTGCTCAAGATCATGTCTAAAAATATGAACTTCATTGATAAATGTTGGAGGCAGTATTGACAATAACAAAGCTAAATAATAAGTAACCATTCATTTGTCCAAATTTTCAAACAAGAAAAAACATCACAGCTTAATTAAGTCTTAATTCTTCTAAAATAGCTGAACAAAAATCTATATCAGCAGCCTATTACTGTAATACAAGCTATATACCAATTATCCAACTTCTATACCGCTGAAGGTTGAAGCTTACTTTCCAGATATATATTTTTCATGCTGAATTTCAATGTAAAAGTTTAAAATAATTAATTTGACACCGTGAAAACAAATTACAAAAATGATTCACATTACGTCGATAACTGGGCCAGCATAACTAAGAAAATATAAATCAATATTCTCTTTGGTTTTTACAGTTTATCGCGTAATCGTGATGAGTCTTCATTGGTTCCAAGCTTTTCCACAAATTCATTTATTTCTTTCACTAAAAATATGGTAATGTCAAAAATTATATTCAATTTTAAGGTAGAAAAACACCAAAGTTATCAAACATTTACCACAAAATGCAAAGTAATGAATTCTTTGAAAAAAGAATTTGTCAAAATGCAAGAAAACAGTCGGTATTGTAATGGGGCAAGGCTAAAGCACAGTATAAAAAACAATCTACAGTAAGCAGTAAAATAGTATGCTTTTTACGGCATTATTTTCACACACCACATCCAAATTTATATCAAATCTTTCATTATACTCGCTGCATAACGCCAAAGCATGCAACGAGTTTGCGGGGCTCATCTCTGCATCATTGCGCCAGGCAACACAGCACCTTGTGAAGAAATATTACAGCAGTAGCGAGTCATTGGCAACACTGTGACCGATTTGACCAGCCCAAGATTTGAACCTCAGACATCCCGCTCCAGAGATGAATATTGAGCGTGTTACCACTAGACCAACCGGCTGGTCCGAATATCTAATTTTAGACATTTCTACTTTCTTAAATGCTGGTGTTGGTGAGAACTCAGTGGTTTTATTATGCTAATTAAGAAAACTTTACCTTTAAATACAACTTTCTGGGTGTTTGTAGGAATTAGTCTTGTGAGTCTCTTATAGTCTGCAAGAGAACTTGGTCTTGCTCCTGTCTCAACATCTTCTAGCTGATCATTGCTAATCAAGTTACCCTGCATGTAAGACATTTTTGCGCTTGCAGATTTAGCTTAGTCGTTGTAGCAGCAGGGCAACTGTACACTAAGGTAGTTCGGTATGCTGTAATATAACCTGTATGTAACTAAATGACTGAATCAACAAATATATCGCTCTTATTTGACAACACAGAGTAAGCTAAATGCTATTGGCAAGTCTAGAAAGTACATGGTACCATAGACCATACTGTGATAATGCGGCCACTCCAAAAATTACGTTCTATTTTCCATTAATGCCAAAAGTGAGTAAAATTTTAAATCATTTTAGTGTTTTAAATCTAATTTTTACGAAAATCACATGTTAACTGGAGAAATCACATATTGCTTATATATCATACATATTCTAGGTACAGTATGACAGGAAAAATATTCAGCTAAGGCCATGTATTACACTCAAAAATAATTGCAAGTCAAAAGAGGATAATTGAAAACCTACAATCAGCAACATAGCACACAAACCATATTTGAGTTAAATGTTGAAACAATTAATGGCGCATGAAATTCATCATCTTTTCATTGAAACCTCAAACCGACTTTATTGTTAGGCAGTATCTAAGCAAGATTTTAGCTACAAGTTGATACATTATTGCGAGTGCCCACAGCTCAGCACTATCACTAGGTACCTAATCGTCGCCATTCATGGCTGCTGGTGGAGTGGGGGAGAGGCAACTTTACATTTTTTTTTCTGGTGGAAAATGCAAATTTTAGAAACTGCAAATTAAATGCACAGATTACTGTGAACTCCTGAAAATATTGAAAGGGTGTAAAATTTTATCAGGAAGTTATTTACTTTCATTACTTTCCAATGAGTTTGAATTCAACTGATGCAAAAAAGTGCTTGACAACATTAGCCAAAGCAATTATCATAACACAGAACATGTCAATAGTAAAATTAAAACATTTAAAACTCTGCAGTCTGTTTCACCCGCAACTGGGATCATCAGGGGTGTCTTATTCACACAGTCTTATAGTCTTAGTCTTATTTTACTTGAATACGACACCCCTGATGATCTTGATCATGGGTGAAACAGAATGTAGGGTTTTAATCTTTTTTAAGTGATGTGTACTGTGTTATCATTAATTTTTACATACATAAGCATAGAAATAGTCATTCATAACGTAACTTCACAGCAAATTATTTTTTAAATCACAATTCAATGCGAAATGAAAAAATAGCAAATGTAAATAAAAAGTAAAACTGAAAAAATGATGTACTTAACGGTCTTATTGCATTCTCCCCAAAACACAGCTATAAAACAAAAAGATGCAGATCGAAAACAACTTGAATAAACTTTACAAATGATTCAATTTGAAAAGCGACTTAAACAACATCAAGAATAAATTTTGGAAATTTTATGACCTTTTATAAAAAGACTAATTTTTACGAAAATTTTACACTAAATGAATTATTTTTTTTTGAAGATCTTATGTTCTATTATGATTTTATGCCTAGTGGCAACCTAGAAGTTGCCCATGAGGCAAATAAAAAAATTACAGGTGAAGTTCAGTTAACAAAAATTTGCTTCAAGCACTTTACTTGAAGTAGCCACAAAAATTTTCACAAAAAACACATTCTAAATTACAATGTTTTCCACTCAATTCGACGTTTTAAGATTTTTGCAACCTCATCAGGATTAAGCAAGGTAACATTCATTTCTGTCAAAATCTTGGCTGGGTCTGATTTTGGTACAATCTTGTCGAAAGGATTATCTGTTTCCATTGAATCTGAAATTGCTTCCCGGAGCAACATTGCATTACCGACTTGCAAATTCAACAGTTGACAAGACTCCTTCATTCTTTTAAAATAGTTTTCCGGTTTATTGGTGTATGGGCTAAATAGAGGGTACAAATTATGCGTCATGTCATATTGCAGTTGTGAAGCACCTCCTATATTGAAGTAATTCTTTAATACAACCTCTTCGTACAAATACTTATCAACATTTTTGGCAATGCACTGCCATAACTTTGTGAAAAGAGTGCAACCAAGCTTCTGTTCAAAAGAATACAGTCGTTCTTGTAAAACTTCTAACATAGGACAAGCTGAACGAGACACAACAAAGATAATTTGCTCTTCAGGCAATGGCAGTGTAATCCACTGGTCGTATAAGTAAGGTTGACTTTTCTCCTTGTATTCCGCCATAATTGTCTGAGCAATGCTGTCTAATCCCTCAAGGTATATGCGATCGTAAAGGTTTACAATCGAATCAAATACTGTTTCATCTGTTGATTGATGGCTCAAAGAAACCATATTGCTTTCCCCAAGCTGCAAAAAAGATTTAGGGACCACAGGGCTTGAGGTACCAGTGGCATTGTTTTCCTTGTCTTTACAGTATTTTAGCTGCAAGAAAAATACATTGTCAGCCCATTCTCGTAGTACCACCGTTATGTAAAAAGCAGCATTTAAAATTGAAATTGACACGTCATCATACTGGCTACTAGTAAGACTTCTCATCACTTGAGTCAAACGAATTCGGAAATCATCCAGCAGCAGTAACTGAAGGTCAAGAAACTGAAGTTGATCATTGTATGACGGTAGATTTTTGTACCTGTCAGTAATGGTTAAAAGCATGGTAATAAACACTTCTGCACATTCTGGAACTTTCATTTCGTCATTTTCATCTACAGCAAGTAGTGGAGGTTTCCAGGCATTCTCTGAGCTAAGGAGAGCATCCAATCGGTCTACTGCACAAGTTCTTTCAATATTGAGCCATTTTCGAATACAGTCAGGATGAGCCAACACAGTCATGGGACCATTTGTTTTTAGCAGATAATCAGATATATTGTAGTTTACGCGCAACACCTTTTCAAAAAGCAGCACCTCATCAACAGTATGTGAAAACAAGTCATCACTGTACATAATTTCTGTAACATCATTAGATAATTTTGCTGTTACAAGTTGCAAAAGTCCTTGTGTAAACATCATCAGAGCATCAACATGAGCATGATTATGCTTATCCAGTATAGGTTGAATGGTGTGATCTAAAAATTCAGCATGGTGGCTAATCCAGTTAATTACCTGTGTTAAATACCACTCGGGCTTGTTTATGTCGTTTGTCTGTTTGTTCCCTGTAAAATGAAAACAGAATCGTTTTTTCAAAGGTTGAAGCAATAGTCGTAGTGGTAGCAACACAACATTTTGGCCTTTTGTTGGTTCTAGGAAAATGGGCTTTTTCTCCGTATTCTCTCCTGTTGATTTAGATTCAGCAGCCATTAAACTTTTTCCTGATGATTCATCTTCAAAGCCAGGTGGTAAGTGTATAAGCAACAAATTTGCTACAACAAATTCAAGATGTGAGGCAGGATCTTGTTCAGCAAATGAAGTAGTAGAAGATGGCTTATCAGTATTTGCAACAACTTTTTGAAGAGTATGTGGTCCAGGACCTGTTATAAATGGCCAGCTTATTTGCTTCAAAACAACATCAAGCTCTTTTGCAAGTTTTTCTTTCAAAATATTGTACCAAAAAATGGTAGTGTTTCTTAAAAATGAAAGAAGGTTAGAACATCGTGTTGAATTTTCTAACAAGTTTGAGTGGAACTGAAGCAATTTTTGAAAAGTAAAGCAAGCATCATTCATACTATCACTTAATATTGAACGTTGGACTCCATCACTTGTTTCCTCTATTTTTGCAATCCAATTCATGTATGATATGTACTTCTTAATTTCATTAACTTTTCTAATGGATTGTTCGAATCTCTCAATAGCAGGTGCACCATTTTGAATGCAGACAGACAATTCAGAATTAACAGTGCTTTTAGCCAGATGAAATTCTTCTACTTTATCCAAATATTCATTCGCTGATGAAACTGCAGCTTTGATTTTAGATGGAACTTCATTTTGAATAACAGATAACTGTAGTTGCAAACTCTGCTTCGTTGATAATGCCTGACTATATATTTTTTCTACATTGTGCAACTGCTTTACATCAGAGCCAAATACATTATCAAGATAATTTTGAAGTTCTACAGTTTCAGACATTTTCACCAACTGTGTGATGTGAAACAACCTGACAGTGACAACACTGGCTCTAAAACTAAAGTACAGAGTAGGCCTACAGAATGACAAATTTCACTTGATTTTTGACAAAAACACTTCCTGACTTCGTTATTCAAATCTGAAATGGAATCTGTAATCAGTTTACAATAAAAGATACACTGGTAATTGGATATGGTATCTATAGGGACATGCTTATATATGATCCTTATATACTCAATTGAAAAAGGTATGGCGCACATTCTGAGCGAGCAGACATTTTGTAATAAAGCCTGAAAAACCTAATCCTAACCCTAATCTTGATTCTAGTCCAAACCATAACCCAAACCTATAACCTGATAACTGTAAAAATCAAAATAAAAATTTCCGAAAACTAGGGATGTGGAAGCGGCAAATTTTTGAGAAAGCGGAAAGCAGTAAAAGGGTACCACTTTCACTTTGGCCATTTATATCAAACGTCAAAACTTGAATGCAGTGCAATTTTTAAAAAAATATACGACAAAAACTGAATGTTTGATCGATCATCATTTGCAAAGAAACATTTTTAAAGGCTTGTGGTTCACTTAGATCCAGGGCATGGTATGGAATATGCCAGAATGGAATGGATGATTTCAAGAATGGAATGGAAAACAATTTTCCATAATTCCATTTTAGATTTCGCACACGGCATTTACAGAAAAATATATACAAATAGTGACAACTAAAACTATGTGAGAGCGTTTAGCAGCTTTTCATCAGCGACAAATTAATAGGGTAATATAGTCATGAGCATTGCGCAAACAATGTAGGCATTGCATCATCAGATCATAGAATATGTTCATTGCAATTTGAAGCTGCAGTGATGCTGACAGGTTTAATTTTCATTTTGAGAATGACAATTTGCCAGGTGAAAAAACTTTTCCATCGTAGCGAAGATTTGTATTTACTTTTCTCTCCTCGATTGAGCTTAATTCTTTGTTGTTGTTTTTGTACTTTGCGTTTAAGCCTTTTTTGGTATATTTTGAAAATGTTTTTGGCAGTTTGGCTATGCCAAATTTCAGAGTTGGTATGATTACAAACTTGCAATCATTAAACCCTGAGCATACGGATAAACATATTGTCTGTTGATTAAAAGGTTGATATAGGTGTAACCAGGGCCCCCCCCCAACTGAAATGTCACCGATGATGGAAATAATGACAGCAAAGCCTATTGTTTCTTCAGCTTCGGTTTATTCTAGTATTTTTGCTTACAGCAGTAATAATTAGCAATAATATTAATATTGTCGACCAGGGTGCCCCCTTAACTCAAGTTCTTGCCAACCAATTTAACCGATCAGTGGTCGAGTGGATAGAGCGTCTGCTACTGAAACGGTAGACTAGGGTTCGATTTCCGGTCGGGTCAAGTTAAAGACTATAAAAATTGGCATTCACAGCTTCCCTGCTTGACGTTCAGCAATTATAGGGACAGTGTGAAGCCTCCACCGTGTGTGGTAGACAGGTGGTCAGGTGGAGGCTTGACTTGAAAACCGAAAGGTCTCTTTGCTGTCTCTTGGCCAAGGCAACTTGGTGAATAAAATGTAATTATAATTATAACCCGGAAAAAATTCAGGGTTTTGTCCTAAAATTTGCAACCTCAGACCCTTATCTAACTGTTTTGTGAATGTAATGCACTAACATGATTAGTAACAATGTATTGCACCAACTTCAGATAAAAATAGCCCTGCACCTCGCCAGTTTTTATGCGACAAAATATTTAAAAAACTTAGCTAGGGAGATGCTCATTAAATAAATTATTAAATTTGAATTGAGGGGGCCTGAGCCCTGTAGTAGTACATGTACTCCTAAAACTGGTTATTTTCAAGGCAAAAATCTCCAAGGAAAATCTTCGAGTAAATCATTACTTAATTCTGAAACTTTTGCAGGAGGCAATGTACCTTGCTTTCCCCAACTGAGCCAAGTCACTTACAAAATTTAACCCAAAAATGCAAGATTTAAACATGTTTTGGGCTTGACCTGTTGGTAAAGCAGGACTAAACAATTGGAGCTTTTCCGTTGGCTTCAAATCTTAAGAGGTGGCTCTTTCAAACAGCTCTAAAACTGTGTAAAATGTGATCCAAGTGGCATTGATATTAACATAGCTATTTTTTCCAAAACATCACAAAAGATCATCCAGCAGCTGGGGGCTTTGCCCCCAGATACCCATAGTCTCCTGTGGCTGGAGACTCTGCCTTCAAACCCCCATCAGCGACACATTTTAGTTACACTAGTCAGCTCACCACATCTTCCAATTACGACATTTTGGGAAAACTTTATAACTTTTGGTGGAATTGAAGGTCTTTCCCTTTAACTTTTGATGGAATTTAAGCAGTGTTCCCACTAAGCCGTTTTTTCAGCGAATCGGCAATTTGTTGGAGCAAGGGCAAATAATTTTTGGCAATATAGTAAACATAGCTTTAGAAAATTCGACAAATTTGTGGAAATACGATATTTAGTATACCGTAAATCGGGGTTACTTTACCCACGGTGGTGAACTTTGCCCACATTTTATAATTGCTATATTCCGTTTCGTAAAAATTTTTGTAAGGAAGTTTTCACGTTTTTTTTATTTGAACCTAAGGAACAACTATATTAGGTCTAATTTAAAACCCAAAAACATGATGTGCAACAATGTTTCCAATATAAAATTTAAAAAAAAACTAATGCATAAAAAAAATGTAAAAACATGCCCCTAAAATTTGTCCAGGGGGTCAAAGGTCAGCTACGGTAGAAAAATTTTGTACCTCTGAAAAATATTGCTATGTGGTTGTTAACTAGCAAAAATACAAGTTTAAGCAATAACAAATCCCAAAAAGCAACAACGTGAATTTAAAGAATTTTTTTTTCAAAATCGTTTATTTCGTCTAACTTTGCCCACATGTTCATGCAGGCAGTTAAATGCAATCGTAATTCTTTCAAAAACTTGTCCCCTACATACATTGTGTTTATGTAATCGATGAAAATATTGATTTAATTTCAATGTTTGATAATTAGATATTTTGCATTATCAGATATCAGTATGAATATTGAGAGTGCTCAAACTTATGTCCAGTTTTCCATGCATTACATCTGGTACCGGTGGTCTGAGACAATTAGCTGCGGTATAAAATCAAACTAATAAGCTGCTAAACTAGCAGTGTGCTGAGTGTCACATTATCATCTTGAAATTGAGAATGCTAACAGTCGTTTAGCACACGTTTTGAAATGATAAATTTTAACAACTTGCTGGCTTCACTATTACTATGCAAATTAATAGCTAATATTGTCATGTACAGTTTTTGGCACATTTAGATAGCCATCTACAAACACATCTGACATGTAAGGCGGACACTGCATTATTCTGGTACTAGTGTAATGCATTAATGTGCTAAGGAGGTTTCTGTACAGTGTGCCTCTACCATGAAATAAGTTAATGATGCCTTTCGATTTTGAAATAGTAACATACTGGGTACTGGTATCAGGGTCATTCCATGCCAACCGTTCTGGACTCTCCAGCTTGACTCTCTTCAAATTTGTTCAAAATGAGTCATAAAGTTGTATGGCATGATTGACCTTCACACTGAAAATTTTAGCTCAATATCTCTAGTACTTTTGAAGATATGACGATTTTAAATTTGCTACCCCCTCGCGATGGCGAGGGTTTGGTAATTTTTGGCCGTTTTCAAAAGCGCATTTCTCTGAATATAAAAACAATCAAAAGCTGATTTTTGGTGAATTGACCAACTTTCAGCTATATTTCATACAAGTGTCAAAATGGCACAGGCTTATAGCACGATAGAAATAGAGGGTGCCAAAGTGTTCACATTTTGACCCGAGAACAAAATTTTGGTCAAGTTTGAACACCTGCATCTCTCATGTGAAGCATAGCAGTGCTCTCATTTTTGGCATGATTGCTCCCTACCTACCGGACATCAACTTCACCAATTCGGAAAGAAAACACTGCTTTCAAAAAAAAGTTATTTTACTTCAAAGTATGCACCGGCGGCAAAATTGCAAAAAACACGCCATCTTGTGGTGGAAAAATAGCCCCGTCAGACACTGTTTTCAACAAAAATTTTTTTGAAAATGGAAAAAGGTTTTCTTAAAGTACTTACACACCAAAATTCAACTTTGTTTCGAAACTGTAAAGGGATGAGATTCAGTCACCTTTCACCTTATTATTTTCTTTTAAATTTGCAAAAAAAATGAAAAAAAATATTTTCGACATATAATTTAGATAAAAATTTGACTTGTTGTTCAAGAAGTTTAGGCTCAATTGATTACTAAAACTTTTAGCCTCGTACTGCTTATTGTTTAGATGCAATTTTGATGCAAATATGCCACTAGATGGCATACTTTGGTTAGGTAGCATGAGTTTTTGCTTTCATATTACTTGATCATTTGTAGTAGTTTGAAATTACAAAATTTTGGATATTGTTGTTGCTAAATCTAATTTGGCTGTTAAGTATTTCAACTATTGCTAAGTATTAAGTATTACCTTTAGACAACAGTTTCATGTTCATTGTTGTAAACTTACCTAGGCCGGCCAAAAACTAAAAAATTGCTAAAAATGATATTTTTTCGAAAGTGCCAAACTCAACAACAGCACATCACGCAACAGCATCACAAAAAATTTGGGGATATTGCAAGCCAATAAATAATTATGTTCTACGCAACTGCAATTTGCACTATAGTTTGCAATGTGTCCCACTTTCTTCAGAGCAACTTCATTATATATAACAAATCAAGAGTTCTATCTGGCACCAAACAATTCTAAAATGTTATCATACTCTGTGGCAGCCAACATAGTTTCTTCTGCTGTGTCCTTGTAATTGAGCAGGAGCAATTGTGGTTAATATATCTAAATGGTACCCTACACTCATTTTGAAGATCTTGTAGCCATGCCAAAACCAAATGATATTGCTTCATGAACTTGCTACGAACATCCTTGTTTTGATCCAATCATTCAATTACAGCACCAACATACCATACACTGTGATACAAGCAAGCAACATATTTTCCAGGTTGTAAATTTTGATGTAGCTGCTCGTGTGACCGAATTGAAGCAACATTATCATCATTGTAATGATTCACTTTAGCTCCTTCTTCATCTGATGACAGCCTTTTCATTGCTAAAGTTGATTTGGATTAAGGGATAAAGCAGTGATGCGATCTTGAGCCAGAAACAGTTGAACACCTTGAATATCTTTGTTCCAATTGAAAAGCTTTGATATTGCTAGTAACTTCTTCATCGCTCATGTAGAAAAAATTATTCCAACAATGTTTTGGGTTGCTCATTGAAACATTTGAATAGGGTTCAAGATTTGATTGTTTTCACTGCTTGAGTTATTGTGTATCCTAAAAATGTATCCTCAAATGCTTGAGTTTTTGCGTCATCTCTGACTGCATGAGGCATGATACAAACACTGTACATGCATTTACTGGCAAAGTTATAACGTACATCAAGGAAAAGTTACCTGCTATTACCCAAAGTTTACATACCGGTACACATCTGTGAAGGAGCATCTAGCCAATACAAAAATTTTATTAATTTATGCTGTCTTGAAGTTGACCATGGGACTAAAGCTCAATGGCATTTTTTGCGACAAGTCATGGAAAGCCACCTTGTGATGGAATTGGAGGAACTATGAAGCAGCTTGTGGCAAGAGCTAGCCTTCAAGCAACTGAAAACAACCAAATCTTGAACCCTAATCAAATGTTTCAATGAGCAACCTATCATGAAGCTGACCATGGGATTAAAGCTCAATGGCATTTTTTGCGACAAGTCATGGAAAGTCACCTTGTGACGGAATTGGAGGAACTATGAAGCGGCTTGTGGCAAGAGCTAGCCTTCAAGCAACTGAAAACAACCAAATCTTGAACCCTAATCAAATGTTTCAATGAGCAACCCAAAACATTGTTGGAATAATTTTTTCTACATGAGCGATGAAGAAGTTACTAGCAATATCAAAGCTTATGAATTAAAACAAAGATATTTAAGGTGACCAACTGAGTACCGGTACTGGTTGGTTTTGAGTTTCAGTATTTATGTTTTTTTTTGAATAAGTTATTGAAAACTCACTGAACCCTTTCATAAAAAAATTAAAAACCTTAAAATAAAACTAACCACAAGGGGCACTGTCCAAAGTTCAAGAGTAGGCCTACCGGTATAGCCTCAGAGTTGTTTTTCGGTATTGTTGAGCAAGTGACGTGTGTAGCCCTACTGTAGTACGCGGAGATGCTGAAAGAAACTAAAACAGAAGAAACATGGCTTTTTTGTTACATTTTTACAGTAGGCTATCATTTGTGGCATTTTGATTGGGGGGATCAGGCTCCATGGCTCTTCCTATAGCAGATAGGCGGGATTGGGATTCACTGTTTACCATACATTGTGCAGGGCCCTTGGTACTTTGGAGATTTTTGCAACATCCTTCTGCCAAATATAAGTGAATAGGCCTACCAAAAAAAAGTTTTACCATCTTAGCGTGGAGCCCCAAGCTGGTACTGTGCCATATTATGGTAAATCTAGCCCCGGTCATTCTGTCATTGCATTACCAAAAGGCTATAGATCTGATGTATCTGATATGAGGGCCTGAGATAGCAACTTTTAGCACAAAAACTCTACGTTTCTCCCGGGTTACCGACCTGTTTAAACTGGTAGGCAAACATTGAATTGAGGGGGGCCTGGGGCTCCTGGTTGTCAATATTGTTGATTATTACTGTTGTATGCAAAAAATGCTGAAAAGAAACTGAAAATGAAGAAACAATAGACTTTTTCGTTACATTTTTGTCATTGGTGACATTTCAGTTGGGTAGGGAAGGGGAGCTACAGTACGTATGTATGCATACCTGTATGTACAAAAACCATCACAGCCTGTAGCCTACCGGTATGTCATGGCTACACATATGGTAAACCATCTCAAACAAAAAATTCTTGCCTCCCCTGGTTCTGGATTTCTTGTTTAAACAAAAAATCGACGCCTATGTAGCTTACCTAAGCCTACTGGCATTCCTGTCTTTCATGGTCACAGTCTAACCTCACTACTCAGCTGGACAGCAATTGCAGTCAGCTCAGCAGCTACCATAATCCGTAATAATTGACATTAGCTACTACCGGTACTATACTAACAAGAAAAGCTTTATAATTTATGAAGAGGTGCAAGTAGCCTACTACACAGAGTAAAGATTTTCAGTTTTAGTGGTTGAACATCTGCTACCAGGCTACTGAAGCGATAAACTCGGGTACGATTGCCGGTCGGTTCACACCAAAAACTTTAAAATTGGCAGGCCTATTACCAGCTTCCCTGCTTGACGTTTAGCAATTCAAGGGACAAGGTGAAGCCTCCACCGCGTGTGGTAGACAGGAGGGGTGTCGTTAAGCATGAGCCGTCGCTTTTTTTGCAGAAGCTAAGCGACTCGTGTATGACTACATCACACTACACTGGTACATGAGCGCTTGTTCGTTAGGGTATCTCCTTCTTTCTGATCAAAGCTATTCCCCAAATCTAGCCCTAACCCTAATGAATGCATGCATGAGAGGAGCGAGAGCGCGCGCACACTCAAACACAGTCACAGAGATTCCGAAAAAAAGCGGACGGCTCCTACTTAACAATGTCCGACAGGAAGGCAGGTGGCCCAGTTTGACTCGAAGTCGAAGACCAAAAGGTCCCTTTGCTGTCTCCTGACCAAGGCAACTTGGTGAATAAAATGTAATTAGAATTAGACCTATGTTAACTAACGGTAACTCGTTTTCATCAAAACCATCACACATCAGATTGCAAGTCAAAACCATCAACCTTGGCACCACTGCCCTGAACATACACTGTCGCCACGTTGCAGAACAATGTTGATAAAAACGTTGCGCCACGCCGATAATTAATCCTTTTGCGACATTTTTAGCACCATCATAGATTCCTTTGGCGCCATACAGTTTATAATTACATTGGAATTGTAATTACATTTTTTCACCAGATCGCCTTGGCCAGGAGACAGCAAAGGGACGTTTTAGTCTTCAATTCAAGATGCCACATGCCCAGTGCCCACCTGTCTACCACACTCTGGAGTTGCTTGAGGCCATGTTTTAGATGAAAATCACCAGCAAGAGAGGAAGGAAGAAACTCCGATAACTTCGCAGTTATGGATCATTAAAATAACATAGCCACTAGCTTTTCGGGCACATACAAAATCAGTCTGAAATTATATACTAGCCTACTATATTTTATTAAAATCGATTTTACCCCAGCGGGGCATCATCAGTTAAGTTTTATTCAAATAGAATCAAATACACTCCATGGAGACTTTACACTGTCCCTTCAATTGCTGAACGTCAAGCAGGAAAGTATCTTATTTAAACATCAAGAATCTTATTCAAATACACTCCGTGGAGGCTTTACACTGTTCCTTCAATTGCTGAACGTGAAGCAGGAAAGTTGTGAATACCAATTTTTGTTGTTTTTGATTTGACCTGCCTGGGAATCGAAACCAAGTCTAAATTGTCAGTAGCAAAAGCTCCATCAACTTGGCCGCTGATCGACCACAAATGCCTACAGTGCAGGCTATAACGATCTTGCAATACCACATCGAATTTTCAATCTTTTAATTTTTCATACTAAACTTATTATTTTCAATCAAAACAGTGGCCAAAACTGAAGTAAATTGTGGCAAAAAATCTTTAAGAATGAATGTTGTTGCTCAAGAATTGATTATTAAAAAATTATTTGGTTTACTTTTTCAGCGAAAAACATGCCGAAATGATGAAGTTTGGGTTAACCTTAAAATTTTAAGCGGTAGGTGGTGAAAAGGAGCAAAACTTAAGCAAAAATTGTCTGTTGTCTCTACCAGAGTACGATATTACACACCATCAACCTAGCCAAGACTTTTGATTGGGAATTTTTGAAAAGAGGAACTTTCTGTGGAAGAAAAATGCTATAGAATGGAGATCAAAAGTTGGGTATGAATAGGCGTGCACCCAAGATTGTGATTAGAGGGGGACTTAAACCAAAGTCAACGTGTTTTTTCAAAAAATTGTCTAAATGGAAAAAAACATGATGATGAGCAAACTAATACAACTAAAGCTTACGGTATCTCAGACGAGAGCTTGGGGGCGGAGTTCACCCACAGCCGCTGGGCAATTTTTGTAATATTTGAAGAAACATAGCTATTTTAATACTTTTGGGATCACATTTCACACGTTTTTAGAGCCATTTGAATGAGCTAAATTGCTAAGATTCGGAAGCCATTTGAAAAAAATGAAATTGCCCCGCCCTTTTTAAGTGAGTTGACGATTTCAAGACAGCAAAATTTTGTCTTGCTGAGCTAAACATTGCACAAAATTTGCCCTAATTGCACTGATTTTTGCTGGTTTGGTGTGTTTGTGTTTGCAATGTACCACAGCAGAAAAGGGAGGGAACGAGGAACAATAAATCGTTCAAAAAAAAAATACGCTATTCTCAACATCTAGCTGTTCAGTGACCATTTACACTGTGACCGAATTTTGTTCCGAAAACGTTTTGTCGAGTAAAAACTAGCAAAGTTGCATTGTTATTTAAAGGCGGTGAATCATCCAGCTAATTCCGGTGGTTTACAATAGCTAAAATTGAACTATAATTTTTGATATTTTTTGTTTTGATTTTGGGGTGCGTTTGCAAAGATATTATTCAACAAATACAAAAAGATGTCCCCCCGAAAAAAACTTTTGGAAACTCTGAGTTTTGTTTTTCCCGCCAAAACCACAGTTCTCTAAACTATTAGGCCTACTGTAATCTTGTGAAACTATTAGGCCTAACTATCTCTACACTATTAGGCCTAATTGTTTAGAGATAGTTAGTCCTAATTAGGCCTAAACTATTTAGAAATAAACTATCTCTAAACCATTAGGCGTATTGTGGTTTTGGCGGGAAGAACAAAACTCAGAGTTTCCAAAAACTTTTTTCGGGGGGACATCTTTTTGTATTTGTTGAATATCTTTGCAAACGCAGTCCCAAAATCAAAACAAAAAATATCAAAAATTATAGTTCAATTTTAGTTATTGTAAACCACTGGAATTGGCTAGATGATTCACCGCATTTAAGGTTGGTATAGCAAATGGTTACAGATCATATTTTTGCATTAAGTTCATAAAAAGGTTAAATGAGGACCTGGGATTGCAACTTTTACAACAGAAACTCTGAATTTCGTATCGGTTTGACATTTAAAATGGTTGGTAAAAATTAGGATTGCGGGGGGGGGGGGGGGGCAAGCCTCCTAATTGTCACTACGAATATTATTGTTAGTTACGGCAGTACGCGTAAATGCTACAAGAAGCTGCAACCGCTGCAACTGAAGAAAAAAATAGGCTTTGTTGTCATCCTTCGCATCATTGATGGTATTTCAATTGGGGGGGGGGGGTGACCAGTGGCGTTGCTAAGGATATGTCACCCGGGGAGGGATTTCGTAGTGGCACCCTTTTTCGGTCTAAAAATAGGTGAAAACCAAAAAAAAAGAAAAAAAAGGAAAGGTCTTTTCCGCAAAATCAGTGTGTTTTGGGTCCAATTGACGATAGCGACCAAGCAAAAAGCGAAAAAAGAAAGGTATTCGGTGAAGTTATGGTGTCACCCCAAAATGGTGACACCTGGGGCGGGCCGCTCCCCCCTGGTGACGCCACTGGGGGCGACAAAAATCGTCATTATGTCTTTTTGTTTCCTTTGTTTCCTTGAATAAAAAATGGGAGCTGAGATAGGGTTATTATGGATGCTTAATAGTTAGCTGCGGACTGCTCTCAGAATTAAGTAGTCACACTGCTGTCTAGGGTTGGATTGAATTTGAATTTGAATCCGCTCACGAATTATTGATGAATTTGAATTTGAATTCGAATTTTGCAAAATCAATGAATTTGAATTTGAATTTAGTTTTTTTAAAGTCAATGAATTTGAATTTGAATTTAGTTTTTTCAAAGTTAATGAATTTGAATTTGAATTTAAAAATTAAAACAAAATGAATGGATCCAACCAGTGCCGTCGCTAAGGGAGGGGGCAGGGGAGCGTACCCCCCTAACGGCTGCTTGTGCTCTCCTTTTTGTTTACCATAAATACTGCTTTTGTAACATCACGCAACAACAAGACAACAGACAATAATGGGAAAAGAAATAATACATAATTCTTCTTTGATGTGTTTTCGATTCTTTGTGAAATTGCTGGCAACCAACTGCTGTACATTAATCTGACGCAATACTCCGTCTTATTGACATCGCTTTACGGATGTGTCGCGGAAGAGACATGTGAGCTTGCAGAATCGTTACCAGTACTTCATTAGTGATTATGAAATTAAACAATGCGTGAAAACTTTTTTTTCAAAAGACCAGTTGTTTTGATTTTTAGAGTACACTCAAAATTTTGAGGTCACAGTTAGTGGCGTAACTAGGGTGAAGGGGCTTAAGCCCCATTTGCAAAGTCACTTCGAAAATTTAATCTCGAAATACAAGCGTTTAAACGTATTTTAGACTTAACCAAGAGTAAGGAGGGGCTGAAGGTGAAAAGCAATTCAATTCTTTGAAATGACTTTTGAAGTTTAGAAATTTAGTTATTCATATGGCTTCTAAAAGTACGAAGTATCATTAAAATGGCTTTAAAACCTCTATTTTTTTTTGCTTCAAAATCGTCTAGCGACTGGGGGACGCGCCCTCAGGCCCTATCCACATTCACTTAATACTTAGTATTTTTGTCCGTTTCTGACACGCTTGAGTTGCACCAGTTTGTTATGCACGGAGGCTAAATCAGGCATTTTTTGTGTAAGAAAAATTTACTTTTGGTTCACCTCTCTTAGCAAAATCCTGATCGCACATCTGGTAGCATTCACTGCTGTAGATAAATTTTTCAAGCGATTATTGGCCACAAACGAAACGAGCTAAGAAACGCTGCCGGCCTTATTTTAAAATTGCACATAATTGTAGCCGTACAAGATCCGAAGATCAATTTTTATAAGCAAATTTTAGTGCCCCCCCCACTTTTGGCTGGTACCCCCTACTTCGTTTGCTCTGGCAAGGGCACTGTATCTAATTCTGGATTCAAGCAACTTGAGTTGTTGGTTTATTACGCACCTGTGATGCGCTAATTCACATCTGCGACTATACGAGACTGCGACTATACGAGACTGCGACTTGTTAGGTGCAAACTGCAAAATCCTCTTTGAATCTTTGGTCTGAAAAGTGGGGTTGGATTGAATTTGAATTTTGAATTTGAATTTGAATCCGCTCACTAGTTATTGATGAATTTGAATTTGAATTCGAATTTTGCAAAGTCAATGAATTTGAATTTGAATTTAGGATATTCAAAGTCAATGAATTTGAATTTAGTTTTTTTAAAGTCAAAGAATTTGAATTTAAAAATTACAAAAAAAATGAATGGATCCAACCCTGCTGCTGTCCCGATCAGAGGTGGAGTCCTCGAGGACGTCCTTGGCCTGGAGAACGTCCTCGAGGACACATTTTGAAGTCCTTGGCCTTGGCCTCGAATGTCAAGTCCTTGGCCTTGGACTCGAAGCCTTAAGTCCTCGAAAATTGCTCTGTCCTCGGCTCGAGGACAGCACTATTTTTTGAATGGTTAAAATTTTGTAGATTGGCTGAAAAATGTTTTTCTAGACCGTTTTTTTTTTTGGAGATCGCCTGAAAAACTTTTTTGAAGACCTTTTTTTAGAGAACACTTTCGTTTGTATCCTTGGTCCTTGGCCTCGAGCGTTCCTGTCCTTGGCCTCGAGAGTGTCTGTCCTCGGAAGGGATGTCCTTGGCCTTGGCCTCGGTTTTTTTTGTGCCCTTGGCCTTGGCCTCGAGCCTTGTGTCCTCGACTCCACCTCTGGTCCCGATTCTCGGTACGCGAGTGACTATAGCGCGTACCGTAAGCTTGTTGTGTTGCATTCTACGTGAAGCGTATTTGTTTATTTGAATTAGAGACTTTCAACACTTTTCATTCAAAATTAGGCAAACTCAGAAGCGTAGCCAGAGGGGGGGGAGCTTAGTCCCCCAATGGCCTGAAGAGTAAGCAAAATACGACGTTTTTAGCATTTTTGAGGCCGATTTTTGCATTAAAAACGAAAAATAGCCCCCATTGGCATTGGCGATGAGAATAGGTCGAGGACCTGAAGTTACTTCGACCAGAATAACTGAATTTCAGCCTGGCTGAAGAGGTTTTTTTGGGGGAAGGGGGGGATCATCTAAATCTGAACAGTAAAATTGACTCAATCTGAGTGAATACCGATCAAAATTTGTTTCCAGCCTCCGAAGCAGCCCCCCCATTGCAAATTCCTGGCTAGGCGCCTGGGCAAATTATTGTAAAAAAGTTTTCCTTTGATTTGAGACATTAAACATGTGCAAGTCTCGACAGCGAAGACTTCATCTTCTCATCTCTGTAAGCATAGGTGGGCACAAGTCCGTTAATCGTTAATCCGTTAATAACGAAGCTAACTTTTTCACTAACTCGTTAATCCGTTAAAAAGTTTTTTCATGTTAACGGACTAAATTAACTTCCGTTAAGTGCTGTTAACGGACTAAAGTAACTTCCGTTAAGTTCTGTTAACTTCCGTTAAGGTTTTTATCGTTAATATCTTGCAGCTTCGTTGTGCATTTGAACTTGTTTTTATCTTGAAATTGCATTAGACTGCAAAATATATCTTTCAAAACACAAAAAGACTACCATAGCAATAAATATTTCCTTACAATCAGCTCAACAGCGTCAATACGTGTTCTAGAAGCAAAGGAGTAAAACGAAATGTAAATTACACGCAAAATGTTAACGGATTAACGGACTTTATTAACTTCCGTTAATTAAAGGTGAAAATAACGGATTAACGTTAACGGAGGTGTGAAGTTTGTTAACGGACTAGTGGTTAACGAAGCTAACGTTTTGCGTTAACCTGCCCACCTATGTCTGTAAGTATTGTGCTTGCTCAATATTTGCCAAACTTCGCATAAAACAGCATCGACCCAGTAGAAGGCACCGAAGTCAAAAAAAACCTATTCGAGATTTCTGGAACATTAAACACTTGCAAGCAAAATTTTGCAAATTTAAACGTTGGAAAAGTTTTATGGGTGCCACAGTTCAAAAACGAAAGCGCCTGCGCGATGAAAAAAAAAGCAAACCGACACAAACCCATTCATTTCTTCTTTGCCATAAAAAATGCTTAGCCAAAAATTGGCGATTTGCATTTACGCTCTGCAAAAATAAATAAAATAAATTGCAGGTATTAAACATAAAGTCACGTTTAATTTTTTTTCGTATCTTTTTAGCTATGCTACGTCATATAGAGCATTTTGTGAGATTTTGAACGCTTGACTGCGTTTAAACAGTGGTGACTACACACAATAGTTTTCTATAAAAAGCCCTTTCATAGTGAACAAGTTAAGCGCACTGTGTATCAAAAGGAAGGAAAACGTATACAAACAAGCAAGTAAGAATGAGTAATCATCAATCCCCTTACATTAGTTATAGTGCTAAACCAATCAATGCAGAGAAACAAGATCAAGATGTTTAGGCCAAAGATAATAAATCTGCTTTATTTTGCAATAATACTGTACACAGTTTAGAAGACCAAGTCACCACCGAGATCAGGAATTTACTGTACTGTAGAGCCCGATGGTAATTCACAAGAGCGTTTCAAAGTAAGCACTAATCTCATTCATCCACTTTTCTGCCATTTATTTTTTTCGAAAAAAAAGTTATTTTTTTCGGAAAAAAATAAATAGAACTAAAATATAAGCAAAAAAGAAATAGAACTAAAATATAAACAAAAAAGAAAGGAGGCACCGGGAAAAAGCGACAACAATGTAGCAGACAATGAGGATTTGAATACAAACCAAGCTTAGGGCTGGTTATTAACTGGAGATAATTGACTGTGTCGTTATTCATTTCCCGTACTTGTGATGTAATAACAACATCTTTATTCACAAAGTTGCCTGGCCTGGAGGAATGGAAACAGCAAAGGGACTTTGCGTCTTTGAGCAAAGTTTTCACCTGTTTGCCACGCACGGTGGAGTCTTTTACAGTCATCCTCTCCCTTTTAAAAGGGCATTCAGGACGTTTTTAATGTAACAATTTTACAGTTAAACCATGATGAAAGAAATTTGGCAGTTTTTTAGAATATTTTCGCACCAATTTTGATTCTCTTCGACCAAGAAATTATTAAACAATTGCAATTTTTTCCCCTTAGACGAGAGAGAAACTCTTTCCGAACATTACCAAATCGAATGAAAGTCCGTCTAAGCCGTTCCAAATGCCTGACTATAGCTGCAGCTGTCGAGGCAGTGGCTTCATAGGTACCTGCTGATAACCGTAGCACACCTATACGAAAAATGTTAGCTTTACGAAAAATGTTGGCTAAAATGCTTTGCATTGAAGTTTGCAATTGCAAAATTACGTGAAAAACTAACAGGCCCTCTTGCCTTTAGCCGTAACCTATAATTGCGCAATAATTGCATAAAACTTACTGGCTTTCCAAAAACTGGAATCTTAGTCTAGATCTAGTCGGCTACGATATTTCAGCATGCAGGCGCGTAGCCAGGATTTCGCAAAGGGAGGAGGGGGGGCTTTTTTGGAAGTTTGATCCAATCGTAAACGAACTTGTCCCAAATTTTCATTAGTCTTGAATTGGATTGAGGCGATTTTTCAGTGAAAATTAGGTGACCTCCAAAAAAAAAAGGTCTTCCCTTAAATTCAAAGGCTTTTTCTGGCCGAAATCAGAAATTTGTTTTTTTTTCCGGCAAAAAACAGGTGATCTCCAAAAAAAAAAGAAAAAAAAAGAGAGGTCTTCGCCGACTTTGGGTGACCTCCAATAGCAAAAAAATCCACTATTTTGGTCCAAATGGCGGCATGTCCTTCATAACTTCGGCTCCCAAATCTCTTTGGGGGGGGGCTGTTTTCAATTTTGGAGCAAAAATCGGCCTCAAAAGCTCTAAAAACGTGCTATTTTGCATACTTTTCTGGCCAATGGCTCGAGCCCCCCACGCCCCCCCTCCCTGGCTACGCTACTGTCAGCATGCTATCATTTCTGTGGATAGGTTATCTTTGTAAGCAATAATACGATAGGCTGTAGGCTACTTCGCCTAAAGCACTAAATCACTAGATGATCATTTTCCCAGAGGAAAATAATACGGGTCTTCCGCAAGCACCTTTTCACCAGCATTCTTTCATTCATACTTTGAAGGTTACCGATATTTCTGCAAAACTTAATCGTATGCAATGCAAACAACATGATTTTGTCTGTTGAAAAAAAATGTTGATTTTAAATCATTTGTGATTTGGGTAAAACAGATGTCCGACTAAGTACTTGAGCCCAGCTCTGTTCAATAATGACACTTCCACACCCTGGCGCCTTTAACCATTATGCCAGCACAGCACATGAATCCAACTGACTAAAACCGATTGTTAAATTTAACTTTCAAAAAGTGATTTTTGGGAAGTCCATTTGGGGTGTTCCGGAGGGTTGGCACCCCCGGACTGTGTAAAAACAAATTGTCTTTTAAATATCTACTGGTATCCAAAAAAACTAGCCCTGTACCTCAAGTCGTTCAAAAAATTGATTTTTAGGGGTCTATTTGGGAAGGTTCTGGAGGGGTGGTACCTCCAAACTATGTCAAGATTTTTATCTCTTAAATATCTCCTGATATCATTTAAAAGTGGAGCCTTAGCTTAAGCCGTTCAACAAACTGATTTTTGGAGGTTTCTGAAGGGAGATGGTACCTCCAAACTATGTCCAAGTTTTTGTCTGTTAAATATCTACAGATATAAAAAAAACTAGCGCCCTAGCTTAAGCCGTTAAAAAAATTGCTTTTTGGGGGGTCTATTTGGGGGTTCCGAGTGGTTGGTACCCCTAAACTATGTCAAAGAATTTTTCAATTCAATTTCTCTTCACAAAAAAAACTAACGTCCGAGCTTAACTGCTCAAAAAGTGATTTTGAGGGGATCCATTTGGGGGGTTTCTGGGGACATGATACCCCTCAGTTATGTCAAAATATTTGTCCATTAAATATCTACTGATATAGAAAAAAACTGGAGCCTTAGCCTAAGTGGTTCAAAAAATTGACTTTTGTGGAGTTCATGTGAGGATTTCCCGGTGGGGGGGTACCCTCAAACTAGGTCCAAGTATTTATCTGTCAAACATGTACTGATATTTAAAAAAAACTAGAACTCTAGTTTAAGTTGTTAAAACAGTTTGATTTTTGAGGGGTCTTCACAGAGAATAAAACCGGAAACCTTTGTTCATATCTAATGTCAAAAGAAAAAAACATTAAAAGATATTTTGTCTTAAACCAAAAAGAAAATGTGCTGAATTCAAAATGATTTTGGAATGAGACAACCAATGGCCAGCTAGATAATTGAACCCAGGTCTATTCAATCAAACTGGTTTCACATGCTGGTACCTTTAACCTCTAGGCCACAGCAACAATTGTGAATTAATGATGAAAATCACTTATTAAAATCACGTAATAAACTTTGTTGCAGATGCGCAAGTTCATATATAAGACTTGTATTTCCAATTTCAAGTTTCTAACTTTGGTGGTTGCGAAGTTTTTTTTTCCAATAAAAAAGTTCGTAAATGAATAAAGAAGAAAAAAAGTGTCAGAATCATCATAATTTTAATCCGGGAGCTGAAGCTAAATTTCCAGGCGCTTCTAAATTCGAAACTTTTATTCTCCTGCTGCAATTAGTTTTGAGCTAGAGCCGTTTAAACCTCCAATTCGCATTTCAGTTTTTGGCTCGGAAAGTCGTATCACGTGACCGATTGTCCCAGAAATTGCATGAAGAATAATTCATATGTGCCCCATCTAAGTTTTAAATATCAAGTTTCTGTTTTTAGCCGTTTTGAAGTTAGAGCGTTTTCGACCACTGCTTGGTGAATTTATAATTTTGCACAGAAAAAACATAGGGACTTCCAACGCAAAACGTCGCGGAAGACCCAATTATCTTGATTCCGAATACTTTGCTAGCTCTAGGCAGCCAAAACGCTCTACAAAAACATCTAACCTCTAAATTCAAACCGCAGTTGTGCAACAATTCATTTACCTATACTTTTGACCGGTAGCGTAGCCAGGGGAGGGGGGCGGGGGGGCTATAGCCCTCCCCTTGGCCTGTCAACCAAAATGCAGAAAAAAGAAAAATACCACGTTTTTAGCTGTTCTGAGACTGTTTTTTGCGTTGGAATTGACTAAAAAGTGATTTAAACCATCTTTTGAAACATATATTCCGGGGGGCTAATTTGTCAAAAATTAAAGTCACAAATCGATGAAAACTTTAAAAAATGCCAAAAATAAACAATCAAATTTGATCGCTAATGTAAAAACGCCAAACATAGGTTTTATCAACGAATACGTATTATAAACTCAGGAATAAGGGGGGGGGGGGGGAGGGGGCTATTCAGTGTTAGTTAACTACCAATCACTTCTCTCAAATATCTTTTCATTAGCCCCCCACCCCCAAGTATTTTTCTTTATAAAATACAGACAAAGTAGATTACTCCGTAAGAGTTTTATTGAATAATAAGATTTTATAATTTATCTGCAAGTAAACAAGAGAACTGCAATGTTATCATTAGCCACTTCCAACAGAGCCCATTTATGCAACCAGTTAAATCATGTTGCGCTGCCAATTTCTATGCCACGTTTTAAAAGCATTAGTTTTTAGGTAGTGACTATTTCACCGAAAATTTTCAACTTAGAGAGAATAAAACGAGAATGAGAAATATTCATCCGCGCTTTTTTCATTTGCTTTTTTAGGGGATAAGATTAGGGTTTAGGTTAGGGTTTGGGTTAGGGTTCGATTTGGGAATAGTTTTAGACTAAGCACTTGAGTTTGTGTTATATTTGAGTCAGATTTAATAAAAAACTAGATAAAAATTTCCGGTGAAATAAAGCCTTTCTATTTTTTATTAAAATAGCTCTAAAATTAAGTTATTTTTGCAAAAAAATGCAAAATTTTCGAGCGCTGGGGGCTCCGCCCCCAGACCCCCTAAACAGCCCCCCCATTGCAAATTTCTGGCTACGTGCCTGCTTTTGACACTTACCTAGTTCCAACAAGCCTATTACTTCGCCAGACTTGAAATTAGAGAAATTTACAAAACTGATTTTTTGTGCAATCTACTTGAACCAATATGGCCGAAATTTGGATTCTAAGAGATTACATGAAATTTTTTCACTTAGACTTTCTCAATCTGATGAGTTGCAAGAATTGCAATGGGGTCATGTTGGTGAACTTATTTTTTAAGACTTTTTTTCCGTTTTTCGAAAAGGGTTAAACGCCCTTCTAATGCTGATCTTCAATCAACGTGTAAATGGCGATGTGTGTTTTCTTTCGGAATGTCAAAATTTCAAACGATTACCTGTATCCTTTTTGTATGTTCAAATTGTTCATCTTTCTGGGCCGTTATTTTTCGGTTTTGCTTCGCGAAATCTTTATTTTTTTCGTGCATAAGAACTAATCTGCAAAAAATGGTAGCCGTGGGCCGCTCAGTTTTTTAATTAATTTAAGACCCTCGGAGAAAACTTCAGGAAAAAAAAATTGGACAAATGGCCAATAAATTTAAAGTGATACAAGAATGTTACCTCTTTGAACTTGAAATTCAATTGATTTTGCATTATTATGAGTATCTTTTTCATGAGGTTTTGCAATGGTGTTGAACGTTGATGAACATTTTCAACATCATCTCGTCATGAATATTGGCTATTGCATCACAAAATCTTGTATCACGAATATTATTACTTTATAAAAGTCTCTATTTCTATAACAACCGTGATATGTTTTATGACGATAGGGTGTTGATTTTTTTCACGAACACCATTGCAAAAAGTCATGTCAAAACTTGTGTGTATAATTGTGTGGTACTTCCCCCCCGACACGGATAATCGATTTCACGGAAGAGAGGTAAAAGCAGTTAGTTTTGAAATGTGTTTATTTACGAAGTTCTAATTGGATTTGAAATGTGTAATAGAAAAAGCAAAGTTCTTGAAACAGCCATAGATTGAATCAAAAGAATTTTGATTTTAGAAAATCGTGATCACAATCCAAATGGATTTTTCACTATTAAACGTGCATTCTTTTGTCATGGATTCCATTAAAAAAATGTTTTCCGAGAATATTGAGCCTAATTTTTTTGAATTGTAATATAAGCAAATGGATCAGGATAGCTGAGTTTATAAGGATAGTTGATATCATTCTTTGATTTCAGATAAAGCAGGTTTTCATTGCAGATGCAATAACTTTTTGTTGCCCTGAGTTAGATCAGAAAGTACTTTTTCGCATATTAACTAATACAGTAAGTTGAGGTCTTTATTTTCTTTTTTGTAAAGCACGATTTTTCAAGCTTTTTAGCAGCAATTTGCTTGAGGCAAAAAGTGGAGAAATAAAACGTAAAATTGATAATCTGTATGCGTGAAATGCGCATTACCTTACAACGAAACGTAACTTAGTTGTAATAGTAGAAGCCTTTAGTTTCTGTGGTACAAGTTGAAATTAAAATGTAACGTTGTTTTCAAAGTGAGAGGTTTGTGGTCAAAACTATCGTGCGTATATACTGCAGTAGTCTGTCTAATCCTATTTGCAGTGCACATATAAATCAAAAACCACTGTTTTTGTGAACATGTGAATAATATACTTGACAAATGTTGCCAAAAAAAATCCAAGTGACGATTTCATCAGAAGCTTTTAATTTAAAGAAACAAAAAGAGAAATTTTTGTCTGAGAGTAGGGTTCGGTTTGGGATAATGTTAAGCTGCATTTACACGGGCGACTTTTTGACAGTGGTGTTAAAAGTACTCGAAAATTGTAATCAAGTAAAAGTTTCGTTACTGACGAAAAAACTACTTGAAGTAAAGTACAAAGTACTGACCAAAAAAAGTACTTGAGTAAAAGTAGAAAGTAGTCGATTTAAAACTACTCAAGTAAAAGTACTTCTAAAAGTATATAAGCAAAATAAACAAAATATCCAATCCACAAGTATGACAGACAACTGGTCGATACCTTCAAAGCACTGCCACATAGCGCTTGGTCTTCTAACCCCTCATTCTCTTAAAAAGTCATGAATTATTAATTTTTGCAAGCTTTTTGTTTTTATATTAAAGACAATTAATCAAAAAGAATAACAACAGCAAAAATTTGAGATTTGAAAATCATGGTGCGCAGAATTTACATGGAATCATTTTACAAAATCTTTGCTCAAATACTCATTGTCATCGTTAAATTATGCTAAAATTTAAAAACACTCTAGACGTGTCTCATCACTATATAATAATCTACAGGGTGGGCCAAAAGTTCGCATCATAGCTATTTCAGGGTATTCCGCAATGAACTTTTGTGGATTAATTAATCAAAATTATTGTGGATTTTTTGAATTGAATTTATTTCACAACATATAAAAGTAAGCAGAAGCCTAATGAACATTACGTCACTAAATCACGCAAAATCATTGTAGATAGCCCATTTAGATAGTCAGTCATGGACGAAATTGATCGTCAGATTGAAGACATTTTGTAATAATTACATTGCACAAGATATCAGAGTACCGTACAACAACGTTTATGGAATATACAGTGGGTGATTTTTGATTCACTCTGTAGAATTTAGCAATAGAAACGTTCAGTTACCATAGGACGCATTTTTGGCAAAATTTATTTGTCTAATTGCTTCTTTTTTGAGTTACTTTTAATAGAGTAAACATCTATGTCAGTGTGCGGTGAAGAGCAGACACCAAACAACGAACGTGAAACTAAAACTGTCTTGAATATTGAACTGCTTTCCGCCAGACTGGATCTGATACGTACGCGCACACGTGGAAAAGAGGCATTGCTGCAGTCGCTGTGATGGTCTGACCTGTGACGCAAGAGTTGCCAGCCGAAAAGGAGCAAAAGACAAATAACTTAACGAGATTGAACAATTGCTGGTGGAAAAGTCAACCATTCTGACGAATTTGTTGTTCAAATTTAAAATTACAGTACTTTCTACTTTTCTGAATCAAAATACTACTTAAGTAGCGTTACTTTGCTCTAAAAGTAATCAAGTAAAAGTGAAAGTAGCCACACAAAAAACTACTCAGTACTCGTTACTGGAAAAAACTACTTGAGTAATCTACTCTAGTAAAAGTATTTCGTTACTTTACACCACTGCTTTTTGACGAGCGATTTTTTGATAAAAATGGATGTGGCAAAGTTGCATATACTCAATAATGGTTCTCATTGTGATAAAAGTTACCGTACTGCTGAAAATGACTGCCTAAAGTTGTTTCTATTCCGATAGTGATATTCTAATTTGTTTTAAAGCAAAGTTGGGACTGATCTCACTGCGATTTTTCATCGCAGCACCGATTCTCTTCTAAAGTTTTCAGTAGTAACAATATTGGTATGAAAATAGCTTAAGACAATTATTTCCATTAGCAAGGTCCCAATTATCATGATCAAAACCGCCGTTCAGTAAATGCAACTTTGCCAGATCCATATTTATCAAAAAATCGCGTGCGAAAAGGTCGCCCGTGTAAATGCAGCTTTAGGGTTAGTTTTAAATCAAGAATTAAAGAATTCGAATCAGGCCCGGCGCCACGGGGGGCATTTTGGAGCCGTGTCCCTCTAAATCACTCCTTTGGCCCCCCAAGCGAGGATTGTGCCCCAAAGAAAGTAACAGGTTTGGTGCCACTGGAGTGCAGTTCGGGGTTTGAGACCCCCTTAATACTGATCAGCAACCCAGTATTCGCGGGCAAGAACCGTTCTTTCGCAGATTTCGCGACGAAGACTTTTTTGGTCTTCACCCTAGAATTCATAGAATTTTGCGCATATTTTGTAAAGAAGACCTTTTTGTTTTTGGTCATCACTCCATCACTCTCAAATTCGAGAAAAAAAATTTTTTTGCTCCCCCCAAAAAATTATAAATGCCCCCCCCCCACAGTCACGCTACTCTGGCACCGGGCCCGGTTCTAATGGATAGAAAAACAGGGAGTTATTATGCAATAAATCGCATGGTTTACGACGTCGTAACTCTTACGAAACGTTGTATAATACGGCCCCTGATCAAGTTGTTTCCAATGTCTAAAAGCCTACAACACTTCATTTTAGCATTTCTAGTAAAGATCGTCTTTTTAACTGCTTTTTTAACAACTGCACTCTTTTTTTTAAAGGAAAGGATGAACTAATAAGCTTTTCTATGTAATGTTTTATTCATTTAACGTTTGATTTTGCAACGCAGATTGTGACAAAATTTGACGTCAATAAACCTTGATTATTCGGCCATACTTCAGCAATGAGCAGGAAGCAGCTTGTAGCTAAAAGCTCTGACACAATCATAATTCCGCAAAATTATTCTTGTCTTATCTAGAAGAGGCTTTTGACACCCCAGCAATTTCGATTGTTGAAATTTAATTTTAGAACAATTTCAGGGCTATATTTTGTGATAACTAAATTGTCAGCAAAAGTAAAAAAAATAGGTATAAATTTGAAATAATATGCAGTCGATTTTATTGTCCATAGTTAATTTTTCGTGGCCGTGAACCTGTTTTATATGTGGCATTTGAGTAGCTAGTTTCGCAAGAGCTACATTTGCCCCTATTTCTTAAGCGGAAGCTTTGAGGGTCTCCAAATAAACTGCGGTTTACAGCTGAAGGAAGATTTACTGGCACTTCTGACTTTTTGAGTTTCAAAATAGCTGTGTGAGTTATGAAAGAAAGAGTGGCCACTAGTCGATTAGTCTCTGCTAATTTGCAGTCTCTCTGTGCATTGTATTTGTCACGCGTAATGACTAAATAAATATGAATGAATGAATAGGTTCTTCCTCATTTCATATGATTTCTTATGAATGCAAAAAATGCGGTGGCAGGTAGACACTAGTTTGCATAATGCTTGTGACGTAATAGAACAAGTTTAAATATTGTCACAAGCTTGCATTGTGGGCTTACTGTGCAATGTATTTATAACACCACTTCCGGTAAGTCCGGAAATAGCCTCAATACGAGAGCGGAGAGACAGTGCACGAACAGTAAAGTATGCAATACAGTAGTCTACAACAAACTAGAAAAAACAAGTTAACAATTTTAGTTCAAGCAGTATTGTCTGTACGAATTAAATACAGTACGAATAGTTATGACTAGGGCAAGTTTCGGCAACTTTTTTTACAGCTTCCGACACAGCTTCCTAAATTCTAAGAATTAATATAGTACGAAATTTTAAGCAGTTTTTAGGAATTTTAGATTGCAACTTTTTTCTTTTTTACATGCAACGCTTTGCTGCAATTTTTATTAAGTATGACGCAAAATTTTGGTGTGATTTAAAAACATGCTATAAAACTATTTCAGTACAGTTTTATTGTCTTTGATTTGCATAACAAAGAGCTATGTGACGGATTACCTGCGTGTCAATGTTATGTACGACTCAACAGTTGGCTTACAACTTCGTGCACTGTGGAGCGAAGTTTTAGCGTGCTAGGTAAACTGTCGGCAAAGATCGCCATTTCTCCCCAAGTAATGTTTGCAAATATTTGGCATTAACATGTAAATAAATTGCTTGAGTAAATCACTGTCGTTCAAAATGTTTGTGCATAAATGCAACTTTCGTTAAAAATAAATGCAATTTTGTCAATTTTGTTGCGCAACTAAACTTACCCTAGTTGTAACAAAGTAGCTTTAGTTAATTTTCATGGTTTGCCGTTGCAGTGCAGTAGATTAGAACGTAGAAGACATTGTAACATCAAGTGGTAAAATTTTCATCGAACGATATATAAGTACCGTAGCTAAAGCGCATAGCGTATTTTTTTAGTGTAAAATTAGCAAGCTTTTTGTTTTTACTGTCTCAGGACTTGTAAAATGGCTTGTTAGTTACGTTGCGATTTAGTTATATAGCTTGACACTTGATGCGCTCTTATTCCCTGAATTTGAATGCTGTTTTAGTCTTAAGTGCATCCGGTCACAAGGTCAGCAAGGTATTTAAGTCAAATTGTTTATGACGGTACGATAGCAACCATTGAGGCTGATACCAATTATTCGTTGCAGGAAACGGAGTTTGGGTCCTAAAACAGAATGTGGTATGCCTCTGTTTTTCCTTGCACATAAATAGGCAAGGCAACTTTAAATCACACAATTCAAATCTAAAATCTCTACGTGAAGTGTGTTGCAATGCCATCAGGCTCATCAAAAAATTCATTTTTTAATTAAGGTTATCTCCTGATGAGCGTAGTGGCGATGCAGTTGGTTTATTATTAAATTTATTTGATTGCTGTACTTGATGTTTTTCCAATCTTGTCAGTAAGCTCTTTGTTTGCTAATAGTCAATCACGGAATTTCAATAGACAAGAAGGCTGTGCAGTGAAGCCTGCAGGAGAGAATCAAGATCGAAAACCCTGTATTTTATGGAAAAATGTAGCAAGTTTTAACTTTGAATATCGTAAATTAGTTCTTAACTCAAGCCGCAGTTTTAAATAGTAAACAAGAATGTCCCTAATAAGTAAACAAAATTGCGCATAGAAACATTCTTACCTCTCTCTACAAACAAAAAGTGCTTTAACGAGAAAAATGTGGTTCAGGTGATGATGGTTGCAAGCAGATCATAGTGACGCAATTTCTTGTTGGCTTTTATTTAGGGATGATTCATTCAAAGGTTTGTCAACAAGTGGATGTGAACGCTTATTGTTTATAAACGGTTAGTAATCACTGCAATTTCAATTAATTTTACTGCCCAATTCAACTCAGAAATGCTTCAAAAATTAAAAGAGTACTAACAGCCCTCGATAAAATGTTTATTTGTCAGGATTTGTTTTACTAAATCCACGGCCCCAAAGTGAGTGTGCAAGTGTGCATATTCATCTGAAAAAAAAAAGGAGATTCTACACTAGGGATGTCCTTACTGTTTTTGAAGGAGTGCCAAATGAGGCTTAGCGAAAGTATCCTAGGGCCAACACTGAGTCCAGTAAAAGGTTGACGAGCAAAAGAAGCTCTACGGCCTAAACTTGTGGCATTTTCTGTCGTCTAAGTTACAGTGCACTCTTTTAAGAACAATTTTATCAGAACACGGTGAAAATTAGGTGCAGGCAGAATAAAATTTCATCGAAGGCTGCCAATGGCCCGCAGGCCTAACTTTGGTCACTCCTGTTATTCGCTGTTCGTTCCAGATTTTTACGCCATTATTATATTGTAATCGAAATTAGATTACCGCAATTCAAAACCTAAATTCTAGTTATTACGTAATAATAGAAAATGGATGCAAATATTTTACGTTTTCAAAATATTGCAGTTCAAAGTTAACAATTTTTCTCTTAACTTCAGTGTTGCCATGTTGTCAGTACAGTGATAGAAGACTGTAAAATTCGAAAAGCTGGCTTGCATTCACTTGAAAAGCATCTAATTTTAAATTCTGACCCTTTACTTTGTTTCGACAAGTCTGCCGCGAAACGCTTGAGAATTTAGAACATGCAGTAGCTTTTTGAAATTTGGTTCTAATTGGCAATCCTGGCAAAATTTCTTAAGAGAAAAAAGCCTTTTTTACGGAAAATCTAAGCTCTTATATCTCGGGAGAAGGAGGTCTCAGAAAGTGTAAATTTGGTGGCGTTAGTTTTCTGATCTGTCAAAATTTTTTGAGAGAAAACCGAGCAAAAAGTTTGCGACCTGAATGCCCTTTTCAACGAAAAGCAAAGAATTACCTCTGAGATGTTTCTGGGTAATGGTATAAAAATACATTTCTAAGTGGTATTATTGTTTTTATTCTGATCCAAAAACACTGATTGTTGTTTACACAACAAAGTTGAACGTAATTAGTAGTTAGCGGTAAAATTAGCAAAAATACTTAAAATAGCACGTGACAATACTAATTTTTTTCGCAGTTTACATTCAGCACGCCTAATCAAGTAATTATTTGACGCTTATGCAAAGTAGGAAGAAAAGCTTTGCAGTTAGCATGTTTTTTGTTTAAATGGCAAAGCTATTATTAACTTCGCATATCTCAAATTAAAGGCATGCGATAGGTTTTTTAATCGGTCTTCAGCGAAATGTCCGAAATCGCAGTAGTGTAGTACCAGCAGTTTGGGAACTTGGAAAGTTGAGCTTAGAACGTTTTGATTTTGCATTTCAAGAAATTTATTTGAGTTGTGAGGATAAGTCAGAGGTGGAGTCCTCGAGGACACATTTTGAAGTCCGTGGCCTCGAAGGTCAAGTCCTTGGCCTTTTCCTCGAGCATTACGTCCTCGACTCCACCTCTTGGATAAGTATAGTGGTTTTGCTAGCCGGTGTTCTAACTTTGATTTTGTTTAATTGTACTCTCTTTTTTTTGTTGCAAGTACCAATAAATTTTGAGTTGAGGCTGGCTGTTAAATTTTCACGAAATTTCAGCCTGTTTTGTTTTAAAGTTTTATCGAGGAATAAAGGAGCACAAATTCATTCGTGCTTGGTTGGAAGTAATTGCCTTCTATTATAGATCGTGACGATTAAGCAAAACACTGCAATCTACTCGCTTTGGTCGCTAGAATCTGGTTATTTAGTTACGACACGGTATTTCAACAAAAACATCGGTTATTTTTTGGTTTTACATTTTGTCCGAGTGTTTAATTTTTCATACCGAGACTGGCATTATTCTTCAATTTTGGCAAAATGAGCCTTGTGTTATTATAATATTGTTCTTGTTGAAAGAAGAGTGTATTGTATTATTGCTTCATTCTAAATAAAATTTTTTGGTTGGAAGTGTTATAACATAAGTATTTAGCATATCTCTGTCTCTGTTTCGTCCCCCCATACAAAATATTGCCGTTATGCAAAAAAGGTAACTTCAATAGCTTAGTAGTATAAAGTCGGTGACCATAATCGTAACATCGTTTCTGTGGTTGTTACCGTATACGTAGTTGGCCGGTTTATTTCGTCCGAAGTTATGGACTTTCAGATTGTTTAGTTGAGGTACTAAGAACTTAGGAAGGAAAGTCTAAGGCAGATAAAAAAAAACAAATTCATTGTATATAGGAATAGAATTTTTTTTGAGTCACTTCGAAATTTGCCCCCGGCCGCCGAAAAGCATTTTTGTTTGATACCATAAAATACATATTTTAGCATGCATATTTTAGCATGTATATTTGCGTGGTTGGACGTGTGCAATATTTCCGTTGCTTTTTAATGGGAAAGTTTTGCCCCGGTTAAAGCTACATTTAGAAAATAAATTTAGTAATGTTAATATAAAATCTAAAGCTCACCTAAATCATTCATTTTAGCAAGGATTTAAGCCAGAGAGTTTGCGATTTAATCTCAGTTTCAACAGTTGCGTTTGACAATCTTTTCTAATAAACAAGTTAGCAGTTGATAAATTGAACCGATTTTCATGGCTAATCAAGGACATTTCAATAAATATAGAAGTGTGGTCATATGAACGCCTAAAGACTTAGTTATCAAAATGGGGAGGCGAAATAGGGGAGGAATCCTTAGGTTCTTAACCAGTGGGCGAGATCAGTTTGCAAATCCATAGCACTTGAGAAACAAAATCAGGCTCTCTTTAGCAATCGAAAACCTTTTTGGCCCTCGACTAAGTTTGAACAGGAAAATAACAAGTTTGGCAAAGTTTGAGCAGGGTAATCTAAGTTTGAGCAGAGGGAGCGCAAAAACAAGACAAAACAAACAGATTGTTACTTTCAAAAATGTGTAACAAAAGGTTAAAAATCACCTAAGGTAATCTTATTTTTTGATTATTTTTGTTTTGATAATTGCATACTACTGCAGTAAGAAGCCATTCACATAAGACAATAACGCAACAATTGACTGCTTTTTTAATTTTATAAAAAGTTGCTGATAAAATATATAGTAATATAATTTCCAGAGGTGGAGTCGAGGACACAAGGCTCGAGGCCAAGGCCAAGGCCAAGGACACAAAAAAAATCCGAGGCCAAGGCCAAGGCCAAGGACAGCCTTTCCGAGGACAGAACCTCTCGAGGCCAAGGACAGGAATGCTCGAGGCCAAGGCCAAGGACCAAGGACACAGCCGCAAGTGTTCTCCAAAAAAAAGGTCTTCAAAAAAGTTTTCCAGGCAATCTCCAATTTAAAGGCGTAGCCAGAATTTTTGATTGGGGAGACCTAAACCACAAATCACATGCAATGACGTCATCAAAAATTTGCCTGCTTTTCACTTAACCAGGATTTTGCAAAGGGAGAGAGCCTCAACTAATATAGTTGAAAAGTAAAAATACGTAACTTTGGAGACGTTTTGAGAAAGCCAGTGTAACTCAAACGTATCACAGACGGGGGTCTGGGGGCGAAGCCCCCAGCTGTTGGGCGATTTTTTGTAATTTTTTGGTAAAAAAGCTATTTTAATGCCATTGAATCACACTTTGCACATGTTTAGAATCATTTTAAAGCACTAGGTTTTTGACATTTGAAAGCCAATTAGAAAAATTAAATTGTTTAATCCTCCTTCTAGTTGCAATTTAAGTTCAAAACACGTTTAACATCTTGCATTTTGGAGTTAAAGTTTAATTGTACGTGATTTGCTCCAGGTAGGGGGAAGTAAGGTGCATTGACTCGTGCAACATTTTAGCAGTAAATGAAAACCCACTCGAAGATTTTCCTTAGCGATTTTTGTTTTGTCATGAAAATAGCCAGTTATAGAAGTGCATGTTAGGCCAGGCGGCCCAGGCTCCCTTTACTGAAGTTCAACGATTTGTTCAATCAGCATTTTCCATGGCTAATTTTTTTAAAAAGTATTTTGTGCGTAAAAACTGGCGAAGTGGAAGTGAATATATGAATTGTTATTGAAAAATAGTGCAATAGATGGGTAGTTTCGCTTACTAACCATGTGTCAGGCGCGCAGCCAGAAATTCGCAATGGGGGGGGGGGCTGTTTTGGGGTCTGGGAGCAAAGCCCCCAGCCGCCGGAGGCACGGGGGTTTGGGGGCGGAGCCCCAAGCGCTCGCAAATTTTGCATTTTTTTGCAAATATAACTTAATTTTAGAGCTATTTTAATAAAAAATAATGCTTTTAAAACGTAGCATAGAAATTGCCAGCGCAACATGATTCAACTGGTTGCATTATCGCGCTATGAGGGAAGTGGCTAATGATAACATTGCAGTTCTCTTGTTTACATGCAGGTAAATCATAAAATCCTATTATTAAACAAAACTCACACGAAGTAATCTATTTCGTCTGTATTTTATGAAGAAAAATAATCGGGGGGGGGGGGGCTAATGGAAAGATATTTGAGAGAAGTGATTGGCAATTAACTAACACTGAGTAGCCACCCCCCATCTTTATTCCTGTTATAATATATATAATATATAAGAGTTTATAATATATTTGTTGATAAAACCTATGTTTGGCGTTTTTACACTAGCGATCAAATTTGATTGCTTATTTTTGGATATTTTCTAAAGTTTTCATTGATTGGTGACTTTAATTTTTGACAAATTAGCCCCCCCCCCCTCTGAATGTATGTTTCAAAAAATGCCTTAAATCACTTTTTAGTCAATTCCAGCGCGAAAGACAGTCTCATAAGAGCTAAAAACGTGGTGTTTTTCTTATTCTGCATTTTGGTTAACAGGCCAATGGGGGGGATATAGCCCCCCCCCCCCCCCCGCCCCCGGCTACGCTACTGGCCATGTTATTGCCGATCCGGATTTCCATCGCGCTGGGCCCCTGGCACTTTGGAGATTTTCGCAACATCTTTCTGCCAAATGTAGGTGAAGACCATAAAAAGTCTTAAGATTTGAGCGCAGAGCCCTTAGCTGGTACAGCGCCATAATGTGGTAAATCCGGCCTTGGTTAATGCATTACGTTCATAAAAAGGCTAGATGTGATCCTGAGATAGCAACTTTTAGGATGAAAACTATCCATTTCTTCCAGATTTACTTTTAAAATGGCTGGCAAAAATTGATTTTAGGGGGTCTCGGGGCCCTTGGTCTTCAGTATTGTTGTTTGCTACTGGTGTAAACGAAAAACGCTAAAAAGAAACTGAAACTGAAGAAACAATAGGCTTTTTTGTCACATTTTTGTCATTGATGAAATTTCAATTGGGGGGGAGGCCCGCTTGGCTAAGCCTACGCTCCAATTGCGCAAAATAAAAAAGGTATTTACAAATTTTCTGTGAGGTTTCTGGCGTTTTCAACAAAATTTCAACGGTTCAAAAATAGTGCTGTCCTCGAGCCGAGGACAGGGCAATTTTCGAGGACCTAAGGCTTCGAGGCCAAGGCCAAGGCCAAGGACTTGAGGCTTCGAGGCCAAGGCCAAGGCCAAGGACTTCAAAATGTGTCCTCGAGGACGTCCTCGAGGCCAAGGACGTCCTCGAGGACTCCACCTCTGATAATTTCCTTTTTTGTGAGTGTAGTAACAGAATATGAGTGCTTTTCAAACTTAATTCCAAGATGCATTAGTTAGTTGTGGTTTATATTAGCAGTAATACAGTGTGTGATATTTTAAAGCATATTAAAGAATCAAATTAAATGATTCGTGATACTCGATGTATTACGCCGAAGCGTGTAACGCGTTTACGGGGCCCCCATTTCCGCGTTACTGCGCCCGGGAAACAGAGCTCATTTGAAAGAAATGTCGCAGCGGTGGCAAGCCTTTGACAAAACTGTGTCGGAATTGACCAGTCCGAAAGTCAAACCTCAAACCTTCCGCTACAGAGATGACCGCATTACCGCTCGACCATCTGGCCGGTATTGAAAATTTATAATTGCAGAGTATTGCACTAAGTACACGTTTGAAGTTTTATTTCCCGGATTAAAACGTTTTATTTTTTGTGTTCATCCGCTAAAACGAGGTCATCTAATCGCTATTATGCTTAATACCTCATTATTGACTTCAATCTAATGCACGAAAAAATTTTTTGCAGAATTGGAATTTTTTGTTTAATTTAGCCAAGCGGGAACTGGAAAAATTGAGTAATACAATGTCTGTATGCAAGGCACGTTTTTGTTCTTTGACCAACAAGTTTATGCTGATATATTCTTTCATGCGTACAAAGCAGACTCTCTCCGTCTCCGTCTAGCGCGAGCTCATCGTGTTCAGCTAATTTACAGTAACTGAAACAGCCAACTGACCGACGCGAAAAAACTGACCTCGAATCAATTGTCCGCCAAATAATTGGTAATTACATTTTTTTCACTAAGTTGTCTCGAACAGAGACAACAGGAACCAACCAATTCTAACCCTAAGGTTGGCAGTCAGTTTGAGTAGTCATCTGACTTGGTTTATCTGAAACTGGCTGAGAAGAGTTGAAGGGAAATTACGAAGATTAAACTGACTTCTGCTGCGCTACATTCAATTCGAGCAAAAGCATTAAACCTGCCCTAATCACGCCAGCCCAAGAGCATCATTTTGAGAATTTGGGGGTTCTATTGGCAAGTCTTTCATGAGACTGGCTCTCCATGGCGGGCAAACTACTTAGTACCGATGGTAAACATCAGTGGCGTTGCTAGGAGGGGGGGCGGCCCGCCCGGGGTGTCACCATTTTGGGGTGACAACATCTGTTTTTTTGAGACCGAAAACCCCCTGATTGGTGGGTGAAGAGCTTTTTTTTTGGTCATCACATACTTTCGGACTGAAAACCTATTCGTTTTGCTGCGAAAACCTTTTTTTTTGGTCTTCACCTAGTTTTTGGCCGACAAAGGGTGCCACCACGAAATCCCGCCCCGGGTGCCACCATTCTTAGCGACGCCTCTGGTAAACATAAGCGTACTTTGTCTTTTTTCAAAGTAACTGCTGTCACATCTTGCACGTACAGAAAACGAGCAACTTACCTACGTACCTATCGAATGACAACCTAACCTAACCTAATATTGAAGCCGGGAAGACGGCTCAGCTGGAAGACCTTCGGGATAGTGATCGAAAGGTTGCTGGCCCCTGGTTCGATTCCCGAACTGGTAATGCGTTGCTGTGTCCTTAGGAAAGACACTTTACGCTTGTTTCCCAATTGGTTCAAACAGTCTGGCGTAATTGTGGTGGCACAGCCTGACAAAAGTCTTGCAAACAGAACTTTAAAATGGTGCCAAGCGTTAATGTGATTAGACAGGCGCAGAGAGTTTGGTTCAAAGCGCACGCAAAAACAAACGAAGAGGTAAATTTAGTCTTCTAATCTTATTAGCAGGCCAATTAGCAAAATACAGCTGCTGCGCCGTGAATTGTTTCTGTTAGTTTTGGCTCTAGCATTAGCAGTTTCTTCCTATCTTATGATCAGGTTAATCAACGGGATTGAAGCAATTTGTTTTACAAATTGCCACATTTCAAAAAATACTATTCTACACCACGCTTTAGTAGATAGAACAGAGTTTTCCAAATCTTTTGTTCATGGGTACCATTAGGCCAGGTTATAAATTCGCTTGTGTACCCCCAAAATTTTCTCGAATTTTTAGCTGCAAAGCTTAACTTGCTCTAACGTACAATTTATTTTCAATAGCTTATCGACAACCCACTACATTTCTTCTAAATTTGCTAAATCTTTAAAATTGATTATTTTATTTAGTTTAAAATGAAAGAGTTGCGTGATTAATACTAATCAAAGCACACGAAGTTATTCATAACAATGTAATCCAAGCTTTAACAAACCCTACAATCAAACTAAGAATATGTGTTGAATAAGCCCAGCAATCATAGCTAACGTGATGAATGAACCTGCTATTTAGCAATAAGCTCATTAATACGAGGTGAAACACTAACAGCACAATAAAGATCATATTCAGGTGTTTTGAGCTGTGAACTGTAATGTTGTTGAAAAAAAGATAGAACTGCAGTATACGTGCGGGGACGACTGTGTTTGCTTTGTAGCGTTTGTAACTACGCTTCTCGTAGCAATCAATCAACACTTTTATCTTCCGTGCCGTGATTCGACAAAATAAATCATATGAACTGCGAAAGTGGACTTGGTAGTTGTTGTAGTTGTAATGAAAGTTTTCACTGGGGTGAAAATCTAACTTCCTCAAGAGTTCTTAAACGCAGGTCTTCAAATTATCAGGTGATAAAAAATATTTTAATGCAAATTAAAAGTGATGGGAAAAATATCCTTGTACTATATTTAATTTAATGTACCCCCTGAAAAGTCGAAATGTACCCCTGGTGGTGCATCAGAGTTGTAAACGGACCGACTAGTTCAGGCCCGAACCCAAAAACTAATTTGAAGCCCAATTCATGCCCGCAAAAAACGAAAGTTAAGTTATGTCTGAAAAATTTAGCAATGTTACCAAGTTATTTTTATTATATTTTTGAGCACCCAAGACAAAAAGCACGTCTCAGGTCCGAATTAAGCCCGAAATTTTTGTCAACTTTAGACCCGAATCCGGTCCAAACCCCGCCCAAAAAGCCCGGCCCGACTTACAACTCTAGGGCCTACATGTACTCCAGTTTGGAAACCACTGAAGAATATAGATTTACTACTGTTAGTATTTTTTTCTGTTTTTGTGAAAGTGTGTTTTAAAAAATTGCTTGACGCAAAATATTGGAACTACCACATTTGCGTCATCAAAACTATGAGCCTAATCTTACAGAATCGACAGCGGCAGAGGGAATTAAACCGGAAATCTTTGGAGTCAGAATGAAACAAAATGGTCACTATCGATTGATTGTGTCAAAAGTTCAAATGATTTGACTTGATTTTAAACTAAACATTTTAGAATAAATTTGATTGGATCTGACCCAGATTTATAAACGTAAAAAGAAAATTCTGACGTCATAAAATCAAATATTAATATCCCAGCAACAGCGAAGTCAAAAATCCTGAGCTGCTTAGAAAATCAGAAGTTACATGGCAGGTCAGATTTTGGCCAGAGTAATCTGAGAAGAGAGTACGATGGCAAGTGCAGAAATTGCCTTCGTGTGTGGTTTGAAGGTTCGGGTGGTCTGCCAGGATAGGCGTGAATTCAGATGCTGATAAAACACTAGTTTAATGGGAAAACAGAAATGTGAGGAAAATGTTACCTCACAGCAGTGAAAAAATGCTTTGAAAAAGAAATTGAAGCTTTTGTATCCTGCAACAGCATTAGAAGATGTGCTGTAGAAAGAAGCATTGATTTATTTGAGACTGATATTTCTAAGATAAAGTTTTGGTCGCAAATCGAGATTAAATCATTTTCATAGATGTCTTTTTTTTAGTATCAGTAGGCCACAGCGTTCATCGTTATGAATTATTTAGTTTTAAAATTTTTGTTTTGATATCTTTTAGCTAAATGATATTATATTTTGTTGGCCTTCCGCTATGCGATCTGACAATCATGGATAATGTGACCTCAAATGCGAAAATAATGCGCCAACAGAGCAGTAGTTGTTTGCTAAAGACGGCATAAATTGCTTATAGTGATGAGGTAAAATGCTTGAAGCGAAAGTTAGAAAACGCTGCTTTGAGCTCCTTTAGGAGAGTTTCACATCGTGAGTTCTCATCAGTAGGGCTGCTGAGGAGAGCAAGTTGTTACAATTACATTTTTCAACTTGTTGCTTAGAATTTGCTGGAGTAGCTGCGAGGTAGTTGTATATGTCAAGGTTGGTGGTTGTTTATGGTCACTTCACCGGTGAAAGTCGTTCTTTGACATCCCTGGAGTCACCATGATAGCCACCATTATTTTACAGCAAAATTTTTGTTGAATTATTTTCTGCGTCGTATTCACCAGTCATTTAAATCACAGCGAACAACTGCTTTTATGGAATAATCTCACGGCTCGGACCGTTAGCACGAAAAATGTAAACTATCAAAATGTATTTACTTAACGCAAAAATTAGTTAAAAATTCTTTTATCAAAAATGGAAAATTTATTTCTGGCACCTAAAAGTTCCATTATGTAGTAGTCTCGGCAATGGTGCCGTAGACGTACAGTAAACACATACGATTATTAGCTGGCTTGTTGGGGAGTCAAAACTAGTTTCCTCTGTGCAACTGAAAGGTCAACCTGCCTTTTGCCCCGCCGTTGCAAAGCAAGCCGCTGTTTCCAAGTCAAATGTAAATTAGAGAGCCCGACATCGATGCTTTGAACTGTTATTCCTCATAAGGTCCAGTCTACACTGGGCCTTAAATCTTGCGCGTACGAGCGTATCCTTGTTTATTTTTATCAACTGGTAGCTTGTACGCTGCTGGTAAGGCGAAACCTCGAGCGTACCGATTTTCTGTTTAAAACAAACTAAGAATACGCTCGTGCCCTTGTGATTTCTGCCCAGTGTAGACCGGGCCTTAAAGTTGCCGATGATGACTATAAACAGTCTGAAACAGCGTAGTCGTGGCCTGTGAACTTCATAAATTGATCGTTTTTTAGATATTTTATAGGTTTAAGAGAAATGACATTGATACTTTAGTTGATTTGCATAAAATAAATAAATCTGTGATTGCATGAAAAAGCTTCAAAATTTACTTATAATGAAGGATAAACCGGTTAGCAAAGCAAGAAGAGAAGAATGGGAGAGATTCTTGAAGCAAAATCAGCAGTTGCCGGTAAGTTACTTTTTGATATCATTTTTGACCTTTTTGGCCAGTGAGCTCCCAGCGCTGGATCCTTGGTAAGAGCTACCAAAACAAAATGCGCTAAATTTAAGATATGTTATTATTTTTAAAAATTTTAATTTAGAGTCCAGTTCTTACCCCCAACGAAATTTTGCAATAATATGCTCGATTTTTTTTTGATTGAATGCTCTTGATATTAATTTTTTTATCGATAGAGTTTTTTAAAGTTTAAAGTGCTTTGTTTTTCTTCTGCATATATTTTACATGATTTTTTTTATTAAGTATTCAATTCAACTACAGTACATACTACATAGTGTGATTTAACAGGTACGTATTTAATTTAACTCTTGCGGCCTGGTATTTAAATCATCATAAAGAAGCGGAAACCGGTGGCCGAAAGCGCTGTATTTTAAAATTATTCCCGTAACCTGTTTTTATGAAATCGTATGCGTTCACTTAAATTAGCATTTACACAGTTGAAGAATATTTGCAATTCGTTGCAAATAAACTAGCCCTTAACGCGGAATCGCTAGCGACCTTTAAATCAAAGCAGGTTTTACGCATTCAGTAAGAAGGTTGCCTCAAATTATCGAAGGAAGTGCGTTATTTGATAGACAGTTCCCTGTTATATGTTAATGTTATTTATATATGTGGTGTGATTGTATGCTTTGCTCAGCTATTCAACGCCTACAGTTCATATTTGAACGAACTCTGAACAAACTTTTTTAACGTCTAATTTGTTTGAGTTCAAACTGGTACATTGCTTGGATTGATCTTTTCACAAAATCAGTAAAATTAAATGTTCGTTCGTTTGTTCATGTCTATAAACCAGACACTCGACGCCAGTCAAACCAAATCAACGGAGTAGCATCCTTTTTTTTTGTTTTAGTTGCAAGTCTTTTGTCAGGTTGGGCCACTATAACGGGCAGACTGCTTTCTCCCAATGGGAAATAAGCGTAAAGTGTCTTTCTCAAGGACACAAAGACTCATTTCCCGTTCGAGAATCAAGCCGGGGGCAAGTAACCTTTTGATCGCTAATCCGACGCTCTGCCAACTGACCTACTGCCGCAAGAAAATGTTATTAAATTTGCGCGATTTTCCAGCTTTAGTTATTTTTAATTTGTTCTTAAGCTCTACTAAATAATCAAACTTTGATTTGAGAATAGAGTCGTTGACCGTGTGAGCACTGAGCAGTGGGTTTTTAATAGCCCAGAAAATTTACCAAGATACTGCCAGTGATCATAGAGTGCGCCTCGTTTTTATTTTCTTGTACAGTACAATTTTGAAGTTAAACCTTTCTTTTAGCCATTAGCTGATTTTAGCATTTTGGCGAAGTTATATTGATTATAGTGTTGCTCTTTTGCTTTTCAAAATTTTCAAAATTAACTAAACATTGTGGTTCTTATAAAAGTTGTAAATTTTTGGAGATGATATATTATACTATATTTTTGTCAATCTACAGTATATAGTTTCGAAAATATTATTTGATTAGTATCGTATTTTTAATACTACAATACTTTGAAATTAGTTATTATTACATATAGTACCTCGATTTGGATTTTTGACTCCCTTTGTTGTGTGTCTTAACGTGTTGCATCGAGCACGCATTATTACGTCACGGATATAATTGTATATACATGACGCATCTTTCCTAAATATGACGTCAGTAGGAGTTAGAGCGTGCTTAATTCTATTGTAGAAAGCCCTAAAATTTTTTTCTGTCTGAGATAAAAGTCTTGCGGAAGTGCGTATTGCATTCATTTTTGTACGTCGTGTTGTTTTTTTGCTATCTATAAGGTGCATTAGTGCGGAATTCGGATGAACTTTTGAATTGCTACGTTACGTAAAAGAAGCTGTTGTAAGGTTTTGCGTCTGAGTGCGACTCCACAAGGTGAAGTTCTCAGCAATTCGACGACGCAAGTTCAAATCTAGTTGATGGCAGCTGACTTGAATTGACTTTTTTTCTTATCATTTTCATTCGAGCATTTACGCTGCGGTTCTTAATTAGCATTCCAACGACAATTGTAATTGTAATTATATTTTGTTCTCCAAGTTTCCTTGGCCAGGAGAAAGCGAAGAGACGTTTCGGTCTTTGAGTTAAGCTGCCACCTGCTCACAAGTCTACCACTCGCGGTGTAGGCTTCACACCATCTCTTTAATTGCTGAACTTCAAGCAGGAAAGCTGTGAATACCAGCTAGTATGGTCTTTGATTTAACCCGATCGGGAATTGAAACCGCGTCTATCGTTTCAGTAGCAGACGCTCCTTCCACTCGACCGCTACAACAGTATATCGATGGAGAGTTAAAAATGAGAGTCAAATAATTTGCATTGTATGTAAAAGTCCAATCACAAAGCAAGAAATAAAATCGCTTTTTTCTCTCACCAGTTTGTATTTTTCTACAACTGGTACGCTAGTATACAGTTTAATATATCATCACAGGTCTCTTTTCACGCAGAAAGAAAGCCGGTTGAGGAACTGAATTAAGTTCAACAGCCTAAATTTAGCCCTGTCTGGGCCGATCGGAATGTTGCCAAAATGTTTAAATCGTGTTTTAAATCTGCCAACTATAACTTGCAGTTAAAAGTAAAAAAACTTGGATTCTATAAAAAATTAAACGAAGCTTAGGTAGAGAATTATGATTGTATATTGTAGATCTACAGTACGTTTCAAATTGTTTGCTATTTTAAGGTTCAGGTAATGCATTAGTTTTCATTTGACGCAATTAAGCCTAAGCTCAGTGGCGCAACCATGATGGGGGCTGAAAGGGCTTCAGCCCCTTTTAGCAAAGTCGCTTTGGCAATTTAATCCAAAACTACAAGCGTTTAAACGTGTTTTGAAGTTAACCTGTATATAGGAGGGGGTTATAGGGGCTGGGTAGTATAATGCTTCAACTGGATTTCAAATCTAAGAAAATTAATTTTTACAAATGGTTTTAAAAACGTACGAAATGTGGTTAAAATAGCTATTTTTACCAAAAACTCATAAAGATCCTCCAGCGACCACCTCCAGACCCCTGTCTCAGTTTGTGATGCGGTTGAGCTGCACCAGTTTGCTCAGCACGCCGCCGAATTGAGGCATTTGCGTAGAAAAAAAAGCTTTTGGTTTAAGCCCCCCCTCTAAGAGAAATCATGGGGGCACGCTTGCCTAAGCGTACCAGAATTTCTTTCTTTTAGTCAACTGCTGGTGATGAAAGCGGAAAAAGGATGCACTGTTTTTATTAGAACCAGTAAATTTTAGGTTGAAGCTAGCTGTTCTTGAAATTTCACGAATTTCCAGCCTGATTTGTTCTTAATTTGTTCTTAAATTTTGAGCAAAAATTAGACTGTTTGTTTTTTTAAAACTGCTATCATACACTAATTGTAAGCTGGCGCACTTAGGCCTAAAAAAATAAAAGGTTGGATGCTATAGTATAGTCTCTCAATTCACAGTACATCTCACGCCATGGGTTTATGCCTCTATGGTAATTTGAGGTTGAGTTTAGGATTAATTTAAATTCGAGTTAGAGAAGGGTTACCTCTAACCTTAAAACTTACCTTGGCCCTAAATTTCCGTATGTTACAGTTTGGTCTGGGACGTCCTCTGTGTTAGTTAGTAAGAGAAAAATGCATTTTAATTGACGATCTTTATCGTCGCTCCTAAAAACACTCACCCTTTGTTCCACCTAGCGAGTCGATAAGAGCTGAAATCCGGTCACGGAGAAGCACAACCGCGACTTAATACGCGACTTGTAGATCGTCGAACTTGCGGTTGGCCCAGGGGTAAAGAATCAAACTCAAACTCCCAAGGTTCAACGTTTGATTCCTGCCGTTGCAATTTCGCAAATATCTTGCGTTCTTTTGGAATTTATGTTTATCCTGTTTTTCAAAAAAAATTTAGATCGTCGGAATCGGTTAAAATAAAATAACTTTTGGTCATTTGAAACTTATCAAATTAGTTCGCTCTTAGCAGCCCCTGCGTTCGCTTGAGGCAATTCAATGGAAAGGTTCTTGAACATTCAGCTTTGAAAGGGCCGTAGAATTTTCTTTATCGCGAAGTGATTGTTTAAATTCGTGAACAACTTGTAAGACCCGTTATTTATGCAGTAAAGTTGTGAAAGGTTTATCGCTTTTGCTGGAGGTGAGTGTAGCTGAAGATAGTTCATTTTTTCATCATTTCTCTTCGACTCTGCTCTCCTCTCTTCTCTCTCGAAATGAGCCGAGCATAGTTGAACAAAATTGCCAAGAAATAAACTACCACTTCAGTTTCTCTACGCTCAGCTCGAGCAAGGTATGTACAAACACGCCTTAGCGTAGCTGCATGCACAAGTTTCTACAGCAGAGACAATTTGAACCTTGTTTGACAGGTACACTGTGGTACTGTTGCAATTTTGCGGACACCGGTTCTCTAGAATTAGTAACCTGCTCGATCGAGCCAAAACGCAGAATATTTGTGCAAACAGTTTTTAATACCCGTTTCTCTTAAATTTTCTAATTTTAGTTATCGGCTCACGGGAACCGATGAAAACCGCCTGAAAAGCACATCTAGGTACATTTAGTCCCAAGAAATTGTTGCGCTGGCGTTTATGCGCAATGATCTTTGGTACTAAAACGTTTAGTTTTGAAACGTTTAAGTGCCAGGCGCGGGGATTTCAAAAGGGCATTCAGGACGTTTTTGTTTAAAATTTTTTCTGCAAAGCCATAGTGAAACAACTTTGGCATTTTTTTTTGATTTTTTCGCTCCAATTTTGATTCTCTTCGGCCAAGAAATCGTAAGATATTCGCAATTATTTTTCCCCTTAGACTAAAGAGAAACGATTTCTGAACATTATCAAACTGAAAGGACGTAGGTCAAAATCGTTCCAAATGACTGACTACATTAGCAGCTGTGGAGGAAGTGGCTTCGTAGGTACCTGCTCTGGAGCGTAGCCAGAAATTCGCATTGGGGGGGCTGTGTTTGGGGATCTGGAGGCGGAACCCCCAACCGCCGGAGGCCAACGGGGGTCTGGTGGCGAAGCCGTTAGCTGCCGGAGGTTGGGGGTCTGGAGGCGGAGCCCCCAGTGCTCGAAAATTTTGCATTTTTTTGCAAAAATAACTTAATTTTAGAGCTATTTTAATAAAAAATAATGCTTTTCAAACGGAGCATAGAAATTGGCAGCGCAGCACGATTCAACTGGTTGCATTAATGGGCTATGATATATGGAAAGTGGCTAATGATAACATTGCAGTTCTCTTGTTACTTGCTGGTAAATTATGAAATCCTATTATTCAATAAAACTCACACGGAGTAATCTATTCCGTCTATATTTTCTAAGGAAAAATAATTGCGGGGGGGCTAGTGAAAAGATATTTGAGAGAGGTGACTGGTAAGTAATAACACTGAATACCCCCCGCCCCTTTCCCTTATTCCTGAGTTTATAATATATTTGTTGATAAAACCTATGTTTGGCGTTTTTACGTTAGCGATCAAATTTGATTGTTTATTTTCGGGGATTTTTTAAAGTTTTCATTGATTTGTGACTTTAATTTTTGACAATTAGCCCCTCCCTGAATATATGTTTCAAAAGATGCTTTAAATCACTTTTTAGTCAATTCCAGCGCAAAAAACAGTCTTAAAAGAGCTAAAAACGTGGTATTTTTCTTTTTTCTGCATTTTGGTTGACAGGCCAATGGGGAAGGGCTATAGCCCCCCCCCTGGCTACGCTACTGTACCGTAATAAACAAACTGTAACAAACTCGCTACGCTACCGTAACAAACCTAAACGAAAAATGCTTACTAAAATGCTTTGCACTGAAGCTTGCAATTTCATATTTACGTGAAAAACTAACTGGCCTTATCTGATCTTAAGGCCAAAACCAATTGCGTAATAATCGCTTAAAACTTACTGGCTCACTAAAAACTAGAATCTTAGTATCATATTTTATCAGCTACAACAGGCAATAATTTTTTCGGATAGGCTATCTATACGAAGCAATAGTCACAATCTGCAATAAGCTATAGGCTACTACGCCTAAAGCACTTAAGCCTTATCTTATTCCGACTACTTAGCTAGCACTTGGCAGACAAAGCAGACTAGGAAAGCATCTAACCTCTCTGAATTCAAACAGTAGCTGTTCCACGAATTTATTTGTCAATACCTTCGGCACTCATTTAGTTCCAAAAGCCCGGTACATAGCAAGACTCGGAAATAGGAGTTACAGACTGATTTATTGCCCCATCTACTTGAAACAAGATGGCCGAGATTTGGATTCTAAGATGAAAATACAAAATTTTTTCTTTTAAACGTTCTTAACCGGATGAGTTGCAAGAATCGCAATGGGGTCATGTTGGAAAACACATTTTTAAAGATTTTTTTGCAATTTTTCAAAATTCGGGGAATGCCCTTTTAAAGTACCTGCAATTAACTTTCGCTCATAAACGGCAGGGTAAGAAGTCCCAGGTCACGAATAATTGCTGTTTGGGATAGAGTTTTAAACTTGGAAATATTGTATCAACTGCGGTGAACTGGTATTTAGGCTTGGTTTCATTAATTTGTAATTTTAGAAAGTAAAAATATCGTGAAGTCAATGCGCATTAGTCATTAATTAATTCTATTTTTAGCGGGAGTAAAATAGTCTCGATTTCTGTTTTCGTTGACTTTTCGATCATTTGCATCAATCTGTGTAGAATATTGATTTTTTGCAAGTCCTAAGTCTCTTTTCATAGGTCGAAAATAGCTTCAATCAACTATACAGGTCTTGCGTAACGAAGGCTTTTTTCCTACGACCTATGAATACTTGATTTGAAATGCAACAAACTAAAATGGTCTTGAAAGTAAAGTTGTAGTTGTTAGTTTATCAATTCGATTTACAGATCGAGTTAAAGTCAGTTTTGATGTTACGTTTCTTTCAGAGATTGCAAAAACCGTCGTTTGTATTAATCAAAGACGTTTGTCTTTATTTTGTTGTTGTTTGCAAATACAGTCAGGGGTGCCGATCTTTGTTGATCATTGGGGGGGATAACTTGCAATTTTACCCCAATTTTGCCCTATTTTCAACATTGGGGGGGATGAACCGCGACCACGATTTTTATCAGGTAAGCAAATTAAGTGAAGACCAAAAAAACAAAAAAAGGTCTTCACCAAAACCGGAACCCTTTTTTTCATCGAATTCAAGTGAAGACCAAAAAAAAGGTCTTCACCAAAAATGGAACACTTTTTCCCCGAATTCTTGTGGAGACCTGCACTCAGATGCAAACCAGAGCCAAATTATTGGGGGGAATGCACATGTAGACCATACTCAAATTATTGGGGGGGGGGGGGTACAGTAAAATTATTGGGGGGGTATATCCCCCCCGGGTTTCGGCACCCTGAATAAAGTAGTTAATTTTTCTTTATTTCGTACTGCCCATTTTTTAACTTAGACAAGCTGGAAATTATGCAGCTATGCTTATTTGTCAAAACTTTTGCCAGTTTTATGTCAACAACGATATTGGTGCTGTTTGGTGTGGTACTATTAGTTGAGTTTCTATATAAAGAGAATTCGATTTGGAATTATGTAGATACCTTAGAACTTTATAAGGTGGAAAACCGTAACTCTGAAAGGGTTCTTTGGAGATACCTTGGTTCATATTTCAAAGAACTCAAACCTGCAGGAAAACCAACTAGTTTTCTAAAGCGATGTACAGAACTAGCACTTGATTGCATTAAGTTGCAGAGTATAACCAGCTTAGAATGCGTCTCTATAAAATTGATATCCAGTATTCAATAAAGATTTTAAATTCCTTATATTCGATTGAGAACTAGCCTGTGTATACGAAGATATTGTTGTAAAATCACGTAAAAGGTTTGAGATTTGCTAATTCTTTGGTTAACTCTTCTGATCATGGGTTCACTATGGAAAGTAATCTGTACTCCAAACAGAAGAAAAATGATGGAAGCTAGTGAAACGTATGACCAGGTGATATTATTGAACTTTAAAATACAAATCAAAATCATTTTGTCAAAACTGATCGAATCAGCTTGACAATGAAATATGAGAATTCTCGAAACGTTTGCAAAAAAAAACAAACTGTTTTGAGAAGTACTGGCTCTTTGCCTCAACCTGACATTCATTTCGTTACCAACCATTTTACAATTATCTTCTTTCATATTGCTGTTTTTGTTATTATTGCTACTGTTGAGGAGTTTACATGCTTGGGTATCCGTCAGACAGTCTATTTCAGCTCCATTCAAATATTGAAGCCGAGGCGTAAGTTTGGGTCCTTGTATTGGGGCTCCCATGTCTAGTGATTTTCTGGTAGTTTGGCGCAGCGTTGACTTAATAAAGTCCAAAGGATAGGCTTAAATGCTTTATGCATGAGAATTCTTTAGGAAACATCAACTGGTAATAGTTCTTGGCAGGTTGCTCAAGCCAAGCAGCCGGGCTGTTCAGAGAAATTTCGGGCCAGGGGACAAAAACTCAAACGGCCCCCGCTGAGGAAAATTCCGGGGCTGGAAACCAAATTTTGGACCTGTTTTCGAGACCAAGAAAGATTAGTTTTTCAATATTAAAACTGACCGGCTTCATAGTTTCGGCGGGCTCCCCCAAAATTTCCGGCCTGGGTAATGGTACCCCGTCTCAACGGCCCTGCTAAGCGGGTGGGAAAGGAGATATCTTAAAGCTTGATTGCAGGTGATGAAAAGTGGTGGTATGATGGCTATAAAAGCATAATTCCACAAGAAAAGCTTTCCAAACAAGTTTTGCTTAAAAGAATGAAATGTAAAAGATCTGTTGAACAACGTCGGGTCAAACCAAAGACTATAAAAATTGGCATTCACATCTTTTCGGCTTGGCATTCAGCAATTAAAGGGTCCGCGTGAAGCTTTCGCCGTGTATGGTATACAGGTGGGCAGGTGGCAGCTTGAATCGAAGACAGATAAGTAATTTCGCCATCTCCTGGCCAAGACAACTTGGTGAAAAAATCAGAGTTGTAAACGGGCCGACTGGTTTAGGCCCGAACCCCTCTCGAACCCAAAAATATAAGCTCGAACCCGAAAACTAATTTGAATCCCAAATCATACCCGAAAAAAAAACGAAAGTTAAGTTAGGTCTGAAAAATTTAGCGATGCTGCCAAGTTATTTTAATTTTATTTTTGTGCACTTAAGACAAAAAGTACGTCTCAGGCCGGAATTAAGCCCGAAATTTTTGTCAACTTTAGGGCCAAACCCGGCCCGAACCCGACCCGAAAAGCCCGGCCCGATTTACAACTTTGGAATCAATACAATTACAATTACCTAGATCAACTGCACTGAAGATTGTGGATCGAGTCGCTTATTGAGACTTCACCTAAGCTCTTCACCTCAGCTTATATATGAAGAATTTTCAGTAGACGGTAAAATCTGGCTGCTTAATATAGAGCAGCGTTTTGGATTGGGGGTGTTCGCACTCCCTGGGGGTGCGAGAAAGAACTTCTGGGGTGCGAACGTTTTTGCCAAATTGTAGTTTGATTTCTGTTACATCGGACCATAACGCTGTAGAGTATTCGTTTCATTCATGCTTTATGAACGATTGACTGTCGCGTAATAGAAGATACAAAATTTCTCCCGTCATTAAAACACATTGTCTGCCTGTACCATGTGAAGCGCGTATCCCAGCATTAATATTCTGTTTTTTGCTAGTTACTAATCGAGTCGTTGGAATACTTTCCAGAGTGACCATACGGTTAAGACCTTTTTGTTTGTTTGGTTTTCGTCGACTTTAGGTACAAAATCCTTGAATTTTACGTTTTGCTTATTTTCATTTATTGAATTCTTTGTTTATTTTCCTTTTTTATGAAAATTGTGCAAGGGTTGCGAAAATGATTTTTTTTTCCCGAAGGGGTGCAATCTTCAAAATGAATTGAAAACCGCTGATATAGCATCACTCTTACCTCAATCGTCACGGATAAACGAGCAATGAAGAGATTGGAAGATGTTAAGGGCATCACCATTTCTTACCGTTATTTGAGACTAAAAGTTAGGGCTTGAAATTTTTCATCTACTTCATTTTTATGTTATCCTTACGACTAAGTTTTTCAGCAATTAAGTTTTGTTCATTTATTGAAATTATATTTTATAGCCCCAATGTAGGTCGATGACGTCATGGAGCCTTTTTTAAATTGCCTGTTGAGCACAACTGTTTTGCTTTCAGCACAATTTCTTACATTTTTTTTCGATAATATGTTTTGTTTAATTTCCTTTTGAGTAGTCAAAGCCAAAAAGATATTTCAAAAATACAAAAAAATAGTGTGCAGAATTCAAAGCAATTTCAAAATACTTTTCAGCAAGAAGTATTAAGTCTTCACTTTCTGTACTTAATTCGTAATCATTCTTAAGGAATCTCGCTCGTAAGTATTTTTTGATCTTTTTCAGGGGGCAGTTAGGAACTTCACTTTTATTGTGACGTAAGAAAGCAAAGGCAAGAAATATCATTGGCTTGACAGATTCAAAACACATCTGTCAGCTTAGATATAACAATTGAATTGCCTTTGGCGTAGCCGCCTAATGAGAAATTCGTGGTGTATTTGCGGCGAAATCGATAATAACTTACGTAAAAATGCTCTAAAATACGAAAAAGAGAAAAAATCAAGGTTACAGCGCTGCTAAACCAGCCAAATGTGTAAATTTTTAAGACTGCTAATAAATCGCTTGTGATACGAAATCGAAGAGTTACTAAGTTAATCCAGAGTAGACGGCAGTGCTAGCTGATCTTTGAAGATAATCATACATGTTAGATTGCAAAGTAATTGCGAAAACACCGCAAGCACGAGTTGCTATGACGAAGATCTACGACTTGCCGGATTTTTCAGTGCGTATTTTATTCCCTTGGTTGTTATTAGGGTCGAAGTGATTTTCAGAAGTGGACAGTAGCTAGTTGCTTTTAGTAATTTGCTGCTTGATCAATAGCATTTAACTTTGTTATCTTTTGAAAAAAACATGATAATCAATAACTATAGTTACAAAATTTTAGATTTAAAGTTATTGATATGTTACTGTTTCAAGTTTTAGATCGTTAATCATAGCGAACTTTTTCGGCTGTGTACTGCTCATATATCACATTGTATACGGTGTTCATTATAATTTACAGTACGATCGTGATATCCCTTTAATATCTGTTTTCTAGCAATCAGTGTGGCAGTATTTTTCCATCATGCCAAGAAAATTTGCGCAAACCACAAATTTTGCAAAAATCTAATGGTTTGTTTGACTTAGTCATGACTACAGAAGTTACAGTACTAGTTCCTTTTTTAAAATGGAAATAGTTACTAACTTACTATTTTCACCAAGTAACTACAACTCCACTTACTTTAAAAGGCATAGCTCGCCCTCTTGATCAACTTTGTCTATATTTTCTCTGGAGGACTTTAAATAGTTTGTATATTTCAAAAGTTACATTCGTTTTTATGTTAAGCGCTGTATTTCCAGCAGTTACGTAGTAGAATTTGCATTGATTTAATGACCTGCAACTAATAGCTTTTTGGCTGACGCCATATAACTAAATTTGTGTGCTACCCGAACAGCGACTTTTTAGAATTTGTTTGTGGTTTATATTGGGCAGAATAGTGAAGCCGCGCACACAACGATGGCCTCCTGTGGTTATGGGATGCTCACTGATGCTCACTTTTGAGAGGTGTTGAAACGGCCACTTCTTTTTCCGGGCTTTCCAACCCAAATAGGGTTTTGCGGTGTAGCATTTCTACTTTTTAGGTTTAGGATCTGGGATTAAGGGTTATCTATTATTTATCTGAGACTCTGTTTTGGTAGTCGCTATTCGAAACGGGAGTTAACTTTATCAAATCCTTGCTCAGAGAATGTGTTTTACATGGAAATGTCACTAAGTTTATGTGGTCAACTGCCGGCCAGTTCTCTATTGTCAACGCAAAGCAAATCTTTTTTTGAAATTGTTTAAATTGGGAAGAGCTTTGTAATTATTGCTTTATATAGACCACCGAATGTTTGCTTTTGCTCGCATTTACTATAGCCAGCATATTGCATTTTTCATTCGAGAGTTTTTTTAGACAATTTTGACGCATTTTTAAAGGAAACGTAACTAGCAGTTAGAATGACGTGGGTTACCTCGTTAATTATTGATGAATTAGCCTGCACTTCTTCAATAATGTATTCTCCCTTCATTTGCAAGCTAATTTTAGGTCTTTTTATAATTCTTTTATCCCATTTCCCAACTCCAGATAAGAATTAATCGAATTTCACATATCGCTTACTGATTTTCGCATAAAAATTTATGAAATAATCAGATGGGTATCGCTCTGTATGCTCTTTTACACTTAATTACTCTGGGTTTCAATTTTGAATTAGCGCAGATACAATTTTTGTTCGTTTGCTTAAGGTTTTAGCTTCAACAAAATTAAAAGAGGACTGAAAGCAAAATCATTGGGGTTATTTAAAGTAAGGGAAATACGAGGTCTCTTTAATTATAGTTTTTATTGACAATCCTGACATTTCAATGCTTTAGCCTAGACCACTGAGACCAATATTAACCTATATTAGGTTAAAAATGTCTGTGGCTTAGTCTAAATGCGGCGTTGCTTTAAGGATAAAACCAAGATGACGTCACCGATGTTATCAACGTCAGGGCTGCCAATAAAAATTATGATTAGAGAGGCCCCTAGTCGTGGTTAAAGTGAAAAATCTTTGGAACGGCTGGTTCAAGAAAGATGGAGGCAAAACCATTCTAATCTAATGCGATTGCTTAATTTAGATATCCCTATTGATTTTGGCGTCCGTCCTCTTTTAATGCGACCAGGGGCTAAGTTTGTGTCAGTTTTGGCTTAAATTCAAAAATTTTTTGTTCCAAAGCGGTTGTCTTCACTTCAACTTCAAAATAAACTTCAGGCCCGTTCTACACCGAGCCCAAGTGTATGGGTATATCCTTAGTTTGTTTTGAACAGGAATTCAGTGCGCTTAATGTACCATCTTACCAGCGTACTAGCTGTCAGTTGGTTAAAATAAACTAAGTATACGTTCGTATGCTCACCATTTTACGCATAGTGTAGACCGGGCATAATGGCGGAATTGTTGAATCTTGGCATATGTCTGGTTCAGCACTGTAAACGCTATGAGCTCGTGCTCAGTCGTAAGCATGGCAAAGACACAAAAACCTTGCTCATGTAGAGTAGACTTATTACCGTTGATTCAATTCTGTAGCTGAGCTTTGGCTTTTTCCAAAGACTGAAAAAAATTTTGCTACTGTCTCTACAAGCTGTTTCTGATCAGAAAAGATTTTTGTTTTCCCCATGGACTCCTTTTTGTGTCTTTCCAAAAACGAAAACTAGTACCTTATGCTCAAACTGACCAAGTGCAATCGCAAAATATCTTTTTCAAGAGCAAGCTAAGAATCTAAGGCAACATTTATTTTCGTAAACATGCATAACAATTTATGGGCAATTACAACAAAAATCTTCAGAATCTTTCAGCGTCGTAAATATTAACGCGGAGTAACTTTTATCCGGGGAATATCCGTTTTCCATTTGCTGCACTGTTGAACTTTAGAATAAAATAAACTAAATTCGCAACTTCAGAGAAGTAATCTTTCAATTACTTTATAATTACAACAATTTTTAGGTCATTTTTTTTAAACACTTTCCTTAAAGTTTTGTTATTTCACGGATTAAAGTTCATTCATGTTGGTGCGTACGACCAATTTGTTAGTAAGTCATAGTTTTTCCTGCTTGTTTGCATCTACGATTACCGATTGGTTTACGTAATTTTTCTTGTGATAATTAACATAGGGTCTTTATCAATTATTTTTTTGTGTCCAATTTTCTGTGTTTTTCAACTTAATGGCTGAATTTTGTTTTTCGGGTCTCTTCGAACAATAACAAAACCTTTCTTTCCCAGGGTAAGTTGTACAAATGCAGGACTTTTTTTCATTTTTTCCAATTGGGCGACCGCTTGTTGTTTCATTGATTTCATAATTGGTTGCTGTTTCTTCTTTAGATTTACATGGGCGATCATATGACGAGGCCATGGACAAGACAGGAGTCTGCAGCGGATTCAGGTTGTGGGGAAGAAACAAAACATAATCTTGTGCGCGGTTCAAAAAGTCAAAACTCACTTGGGCGCTCTGGTACGCCCACGACAGACGGACACCCTAAAGTGTAAGTATTTGAATTTTCTAAAAATTAGCAGCAAAGTAGAATCATTAAAAATTTTTTATATTCAATGATTGTCAACCTAAAACTATAGGTTTTCGTGTTTCGACCAGTAACGAAGGCCATCCTCACGGCTAGCATTTAGAAGCATAAGTTATTCATCTATACAATTTATTATTGCAATATACAGTGCGAATGAGCTATCGCGACGCGTTTCGTCCTTGCTCAGGGGTCGCATCAGGCGAAAAGAATAACACATATTTAAACATTGACAATCATTGAATATAAAAAAAATTTAATATTTGAATTCTAATCAATAAACCATAATTATGACGTCACTTCGTTTGTGCGTATCTTAAAAGGCCAAGATTCGTCTTATCAACCCAGCGTAGAACACCCATTTTGGGTTCTGTTCCCAATTCGTTTGTCTGGCTGGACACCACCCCGGTAGACTGATTAAGTGTCTTTTCTAAAGACACAACCACGCATTGAAATTTCAGGAATCGAACGGGAGTCACAAATCTTACGATCGGTAACCCGACGCTCTACCACGTGTGTTATCGCCGTTTGTGACGTCACTTACTTTGACAGAAAGAAATACAGTGTTGTACAATTTACCTGTGAGCTGACTCGATCGATAAACGAGAGATCCATTTCAATTTCCCTATCTACATTCCGATATTGTTTTTTTGTATGAATATTTCCAGGCTAATGATTAGCATAGAGCTTCCCCTAGCCCGCATCAATTTCTGCATTTTATGCAAGCTATTCCAATCAAAAGAGTGATATTGCTTTTTTCTTCGCCGATCAATTAATATCAATAAAGAAATGAATAAGTTTTTTCATTTCATAACCGTCAAATTAAAACCTAACTTAGTCTTGATCATAATTGTAGAATTCGCTGTTTGGTACTGGCCACGACAACCCAGTATAGGGTATCGGGGTAGTGATCAAAAAGTACTGATTCCCGGTTCGATTCTCCAACTGGCAGTGCTTCGTTGTGTCCTTGGGAAAGACACTTAACGCTCATTTCTCATTGGTGCCAAGCTGTGTTTCGTGGTGATAGCCACTTACCATCCTGACGATAGACTTGCAAACAGAATCTTGGGTGTTGGAAAAATTTACCCTGCAGTGGTGCGATTAGATAGATGCAGAGGCATACGCATGAATAAATAAATGTAAGATGCTAAAGCGAGCAACGAACCAGTTTCCAAGACTGCTTTTCATGTCATTGTGCCTTAGCAACGCGACTGTTCATTCAAAGAAGTGTCACAGTCGTTGGCAACTCTGTTTCGAATTTAACGGACTTGGGAATTTAACCTATGACATCCATTCCGCAGACAAGGAGGAATTTGTCAAACGGTGTTAATTTACCATTTTAACCACGTTTGACAAATTTACACGTTTTTAAAACCATTTAAAAGAAAGTGATGATCATGCTGATTCAACAAACCAGCATTTGAAAGAATTAAATCTCTAAAATATTGAGGTTTCAACCCCTACAGTTCTCCCCAGCGCACATACTGATCAAGTTCATCATCATAGTAGAAAGTTATGACGTATTAAAATATAAGACCATTTTGGTCCACGGATATCGGACCAGTTTGATCTGAAGGAGTGTGAATAATGTGGCTTGGAGTGTGTTTTGGAACGGTGGCGGTAAAAGGCCGACGAAAAACGAATGAGTTGCTAAAACTGTCCAGGTTGTCACTATCTCACTCTGCATTGCTCACGTATAGTCAAAAATTGTTTGTATTGTTGCTGTTGTATCTATTCGGTATTGTCTGTAAAATATTGTAGACATAATCATTAAACTTTTTTCACGGCCAGTATAATCATTAACTGGCGATTACTTGAGTACATGAATGGCTGAATGTTTTGAAAAATCAATAAAGAATCAATTTTATTGATAGGAAAACTCAGCTATAGGCTATTAACGACTGACATTTGAACCTTTTTAAAGCCCTGAGCTTCTTAAAAGGCCAGAAATTTTGATACCGAATTCTTTTTCAAGGACATTTAAATGTCGCAGCTTTGAAATGTTTTTCATTCATATTCTAATTCTTGATTGCTTTTTGATTTCAAGTTTAAGAACAATGTGAATATTCCGTTTAATTGCTTTTGGCCATTAATCGAAGGTAATATTTTTGCCCCTAGAGGTGCTCTAGAAATTTTTAGAACGCAACAGTGTTTGTCTTACAATAGACTTTTATTTTGTTGACAAAGCAATTCCTATATTTAAATAGTTTTTAAGTAACAGAGAAATTTCAAGGGTTGAAAGATGATACTATTACAATCATTTACCCAGCAGACGGAACCGAAATGTCCGAAATTTTCAGAAGATGCTATGATAACTTTACTCTAAATTTACTTTCAGTTCATATTATTTTATGTAGGATAATACAACTAAAATACCGCAAAACAAATCTGAAAAGACGTTTCGATTATTTCCTTAAATCATCGTCAAACTTACTCCGATAAAACGAATAAATTCAAACACAATTTATGTTTGAATGAAATTTGAAAGATTTATTTGCTTGACATTGCTTTTTTAGGTTTTGATGTAGTTACCAAAACGTAGTTTTAGAAAAGGTTTTGCAGTATTTTGGTTGTAGTTTTTGACAAAATTGTTCAAATTGTTTACCATACCCTTAACTTTACTTAAGTGATGCATAAATTTTTTAGATTGGCATTAACCCGGTCTCAATACTCAATTAGAAAAGTACAAAACGGAAAACGAAGATTAAAAAGCAGTAAAGAAATACTAATGCGACATCAGTGAGTATATCTACCTTCTACAATACTTGTTGTTTAATAGAGGCTTACTAAACATAATAAAACCACAATTCTAGCTTATAAGCCTAGAATATCGAGCAATATTGCGCTCTACTAAATTTACTCGCACATTGGAAGAGAAGAACAAGAGTCCCCAACGGTTGAAAACTTCGCATTAAGGTCGCGAGATCTTGGGTTAAAAACTTTATTCATGGTCGAATATTGAAGCCGTTTATGTGAAAATGGTCACTTTTCTCTAATAAGTTCTTCAGTCCAGCTAGTTGCGCAGTCTTTTCCTTACATCGTGCTCCATCTACACAAAAAAGTCGGTCACCACTTAGAACTAACCAAACAACGAAAGCTTGGTTCCTTTTAAAATACTCTTCCTTTTCGTTTTCTTAGTTGTGTGAATTCTAGCTGCACTGATCAGAGCTCAGAGGCGGTGTTTCGAAAACCCAATCGTAGATAAAAAGTAGTGCCATATCTCACACTTCCAAAGCCTTGAACCTTAAAAAAAATTGCGGGAATTTAGAATGTATTTTTATCCTTATAGGTTGTGCGAAGACCGATTTCAAAAAGAGTGCTCTACGTTGGTATGGTTGCGGGGACAGATCCCGAGTGCCAAAATACGTATGAAACCCATGAATGAATGATAAAAGGGCTAAGAATATGCTTAAAAGGTTCAGCTTTCACGAGTAGTAGCAGAAAAAACGTTCAGTGCACATTCCGAATGAAAAGAAATCTATAACAATTCGCAAATTTGGGCGAAGGAAGGATTTAATGTAAATGGTATACCAACTAGGTATAGAAGCGTTGTTTTGCTTTCACTCAGATTGTTTCTAACTTTGTCGTTTTATTCCATAAAATAAGATTATCCCATATATTTCCATTTAAGGGTAGACGCGGTTGGGTTTTATAGGTTTTTAATTTTTAATACTGTGGCAATCTGTTGAGATAGGGCCCAACTTTTGTATTTCTACTATGATAGTACCTCATTGCAACGTCGAAAATTAAAAGAAACATGCATTACCGGTAATTAATTGTAAATGTTCCAATTTTTCACTGTAATCTGCCCACATAATTTGACCTGAATATGTAATTCCCTAAGGGCTCATCAGTGTGCTATGTAGCTGTTTGCACTGGTTCAAATATTTTTATTTGCAGGTAATTGCACGGTTTATTACATAAAATTAATTATAGTAATCGTTTTCCTACTTTCTGTCCCCGAGAATCTTCGTGCGGCAGCCTAAGAAATAGCCATCAAAAACGGTGCTTAGATTGAAGGTGGCTTTTTCCAAAGCTGTTTCGAAAGCGGCTCTAGAGTCAACAAACTCGATAACGATTACTGAAATTTAAAATGATAGTGTGACTATGTATTTGTAAAGACATCATAATTTTGAAATTGATTTTGTTGTGATACCGGTTATAGATATTCTCAAAGCTATTTTGTGAAGGAATATTTCAATTATACTGTAAGTTGTGTTCATAGGGATGTTGCGTGTACATGGAAGCAAAACCAAAACGAGCCAAACCAAATTTACCAGCAAAACCAAACTAAATGTGTACATGCAAGCAAAACCAAGTTTGCAGTAAACGTACTAACGGCTATGACCAACAGAAAAGCTTTGTCGTGATTAAACGTCATAGTGCTATAATAGCTGGCAATGTTGCATTGCTGAATTAACCTACCAAATAGATTAGTACTGAGTAGTTGGAATGCGGTTTCACTTAAACCTGAACAATCTTGATTAGTTTCAATTCTGTATATTGGCTTGCTGGTTGAAATTGCCCTGGTCTTTCCTGTGAATAAGAGCTTGGTGCAACGAAATGTCGCACCAGATGGGTAACCCAGGAAAAGAGAAGCGATCCTTTCCACACCACTTAAAAATGAGTATCCCATCAGCACAAAGGCCGCTACTACAATGGGCATCAAAGGATTTCCCCCCTAAGACGCACTGTGTGGGTGCATAAGCGTCGATCTCAGGGGACAAGGGGGCCGCCCTTCCTCGGGTCTGACGCGGAAGGGGAGGAAATATGTTTGGCTTCCTTGGTTTTTTGGCAAGTAATACCCATTTGGCCTCAAGAAATCCGAAATTCCGGACTGAGATAGAACCAAAATGCGGCGAAAACCCTTTTTTTGGTCTTTACCAGAATTTTGGGGCAAAAATCCGGACTGAAATAAAATTATTAAGTTTAACCAACTTTGCAAAAACTTTTCGCCCCCTCGAAATTTGCTTAATCAACAAAAAATCGACGCCTATGTGAGGGTGTACTATTTTATCCCAAATTAAGCAGCATAGTAAAGTTAGTGAAAATATTTTGTTTTTATTGTTTTATGCACAAAGTGTGCTGACATGAAGCTTTATATCGTATGTCGACATGGCAGAAATATTAACAAACATTAATCTCAAACCCTGAAAAATTCGATATATTGATTATATTACAGCAAAGGCATACATTTGTATAGACTCTACACTCTATGCTTAGCAAGATAGTGTGACACAGAATGTTACCTAACGTTAAAACAGCAGATTTTAGTAATTTTTGGAGTACAAAATTTTGAAATAATTGATTGTTTTTTCTAAATCTTGGGTTAGTTAGTTGAAAGCCTAAATGAAATCTCCCAAAATAAAACTTTTGGTAGTTTTTACAATATCTCTGGATAAAATTTGTGGTCTTCGACTTTGTAGTTGTTTCGAAGATATTCATTCGCTATTATTTTTACACAAACGATAAATTAATAACATCAAAATTTAAAAGGGTGATAAAACCCAACAAACTTTGTATTCACCCGTAATGACCCCATTATGATCATGATCTCATTTATGGATGAGATAGACTGTAGGGATCTTAATTATGGCCATGGTCTCATTTATTGGTGAAACAGACTTTAAGGTTTTTACTGGACTTTACCCTAATGGTCCATTTATGGGTGAAATAGACCGTTGGTTTTCAGCAATCTTAAATATTTTCTATCATTGCGATATGCGTTTTTTTGATATTCGCCTTTTATGCTATTTGACTATTTGAACTGATGTCATCCATTTGCTTGGTTATATTTGAATAATCGAAACGGACATTCCGTATGCTTATGTCTTGGCACTTGGCCGAAATAACGTCAAAGTCTATGAAGCTTTATCGATCGATGAAAATCCTTAAATATTTTGCAAAATCCCTCTTGACTTATACCAGAATGTCACAGACTAAATAGAGAATACTCACGTTGTTTATCAACATCACACATGATACTTTGCAGTATTTCACTGATTGTAGGCTTGAAATTAAACTAAGTGCGGCCTCCTTTAATTCAAATCTGAGGGCAGCATGTACCTCAAAACATGATACTAAGCGTTCATCACTGCTGGTATGTTAGCAATTACATCACATTATTTCAGTTCGACACTATCAACACTCGACAGTGGTAATCAGAATCATTTTTTGCCATTGTTACAAAGATCGAGCGGTAATGCGTTCGGGAGGTCTGAGGTTCAAATCTCGGACCGGTCGAATCAGACAAAGTGTTACCAAAGATTCGCCACAGTTTCGACATTTCTTCGAAAGAAGCTGTGTTGCGTGCTGGTGCAATGACGCGGAGATGGGCTCCCTAACTCGTTTTGAAAGATTTGATTTGAGCTTTCATTGGCATATTGGCTCATATTGACAAGAATGCCACCTAATATTTTATCTATGGATTTTTATAATTTACATCAATTGATTTTTTAGTTTACATTAATAGAATATTTCAACGAGAATCCCGCAAAATATTTCATCCATAGATTTTTTGAAAAGTATAGTACAAACATAAACTGATCTAACTTAACTGTTTGTGTGTTGCAGAATAACTGATGAAGATATTCTAACCTGGCAGGATTCGTTTGATTCTCTCCTCAGTAGCCCAGGTAATTACTTAAAAAAACTTAACAAACCCATCGGCAGTCGAGCGGATAGAGTGTCTGTTACTAAAGCGGTTAAAACTCGGGTTTGATTCCCGGTTGGGTCGAACCAAAGACTATAAAAGTTGATATTCACGGCTTTCTTGCTTGGCGTTCAGCGTTAGAAAGACGAAGTGAAATCTCCATCGTGTGTGATAGACAAGTGGGCAGTTGGCAACTTGACTCGATGACAAAATGTCCTTTCGCTGCCTTTTGGTCAAGGCAACTTTACAAATACTTAAAAGCTGTAATTACAATCACTTAAAAAAGGATTTATTTCAAAAAAATGTTGTTTCTACCATATTATGAAAGAGCTTACGAGGTCGTTTGAGAATTAATGTCTTCAGCTTGTCTATAGTTGAATGCTTCATAATCTTAATCGACCTTGACCTTGTTTATGTCGCAAAATGCTTTGTTTAATCAATTGTTTTCAAAGCCTTTACGCCAAATTTGACATACAGTAGCACGTTGTGCCCGTTACAAACTTCTCCACAAATACTAATTTGAATGGGACACCTTCGCACCAAATATTCGATAGTTTTGTGTAGGATTTTAAAGTTGAAAGTGTGGCCAGTCAAGTCGACCCGCAAACGATCAGAATGGAAAAAAAAAAGAAAAAAGAAAGCTATCGTGCTTATTATGATCCTTTTTGAACTGAAAGAAATCTATAATTTATGTTTTCGTAAGTCTTTCGCACATCAGCAGCCATGTAATTGCTTTTTCCTTTATCCTATTGTAAATTAATCACTTTGAACGTTTTTGTTGACGGCTTAGCTCATTATAACTGCAATTTGTTCGAACTGCTCCGAGAAACGGTCAGTTTAATTACTTGTTTTAGTGTAAACAAAAGATTGAATGTCTGTGAATGAAATAAAACGCCGTTTTGATTGTGACCATCAAAGGCGTGCTTTGACAGTTAAAATTGCTCGGCCTTTTCTATTAAGTGAGACCATGTACGTCGTAGACATCACAGAAGAGCGGGTGGATCGGAGATGGATGGTCATTTCAACTTCTTTCAAAGAGCGACCAGTGGCACTCATCAGCACTGCTTAATCGGTCAGCTTTACGACCTGCTGGGCAGGCAGCTTATTTTGTCCAAAGAAGCACAGCAAGCTTGTACAGATTTCGACTGCAAAATTTTCTCTTTACAAATTGAAGCGATTTTGAACCTTGCTAAACTAGTCATTTTACAGTTTTTTCGAAATTTAATGATTTTCATGTACGGTAATAAATTTCCCTTCAGATTTTTTGATTCTCGCGAATGCCCTGTTCTATGATATCATAACTGAGAAAACTGACATATTTTAATTTAATGCGGAAATTCTACTGTTAATGCAGCCTCAAAGGCATTTAAGCTTGTTTTATAATAAAACGTCTTTATCATGGGATTATTAAGCGCATTTCCTTTTCTCGTCGATGGTAATAAAAATGAAAGATTTCATGCTTTTTTATCTTGCATATGAAAAACGGACATGCCTCGGAATGTATTTCGTGCACTTCCGTTGTTACAAAACTCAAAGTTTTGTTATCGCTATGCATTTCGCAAAAGCGTGTAACGAGTCAACGTGGTCTTTTTTGCGTCATTTACACATGACTACACAAATGCACAGCGCTCTTTTTGAAGAAATATCTCAGAAGAGGCGAAATGTAGACAATATTGTGTTCAGTTTGACCAATGAGAGTTGAACCTAGGCCTACCGTTCATGAGTAAATTTATCAACTACTCGACCAACTAGACTTTTGCATCTTAGCCAATACGATCGCCTATTCGAGGGGCTTTTGACCAACGAACTAATTACGTGTTACTTTTGCAGCGGGGAGATATGTGTTCAAATTATTTCTGGAGTCGGAGGTCGCGGACGAAAACTTGAAATTCTGGTTGGCCTGTGAAGAACTTAAACATACCAAAGCTAAGAAAAAAGTTGTAAAGTTAATTCAAGAAATTTACAGCACATACATTGATGTGTATTCGCCTCACGAGGTAAGCTTTTCACTGCCCTTTTTGGTTTTGTTTTCATCTGTTATCGTTACATTACATCTTCAGTTAAAGGGTGCTTAGAAACAACTAGAATAAGTAGTGAACCCATTACCCAAGTTACGTAACTTAAGTTTTCGGTTAAGATTCTTACCTGCTAAAAATTTCTGCTTGAATTCTCTTCATGTGGTGCTGTTACAGAAATTTGTTATTTCTTTTTCTGCCGACTTTGGAATGAATTTTATTTTCTCAAATTTTTTTATTGTTTGTTTTTGATATGGTAGAAGTTTAGTGGAGTTATGTTCATTGTATAGTTTCGGTAGAGAGGTGACTTTTAATAACCAATTGCTGCAAAGCTAAAAAACACTACTTTGTTAATCGTCTTACTATACTACTACTAACTTGGCTTGACTAACTTCATATTTTATTATTTGAAATCGAACGTTTTCGGCGTTTTTGTAACTATGTCTCAGTTTATTTTAAAATGGTATTATTTTACTCATTTTACCGTATTTTTAGCTTTCTGATGAGAGCGCTCTGCTAAACATCGAAAACGTTCTATTTCAAAAGATAAATATGGAGTTAGCGTAGCCTAGTTAGTAGTATAGTAAGATGATAAATGGAGTGGTGTTTTTAAGCTCTACAGCAGTATGGTTATTGGTTTGTGATGTGCACATCTTTCAATTTAAAAGTTTTTTTTCTTGTTCAGATCAACATTGAGTACAAAATGCGTGAGGAAATAATTGAGAAACTTCGTGAAACTATGGACATATCAGTGTTTACTAAAGCCCAGCATCAGGTGTATAATTTAATGCACAGAGATTCCTATCCAAGATTTCTCACTTCACCTTTTTTAGCGGACCTAATTAATGCATTGTCAAGTACGTACTGTTTTTATGTTTTCCGTGTTTAATTATTTTTGGTAGGAACTAGATTTTTGGTCAGTGGCGTTACTAGAGGTTTGCGCCTGATAAAACAAGCTTCTAGGGGCTCTACAATTTAATAGAATTTAGGCGAAGCCCAAACAAAAAAAAGTATCTTCACCAAAAATATGGTGTTTTTTTCGTCAAATTTAGGTAAAAACTTTTTTCCAAGTTGGGTTGCACCTGAGGTGCCCACATCTGGGGGGCAAATGGTTGCTGCACTCCCCACCCACAGTTACTCACGCCAGTGCTTTTGATGGTTTTTTTATTTACTTTACTAATGCTTGATTTGAGCTGCCAGGCTCTTCGTAAGGATATGAAAGTGCTGTGCAACGGAAATGCAACACCACAAAACACTCAGATGGGCTTGAGAGCTCGGAAGGGAAACTTTGCCATTTACACACCACCCCAAAAATGGGCACCCCATTACCACTTAGACATCCACTAGCGATGTATTTATTAATCGCCTCTTTTAACTCGCTTGGCCGAAGGCTTTTCTATTCTGCCTCGTATAAAACACGGGCGAGTTTTCTAAAAGCCCGAGCCATGGGTAGTCAAACGATAAATAAAATAATATCAGTGTATAGTATGATGAGTGGAGTTTGAATTTAACCGATTCAAAAAAGTGCTCGACAGCGTAGGCCAGAGCGATTATCACAACATAACACAGAACACGTCAAAAATTAAAATTAAAAAATTTAAAACCCCACAGTCTGTTTCACCCGTAATCGGGATCATCAGGGGTACCTGCCAAAAGTAACACAGAGTTTAAAATCTAAAATTAAAAGGTAAAGGTTAAATTTATGAAAATTAAAAAAATTAAAAATTGCTCCCAGTTCCGATCCTGAAGCCATATCCGACTCCTGGGCGGCCAAAGGTACACCCAATTAGCGGAGAAGACTGAACCTGGATCACAATAACTCAAACAGTCTAAGCCAGTAGGGAGCCGAACCTAAGGCTCAGTGTATAGTAAGTGCATTTGCCGCATTTATTTACTAGTTTCTTTGACCAAAAGACAGCGTTTAAGCTTTTGGTCTTCGAGTCAAGCTGCCACCTACCCACCACACTCGACGGAGGCTTCGCACTGGCCCTTTTTGTTGATGAAGATGGATGCTGTGATAACGATTTTAAAAGATAATACTTTTTTAGCCTAAGCGGGAATCGAACCCGACTCAATCGTTTTAGTAGCAGATGTTCCATCTACTAGGATGATTATTTTGAGCGATTATTTCAGAGCGGCGTGAAAGCGAGTCCATGAAAGCAATACAGGAAGAAACGATGTCACGCACATCCACGGCGTTCATCGCCTGCTGCTGCTGTCGCGCCGGAAGTGACCGTGACATCATAACCGAAGACCAACGGACCGCATCTACCTCGGTCGCGTACCGAACCTCTGACGCTGCAGATAGAGATGAACCGGTTCAAGCGAATCAACAAAAAACGAATTCTTTGATTCTTCACGACTTTACTGTAAGCGATCCGAACTCAATTGAAACATCTCCGAATTATCCCGAAGATCTCCGAAATGTTCCGAAAGAAAATTCAAGTAAAGAATAGGCGATAGTAATTTCTAATTCTCCCATACTTACGATAAGTGGTTGCCGATATTTGATAGGGAGGTACATCGAGACTCAACCGTGCCTCCCGACAAAAATTGGCGCTCTACTCTTTTCTCGACGACAGCTTGTTGTATTGCACCGCCATGGACACCTTCAAACATCTGGATTCTTGTTTTTCACAAAAATTTGCGTTGTTAGGGAGCCATTATGGCATCATCATGTATACGATTGTGTTCAGTTTGAAGATGTCTAAATTGTTATTCGATAGGTTGATTTTTAATTTCACTTCGTTTACCAACTTGCTTATTTTTGTTTATTTCCCTAAAACGTCGAAAAGGGCCTATATTTTACCCCAGCTTTTCTAAAATTTAAAATCTGATAAGCATGATTGTAAGCTATATATAGTGTTTTTACCACGCACATGCCAATTGCGAAACTTTCTACTTTTGTAGGTTTCTATCTTTTATGATCATTTACGCGGTTGGAAAATTGTTTCGCTTTTGCTTTGAAAACTGCAGCTTTTTGGCGCAAATTTGGCCGACCTACAATCAATACACGCTTTGTATTCGATTTTTTGGTTACCCCACCGTATTGATTTACAGATCACAACTCTTCAGTACACTGTTTATTAGTTTTTCATTTTTGATTTAAATTGATCTAAAAATTTGTTTATCTCCCTTAATTTTGCAAGTTAAAAATTGTTGCATTTCAGTATTTTATAGACCTACTTGATTTCTACGTGAGGCAGTTTGCGTAATGATTTTGGGGATAAATTTTTTAACGTAATTATTTTTGAAACGTTAAATATTCTGATCAATAAATGAATTGTGCTTGTTCATTCTACCATCGTCTAAAAGATAGACTTATTTTGAACTGTGAAGATATTAACAACAAGGTTTAAAGAAGCTTGCAGTCTTCGTTTTTTTTTGGACAATATAATAGCAGCCGTAACATTTTTTTTAAGCTAAAGCTTGCCGGATTTTCTTGAGGCTTTATCAAATTTAAAAAACTTTACAACGTTATCAAAAATGTAAAAACGGCCAAAACTATGCTAATACTTCCACTAACAATAAAAAAACTAAAGCTGTCTTAAACATTTTATTTAAAAAGAGACATTTCGACTAGTTGCTTAATCATTGTCAATCTTGTTCAAATGTAGTTCTTAAAAATTCTGATTTACTGTATCTACACGTTATTCTACAGATTTGTTTTGAACAGGTTTGTAGAACTAGCGTAATTTTTCTAACTTTTCTCAGAACTGTATCATGCATGGTGGTATGTTTAAGGCCCAAAGTGTTACTTTTAGCGAAATTTGCATCTTATTCTTAACCTACACTCTATCTTTATTTACAGTTTCCAAACAGTAATTTAAAAGATAGTGAATTTATGATGATTTTTGCACATTTTTATTTGTTATTGCATTTTGAGAAAATTCTCACCAATTAGGTTTTCATGTAGTTGCTTAATATTACTCTTTTTTTTTTTCTTCAACATCGTTTAATATTTTATAAGGGTTTATCGCTTCTTCAGAAATTGAATTTAATGAGTAATCTAATCTTGTTTTTCTTTCAAATATTTTTCGGCTCTTTTTAAAGAGTGGTTTTGTTATGCGCAAAACCTCAATTGTAGTGACGTCATTTCTTTGCAAAAATCTTGACAGCTTTTAAAGGAACAAATTTCCGCGACCCTAAAATAATCAAAAGACAAGACGTTTCACCCCTTTACTGGTTCCATTATCAGTGCACTAGCACCGCAAACCAATTACCTGACAGCAAGGTGTAGTTTCAATCTACACCATGGCTTTATTGTCATTTTGTTGAATAAAACGAGGGTCATTGTCCTAGCTGGGTGGTTTCAAACTAACCGCTAATTTAGTTTAAAAAATGTCAAAGCTCAACCACAAAGTAGTCACTTGTTGCAAACGTGATTGAGTTCTTAAGATTAGCAAACCTGCTTTTAATTTTGTCAGTGTTTAAGGATCCAAAATTGCATTGTGGTTTTACGTTTTGTGTTACTTTTTGCAATTCTGTTATAGTAGTTAATTTAAATCTTACTCCCTACGTTTGGGTGTTTAAAATTCCTGTATGCGGTGAAACATATAAGTTAACAAAAAGGCTCCATTTAACGCCAAAATAGTGATGATGTTTGTGAATGCAAACTGGGCAAATATTGTAATTTACTTGTTGCAAGTCCATTTGAGGGTACTCAGTGTACCAAAACTACCCAACGCACAAAGTTCTAATTTTTTAAGACATCGCACTTTTAGCAGTATTGGTGTTTTAGCGCTATCTAACGACTATAATGTTCGATTTTGCTGCACAATTTTTGTAAAGTTAGCTTCACTGCTTATAAGTAATTTGTTTTCCTAATTGCTTGTAATTATAAACATACTGGACGTGGTGCTATCTCCCTTGTAGTTACAGAGGTTTTTTTCTTTGAAAAACGTTGCGTCGACCAAAATCAACAATTTGTAACCTACAAAAACGGTCAATCAAAAATTTCTGCATTTTCGAAATAGCATGCAAAACCACGTTATTTTGAGTCTCTTTCTAACTTTTTTTTTCGTCTAATTAGTGGTTTATTTGCTACTAATGACTTTGATCTAAGCTATAGTTTAGAAAATCGACGTATCAGAAAATAGCTAAAAACTTTTAAAAGCATAACAAGAAAAATGATCTTTCAATGACGTATTGATTTAAAAAAAAATTGCTAAGACGAGTAACGAAGACGTTTCGATGAGATAAAACAAATTGGATTGGTTTTAAATGATGTAGCTGCGGCAGATTGGCTGCTGAAGACGAAAATCATTTTTTCAACAGGTAATTTTTTTTTATTGCTTTCTTATCCAAGAGTAAGAATAAAAAAGGGAAAGCGGTCGTCAATATTTTGCTCCTTTTATTTTATCTAACCAACGAGGTCATCGATACCCGTCTGTGCAGTTTTATCAAAGTTTGACGGTCTAAATATTTTTTTTGGCAATGCTTTTCGAATTTTTATACTGGTTTTTGATGTGCAGTTTTACAAGACTGTAGCTCGACTTTAAACTTGCCCAGCTTTCTTGTTGCCAATATGGTTGGAAGACAAGCTTTTAGGAAATCATGAGCAAGATACATGAATTACAATCACAGATCCTGCATTAGATTTTAAAATTTTTCCCAAGCGGTTTAGCAACTCAGCTCGTCAGTTTACTAGATCACACCAGCAACACAATTTGGTTCATCAGCTCACTTTTTTGCTATTTTGCTCATCAAGTGGCTAGTTTGCTCTTCAACTTATCATTTGGATTATTTGCAGTTCAACTCTTCAGTTGACTTTGAGATGTATTTTGCAGCCCCATGTCTTACTGATATAGAGCGTAGATTTAAATACGTATTTTTTTTCGTTGGGCTCATCAGTAATCACAACATCACAATCACATCATCATAATATCGCTCATCAGGACACGCTGTACACTTGTTTTCTGAAATTCTGATGAGCCGAAAGGAGAATAAGTTTAGTTTCTGTTAAGTCTGTGATTGTAATACTCATTTGTAATGTAGGGCTTGCAGGTTCTATCTGTGATTCTACCTTCCAATGAATTTTTTTATTTTCTTCATGTACATGTTTGCGTTGCTGCTGTTTTTTTTGCGGTGAAAAATTTTGCAGATTTAGTATTCTTATTTATCAATTGGTCGTGTTAAAACGTGATAACTTTTTCTATTCCTTACAAACAAAAAATCGTTTTTCAGGTGACAAATTTCGATCAAACTTTAAGGACAGAATTTACTTACTAAATAAATTATAAAAAAAACTTTTCCATAATTTTGTAATTGTGTTTGTAAATTAATCAGCTTCAAGCGCTATTTTCGGAGGCTGCATAATTTAGCGATTTTCAACCACTCAAATTTGAATACTTTTGGTTCGTTCTATTCGTGCCACTTCGTCATTCAAAGCCAGTGACTTGCATTCTATGAATTTAGTTTATGACAATCTTAACTCTGAAGTCTGATTTTCGTTTCAGTGACTATTGATATTTAATGTGGTTGTTTTTTCTTGCCACGAAGATTAGTATTTGTGTTTGTGTATTTAATCGCAATAAAAGTATAGTGTTTGGATTTGTACTTTTACAGCAAAATATTGTATTAGTAAAGCTTTTACTTTAGCATTCATGTGCTTGATTGATCATTATAGCTTACTGGTTGACTAACTAACTTACGGCGTTATAGGTGGTTGAATTCGTTACAGATAATGTTTTTTTGCCCAATATTCGACAAAACTTAGGCATTTGTGATTGTATAAATTGTGCAAAACAGTTGAAATCCATAAATTTTTGTGCAGTTTTGTGATGGAGATTATGGGATTATAAGTAAAATGACCGTTGAAGATTTTTGTCTACAAATTTCAAATTCCTCTATATTTGAAAACATTACGTTATCAAAATTTTGGTGCAAACAAAATGTTGCTAGTAGGATGTTAGTCAGACTGCTGTCAACCACCATTAAGAATCGTATCAAAAACAGAAGGTTATTTACAGCACGCATAACAATTGCACCTACAGTTACAGATTACAGGATCAAAGCAGTTTTGCTATTGTATCACTGCGTGATGAAGATAAAAAAAAACTTAAACGTTATTTCCATAGGTGGGCAAGTTAATGCAAAACGTTAGCTTCGTTAAGCACTAGTCCGTGAACAAACTTCATACCTCCATTAAAGTTAATTCGTTATTTTTAGCTTTAATGAACGGAAGTTAATGAAGACCCGTTAATTCGTTAACATTTTACGTGTAACTTAGATTTCTTTTTAGTCACTCACTTCTAGACCACGTAATGAGACTGTTGAGCTGATTTTAAGGAACAATTTATTGCTATGGTGGTTTTTTGTACAGAGCTGGACAGCGCTGTTTCGAGCTTTTAGCTCTCATCGGCAGCCCTCAGCTATCTTTTCAAAGGTATTCCCAGCTGAACAAACATCTTGGCTTAACTGGCAAACCTTATTGGCTTGCGCAGAGGCAGATGGTTTACTAGGGAATAAACGATTTTTTCACTTGTGGTACTTTAGAAACAAGTGAAAAAATCGCTGGATCCTTGAAATAAGGACATGAAGGAGTCGACCATGAAGGACATCAAGAAAGTGCAGTGGTTTTTTGTGTTATGGAAGTTACATTTTACAGTCTAATCTAATTTCAAGATAAAAATAGGTTCAAATGCACTAATGAAGCTGCGATCGGAAAATCTTTCGAAATTGCAATGAGCGATAATTAACAGACATATGAGGCTGCAGCTTCCTATTTGCTGCAAAAAAGAGCTCCTTTCTTCGCTTTTTTTTCTTCAAAACTCGTGCTAATACGCAACAATGTTACCAGTGCATATTGGTTTGTACCGATACGATGAATGAATAGTGCAAAATATTAACGATAAAAACCTTAACGAAAGTTAATTTAGTCCGGTAGCATAAAAAACTTTGTAACGGATTAACGAGTTAATGAAAAAGTTAGCTTCGTTATAAACGGATTAACGATAAACGGATTTGTGCCCATCTATAGTTATTTCATTACAACTTCTCAAGTGTTTGAATAAAACCGAATGACCTTTTCTTCAATTTGACGCATTTGGTTAAATGAAAGATTTTTGTATCACAGAGCAATGCTAGAGGTACCTTAATTCACTTGCCCAAATTTTAAACTGAAAAATCAGAGGTGGAGTCGAGGACACAAGGCTCGAGGCCAAGGCCAAGTACAGCCCTTCAGAACAGACACTCTCGAGGCCAAGGACAAGAATGCTCGAGGCCAAGGACACAGCCGCAAGTGTTCTCCAAAAAAAAGGTTCTTAAAAAAGTTTTTCAGGCAGTCTCCAATTTGTAGGCGTAGCCAGAATTTTCGATTAGGGAGGCCTAAACCACAAATCACATGCAATGACGTCATCAAAAAATTGCCTGTTGGGACTTAACCAGAATTTTGCAAAGAGAGAGGGCCTTGACTAATATAGTTGAAAAGTGCAAATACGTAACTTTGGAGACGTTTTGAGAAAGCCTGTGTAACTCGAACGTATCACAGACGAGGGGTCTGGGCGCGGGGCCCCCGGAGGCTTTGGGGGTCTGGGGGCGAGGCCCTCAGCTGTTGGGCAATTTTTTGGAAAAAAAAAGCTATTTTAATGCCATTGAATCACATTTCGCACATGTTTAGAGCCATTTGAAAGCAGTAGATTTTTGACATTTGAAACCAATTAAAGAAATTGAATTGTTTAATCCTCCTTCTAGTTGCAATTTAAGTCCAAAACACGTTTAACATCTTGCATTTTGGTGTTAAAGTTTAATTGTACGTGATTTGGTCCAGGTAGGGGGAAGTAACAGGCGCGTAGCCAGAAATTCGCATTGGGGGGCTGTTTTGGGGGTCTGGGGGAGAAACCCCCAGCCGCCGGAAACTAGGGGTTTGGAGGCAAAGCTCCCAGCCGCCGGAGGCACGGGGGTCTGGGGGTCGAACCCCTTTCGAAAATTGTGCATTTTTTTGCAAAAATAACTTCATTTTAGGGCTTGATTATCTGATTTGATTAAAAAATCTGATTTGATCAAATTTGATTAAATGATTATCTGAATAAATGATTATGAATGAGTAAATGAATAAATGATCAAATCAAAATAAATGATTATCTGATTTGATTAAAAAATAATGCTTTTGAAACGTTGCTTAGAAATTGGCAGTGCAAACATGATTAAACTCATAAACTGGTTGCATAAATGAGCTATTTGGGAGGTGGCTAATGGTAAAATGTTAGTTCTCTTGTTTAGATGCTGGTAAATTATAGAGTCGAATAGTTCAATAAAACTCACACGGAGTAATCGATAATTGGGGGGGGGGCTAATGAAAAAGAGATGAGAAATGATTGGTAATTAACTAATACTAAATAGCCCCCCTATTCCTTAGTGTATAGTATATTTGTTGATGACACCTGTTTAGCATTTTTACACTTGCGATCAAATTTGATTGCTTATTTTTGACCATTTCTCAGTTTCATTTATTTTTTAGTTTCATTTTTGACAAATTACTGTAGCACCCCCCCTGGATATATGTTTCGAAAGATGTTTTAAATCACTATTTAGTCCACTCCAGTGCATAAAACAGTCTCAAAAATGTAAAAAACGTAGTGTTTTTCTCTTTGTGCATTTTGGTCGACATGCCAATGGGGGGGGGGGGGGGGGGGCAATAGCCCCCCGCCTCCATCCCCTCCTGGCTACGCTACTGGGAAGTAAGGTGCATTGTCTCGTGCAACATTTTAGCAGTAAATGAAAACCCACTCGAAGATTTTCCTAAAAGATTTTTGTACTGTCATGAAAATAACCAGTTATAGAAGTGCATGTTAGGCTAGGGGGCCCAGGCCTCCTCAATTGAACTTCAACGATTTGTTTAATCAGCATTTTCCATCGCTAATTTTTTTTAAAAGTATTTTGTGCGTAAAAACTGGCGAGATGGAGGTGAATTAATGAATTGTTATTGAAAAATAGTACAATAGATGGTTACGCTTGCTAACCATGTTATTGCAGGGCCGGATTTACGTCGCGCTGGGCCCCAAGCACTTTGGAGATTTTCGCAACATCTTTCTGCCAAATGTTGGTGAAGACCATAAACTGTTTTCAGATTTGAGCGCAGGGCCCTTAGCTGGTACTGCGCCATATTCAGAGGTGGACAAAGTAGTCGAAAAATCTACTTAAGTAGAAGTATTGTTACTTACTCAAAAATGCCTTTCAAGTAAAAGTAGAAGTATGGCGAAGCATTTCCACTTAAGTAAAAGTAGGAAAGTAGTCAAAATTAATTCTACTTAAGTAATGAAAGTAGAAAGTAATTTCGAATTTCACGTGTTTGTTTATTCTTCGAAGGTTTGCTGTTGTGACGCTTACGATCAGTGTTCAAGCAAAGCCATACTTACGGTAGCATATCAAAAAATCAAAGTTTTATTATTCTCTTGAAATTACACCGAAGCGTATTACGAATACGATTTAGTAGGGACTCTGGCCTCATCTCCGCGCCTGGACAACACAGCTTGAGAAGAAATGTCGCAGCGATGGCGAGTCGTTAGCAACACTATTCGTTAACCGGCTAGGGAATTGAACCCCAGACGGGCCGCAGCAAACGCAACGCCGTTAACCGCTAATCTTTTTCGTATGAACCAGGAGTAATGCGCATGTCTAGTTTGTCTACTGTACCGTGCTAATCAGGGTTCGGTATGCTTTTTTTTTAGTGAGACTGAGTCAACACCTGGTATTTGATGCAACGCAAAAACACACTACCCTAGATGACCTGTAAATGAATCGTCGTAACTATTCAATAAGTTTCGTAGTACTGTACAGTAAAACAAACTCGATACGTACTTATTGTACACGTTGTGAGGTGAAATAATGTACACTACCTAACGGTCGAGTTCAACAATCCATTTAAACTTTTATTGGATTAAACCTGCTATGTACAATATGAAGTAAGCCAATCAGCAGGTCACCACAGATTCGTAACATCTAATTCGTACAAATCTTCACCCGGGTACACGATATACCAATTGGTATGCGAAACGGTAATTATGGTACTCGGTATACAGAAGGTAAACGAAACAAAACTGCGATCTCAAAAAAAAAAAAGAAAATGGTCTCCACTTACATTCGGGCTAGATTCGGTCCAATTTCGCCCGAATCTAAGCATGAAAAATCGTATCTACAAAAAAAGTCTACACCGCTTACACGGGCGAGAATTTTTTGTGGAGTATACAAAGTTTTCGAAAATCGCAAAAGGTATACCACGTAAAAAAAGGTTGAAGAGCACTGATCTAAACAATGGATTACTCTGCTCGGATGGCTAATTGTATAGCTCGCATGCCTCTAGAGCGGTAAATGACAGTCACGCAAATGACAGTAGGCTGCTAAGATAGTTTAAATACAGGCTAGTCTAAATCTTATAATTTATCAATGCTGGTACTACGGTAGTAGCCCAAACGCTTACTGGTATATACTGGCAGCTATCGGCCTAAGTGAAGGCTTTCAACTACCGGTATCTATCTGCAATACTTCATTGGAAAACCTAACAAACAATAAGGACACAATAATACTGCGCCCACCTAAAACAAAGAAATCCCAGAAAACCTTGCCAAACCTCAAAATTGCGGCTCATTACCGGTACATAGACTGTAATCACAGGGTACCAGACTTCTGTTTCGCGTTCTGCACGAACATGTTTTCGATAAGCAGAGTTGCCAGATATAATGAGACAAACAAAAAAACTTCAAATCGTGGTCATTGGTCAAATGATCATCAAAAAGGATTGGCTAGCTGTTTACTTCTACTTTACATAAAAGTCATTTCTACTCAAGTATCGTTATTTCGAGAGAGGATTTTACTTGAAGTAAAAGTAGAAGTATCAGAAATGAAAAATACTTAAGTAAGTCGCTCGTTACCGAAAATACTACTTAAGTAGTCTACTTAAGTAGAACTACTTCGTTACTGACCACCTCTGGCCATATTGTGGTAAATCCGTCCTTGGTTAATGCATTACGTTTATAAAAAGGCTAGATGTGATCCTGAGATAGCAACTTTTACGACGAAAACTATCCATTTGTTCCAGGTATACGTTTAAATTGGCTGACAAAAATTGATTTGAGGGGGTCCCGGGGCCCCTGGTCTTCAATATTGTTGTTCGCTACTGGTTTAAGCGAAAAATGCTAAAAAGAAACTGAAACTGAAGAAACAATAGGCTTTTTGTCACATTTTTGTCATTGGTGAAGTTTCAATTGGGGGGGGAGGCCCGCTTGGCTAAGCCTATGCTCCAATTGCGGAAAACAAAAAAGGTATTTGCAAATTTTCCGCGAGGTTTTTGGCGTTTTCCAACAAAATTTCAACGGTTCAAAAAATAGTGCTGTCCTCGAGCCGAGGACAGGGCAATTTTCGAGGACCTAAGGCTTCGAGGCCAAAACCAAGGACTTGAAAATGTGTCCTCGAGGACGTCCTCGAGGCCAAGGACGTTCTCAAGGACTCCACCTCTGTGAAAAATAAATGAAATGTTTTAAAAGAGATTAAATCAAAAATCAATCAATGAACAACAACTTATTGTCAAGGTTTCCCATATTCAAGACAGAAAAACGCCACAGCTTGTATCGAGTTGGCGGCTGGCACGTAGCCAGAAAGGAATTTTTTTTGGGAGGGGGCAATGGCCAGAACGTAGCCAGCACAGAAAAATTGGGTGGGATGGGGAAATAACGTCGCAGTGATCTCCAAAAATAGGAAAGCAAGATTTCACGGAAAGAAGAGCTGATTTTTCCCAAATTTCAGTGAAGACCAAAACGACCAGTAGCTCCCTTGCTCCCCCCTGGCTACGTCCCTGATTGGCGGGTCCCATCTCCGCGTCATTACGCCTGGTCAGCACAGCTCGATTCGAAGAGGTGCTGCAGCAGTGGCAATTTGACCGGCGCGAGATATGAACCGTAGATCTCTCGTTCCAGAGAAGAACGCGTTACCCTTCAACTAAATCTGTTTGTGGAAAGAACACGTTACTCTTCAACCAAATCTGATAGCTAGTAACACAGCTATTAAGCTGTCAACTATTGTTTATATTTTTACGACTTGTTTGGCAGAGGTGGAGTCCTCAAGGACACAATTTGAAGTCCTTAGCCTTGAAGCCTCAAGTCCTTGAAAATTGGCCTTCCTCGGCTCGAGGACAAAACTATTTTTAGAGTTGTTAAAAGTTTGTGGGGCGCTTGAAAAATTTTTTGGAAAACGTTTTTTTCTGGAGATCGCCTGAAAAATTTTTCTGAAGACCTTTTTTTCTTTAATTTATTTTTTTGGAGAACACTTGCGCTTGTGTCCTTGGTCCTTGGCCTTGGCCTCGAGCATTCCTGTCCTTGGCCTCAAGAGGGTCTGTTCTCAGTAGGGCTGTCCTTGGCCTTGGATTTTTTTTTGTGTCCTTGGCCTTGGCCTCAAGCCTTGTGTCTTCGACTTTACCTCTGTTGTTTGGTAGTTGCTTTTTTTTGAGTAACGCTAACACCAGTGAAAAAAATTCCAATCACTTTATAAACAAGTAGTAAAAATATGCCAAACAAGTAGTAAAAATATAATCTTTCATTGAGATGTTCTAGTGGGGCAGAGCATTTGTCAGCTTATCATCTGTGTTATGCCGACCCTAGTATCAACATTTATCATAGTATTCTGTTTAATTTGTGTTTATTTCATGGTATTATCCATGATAAATGTTTAGCTTCAGTTATCATCCCGATTGTGAAAGATAAGAATAAGGATCTTCAAGATGTTAATAATTATCGACCTATTGCTGCAGCGTTAACTATTTCTAAACTATTCGAACGCTATATTTTACACCAGATAAATCCATTTCTCGAAACTGCTCATAATCAGTTTGGATTTAAAGAGAAACATAGTTCTGATATGAGTGTCTTTCTTCTAAAACAAACTATAAACTCCTATGTTGAGAGCAACACATGTGTCTTTTTTGTATTTTTAGATGCTACAAGGCGTTTGACCGGGTGAATCAATTGCAAATTATTTAAAAAATTAATAGTGCGTCATGTACCCACATGCTTTGTTCGCCTCTTACAATATCAGTATGCTCATCAAACCATGCAAGTTGAATGGGGGTAATTGTCTTTCTGAATCTTTTCTGACTACAAATGGTGTACGGCAAGCAGATGTTCTAAGCCCATACCTATTTGCTATTTATATATTGATGATCTGTTGGTGGAACTTAACAAACTTCAGGCTTGATGTTGCACTGGAAATAATCTAATAAATCATATTCTATTTGCTGACGCTTTATGTTGCTTTTCTGCTAGCCTTGCTGATTGCAATCTATTGTTAATGTATGGTCCAAATTTGCTCTGGAGAATGATTTAGTTTTTAATTGCGAAAAATCCTTTGGTGTAATGTTTTTGCCTCGCAAATTTCAACAATTTGGTTGTTCGACACTGACCTTGAATCATAACAAAATTAGGTTTGTTAACTCTGTTAAATATTTGGGGTTTATTTGAGTAGTGCATTAAATGATGACAATGACATTGCAAGACAAGTACGATACATGTATTGCTGTGCCAATATGTTGAAATATCCTTTTTATCGGTGCTCCAGGATTGTCAAAAACAATTTATTTCGATCTTATTGTACTTCGTTTTACTCAAGTCAATTATGGTGTAAGTATTCTAAGAATGCAATATATCGGCTTCGTGTTGCTTATGATGATAGTTACCGCATTTTGCATAATCTTCCTCGATGGACCAGAGCTCGTTTATCTCAAACTGAATGCCATATCAGTACATTTGATGCTATTTTACACAAAACTGCATTCTCTTTTATCCAACATTGCCAAAGCTCTTCCAACAATTTAATTAACTCTCTGATGACATATGGCTGCTTTTATGAATAGAATTGTTATGTTATTTACGACAACTTGCTGTTTGCTTTTGCATAATTTTCAATGATTGCTATTTAGTCAAGCTTGTTGGCTATTATTTATGCTGATTCTTTTTTTTGTGCGTGTGTGTGTGTGTTTGTGTTTACTATGGATCTTGCTTTATGCTGTTTATACTTGCCGCTTGTGTCTGAAATAAACAAGTAATAATAATAAAAAAATAATAATAATAACAATTACCTGTAATTATGAAATAGCGCCACCATCACTTGTTTTGATGCTTCACTTGACTGCATACAATCGCGTTGGTTCCTTGGTAACCTGACCTTGAGATGAGTGCAAATTGCAAGTTTGACAGTGAGAAAAATGCATTTGATGGAGCCGCATTTTGGTGTTCCGGAGCAATTTTAAACAAAAAACAGCTTAGCGAAGAACCACCCTGTAAAAGCATGTGCATTGTTTCATGCGAGACAAACTTTTTGCTTGGCCTAACCGCGTAACTAAAACCCTATTTGCCTATGCAGTATACTACAGTACTGAGTACAGTAAACGTAAACTAAAACTGTATCAGGCTTCCCATAGCTTACCTAGCTTATGTTAATTATTAGCCTAGCAAGCAGCTAGCTTACTCTGGTTCAGTAACATTAACCAAGTAATATAATATCAGATATTGCGCTGGTTAGCCCGTCATAAGATATCATTTGTGCATAGAACAGCTTTCTTCAAAAGTTGTTACCGGTATAGGCTATATGTCTTAAGCTTTTAATAGATGAAACTGTGAAATAATCCTAGGTACCAGTACCATATATCATTAGGCTAGATACCGGTACTGGTACACTATATCAAACATGGTAGCCTATTGGTAGGACTGTTGATTTTAGTTGTTGGGAAGGCAATTTAGGCTTTTAGCCTACTGGTTCAGTGGGTTGGCCGTATTCAACTACAGTAGTAATAAAAAAAATATGCTGCAAAAAATCTGGAATACCGCCTAACTGTGTTCAGCATTGAATCCCCAGAGATGCGAAATAGTATGGTAGTGAGTTGCCTTCAAGTACAGTACAGCACAATTAAAAATTAAATTTTATGTGTGCTGGAATTCTTAAACCCAAACGTTTACAACCAAATAACCATGGATATGAACTGGGGTCAGCAGAGTTTGAAGGTTTCATATTTGCTCTTCTTCCTCTTCTAAACTACACCAGCATTCACTTTATGGCAATGCCCAGCAAGATCAAGTTGACTCATATCACGTGTTGATTAGTTCATCGCAAATCGCAACAAAAGCTATTCTATTGACTTTCCCCCCTGCATAAAAAGCACATTTAAAATAACTTTTGTGATGCTAGCCCAATACCTATCTGCTATGAACGTTCAAACCCACCCATGCCCAACCTCCCAATCCACTTTTTAACATAATCAGTAAACTTAATGATTGAGTTGTTTTTTATTTGCAATTTTTTTGTGTTTTCAATTTCCAATAAAATAAAATATTGTAACACAACTCAGAAGCACCACTCCATTGATCCTATTACTAGACTATTTTAACCTAAGCTAACTTCATATTTATTCAAACGTTTTCGGCATTATACCTGATACAGAGCATCCTTATCAGAGAACTAAAATGTGATAAAATGAATAACTAATATCACTTTCGAATAAACTGAAACATAGTTACCGGTAAAATTTTTTTTCTCGACTTTGTTTGTAGGAAGTGGCTGGTGTTGCGTTATGTAATGCCCATTAGGAGAATAGCAGAGCAAAGAGTGAGTGCTCATTTGCACATATACTCTTTATTATTTTTTAAATTATCATTATGATTTGGGTTAGATTTTGAGTTTGGGTTAGGATTAACATTAGGTTTAGAGCGAGGGTTAGAGTTTGGGTTAGGTTTAGGGTTGAAGTTAGGGCTAGGATAGCGATTTTTTTATTCTTCGGTAACCTAAGTGCAGCCTCTGCCTTGTTTTTAACTATGCTTCAGTTTATTTGAAACTGATATGAGTTATTCATTTTACAGTATTTTTAGTTTCCTGATGAGAGCGCTCTGTAAAATACCAAAAATGTTTGAATGAATATGAAGTAAGCCTAGCTCAAAATAGCTTAGTAAAATGATGAATGGAGTGGTGTTTCTGAGTTGTGTTGCAAAATGCTTACTAAAAATAACCTCTCTACTGAAACTAGATGCATAGCCAGAAATACGCAATGGGGGCAAGCTGGCTTGGGGGTCTGGGGGCTTTGCCTCAGCTGCCAAAGACACGGGTGTCTGGAGGTGGAACCCTCAGCGTTCGATAATTTTGCATTTTTTTGCAAAAATAGCTTAGTTTTAGGCCTATTTTGATCAAAAATTATACTTTTAAAACGTGGCATAGAAATTGGCTGTGCAAACATACCGTAATTAAACTGGTTGTGTAAATGAGCTATGTGGGAAGTAGCTGATGGTAAAATTTTAGTTCTCTTATTTAGATGCTGGTAAATCATGAAATTGTGTAGTTCAATAAAACCCACACGAAGTAATCTATTTTGTCTATATTTTATAGAGAAAAATAATTGGGTGGGGGCTAATGGAAAGAGATTTGGGAGAAGTGATTGGTAATTAACTAATACTGAGTAGCCCTCACCGCTGAGTTTATATTATAGTATATATGTTGATGAAACCGAGGTTCAGCATTTTTACACTGGTAGTAAGCAAGTTTGATTGCTTATTTTTGGCTATTTTTCAAAGTTTTCATTGATTTGTGAGTTTTAATTTTGACAAATTAGCCCCCTCTGAATCAGAGCTTGACCGATATGACTTTTTCAAGCTGATACTGATATCGATATTTCAAAAATTTTTAGGCCAATGCCGATACCAATAACTAATAATTTATTAACTTATTAGCTATGAAACTTTGTCATTATTTTTCAACTAACTTGACACTAAAAGCTGTACTAATTCCCCTCCAAAGAAAGACTATTGCAAACACAAGTCATGCTCCAGTATTTTTTCATCAAAAAACAAGCAAAAAATACAATGATTTGGCAATCAATAGTCAATAGCAAGGATGGCAGTACAGTACGCCTCAATTTTTGCCAAGAAGTATGGTACGCTGGTACTATATGCCTTTTTTGTAAAGGTACGGGTATGGTACGTTGGTACGGTACGCCTTTCATATGATAGTATGGGTACGGTACGTTGGTACGCTGTTTGAATTTGTATACTAAACGTTTTGTCTACTAAACTAAACTGTGCAATGTGCGGCCGTCAATGAAGATTCGTGCGACGGTGCCTGGCGTGCAGATGTACTGTAGTCTAGGCTATTTTCAAGTAATCATTATTGGCTTTTAATTTGTTGTTACAATTGTTGCGAATTGTATTATGATTTCACAAGTCACAGTCACAAGTATAGCTGATTGTGATGTCATAACTGTTGCCTATAGATGCTAGGAGCCAAGGACTATCGTGGCATGTCATATATTGGAGAAAAATTTGAACAGAAACAACTGCGACACTTTAGCTGAATACGCAGTGGTTTAAAAATCCCAGGCTTTTTGCACATTGTACTCGCTTTTTGTTTGCAGAGGCAAAAGACAGCTGAAGCCAAAGCTAAATGTGTGACTGGAGATCGCTGATTTATAGGCTAGTGATTTCAAAGTCAGTTAAAGTTGCGAGTAGTTTAAAGCAAGGATGGTAGTACGGTACGTAAGTACGGTGCACCTCAATTTTTGCCAAGAAGTATGGTACACCTTTTTTGCAATGGTACGGGTACGGTATGCGTCAAAAATTGAATTGAAGTATGGTACACTGGTATGGTACGGTTCCAGGTACGTAGTATGCAAATTCTGAACATACCATACCATACTGCCATCCTTGTTCAAGAGCGGTTGTGCTTGCTCTCAAAAATAAACAGTTTAAAGAAATTGTGCTAAGCCAATATTTTATTGGTGGCAGACACCGATTCAGTACATCAGCTTGGCCCTGATATCAGCTGATATATCGGTCGAGCTCTACTCTGAATATATTTCAAAAGATACTTTAAATCACTATTTAGTCCATTCCCGTGCAAAAAAAAGTTTCAAAAGTGCTAAAAACATGGTATTTTTCTTACTCTGCGTTTTGGTTGACATGCCAATGGGGGGCTATAGCACTTGCCCCTCCCCCCTTGCTACGCTACTGACTAAAACTACAAAATAAGTTATACCAAAAAAAAAATGTATATATGTATATGTGCTTTTAGTGCTAAGCCCACTATGTAAGTGGTTGAGTTTTTATTAAGTGCAGATCGCCTAGTAGCTTATCATGATGTAGAAATAGTTACTCAAGTAAAAATGTTCTGACTGGTTGATATCTCTCTGATTTGAAAAAAATTAAGCTGAAAGAAAGTTTCAATAGAATTTTATTGGAGGAATATAAAAAGGCTAATGTGAGTTTACTACATTTAGACAAATTTTGGTATGCTAAATATGTGCATTTTCAACGAGGTAGACTTAGGCGGTTTAGGCCTGCAAGTTAATATAATTGCTATTAAGAAGGCTTTATTTGACCAGAAATTTTTATGAAGTTTTTATTAATTCTGAATCAGATCTAACCCAAACTCAAGTCCTTACTCTAAACCAAACCCCAAATGTAAGCCAAACTCTAACTAAACCTTAATCTTGACTCTTAGAAAAGTAAATATAATAGAAAAAGTGCGGATGAACATTTCTCATTTTTGTATCACTCTATGACTTAAAATTTTCTGTTAAAAACTGAAATAGTCACTCCCTTACTTTTATAATGTTATTACCCTAATGGATATTTTAAAGACCTTCTGTATCGGGCCTAAAAGAATGTCTAAAGGTAAATTTTCATTGGGTGCAATTATGTCTGCGGTATGCGGTTATTGGCACATATCGCTCATTGCTATGGGTGGAATTGCATAATGAACGGATATTGCAGACATAATTGCACAAGGACAAAATATATTAATTATTGACTTGGCCACCACAAATTATAAGTGGTTGTGCGATAAATTTAAATTGCACTTGTCATTATTGTTTTTTCTAGAATGGTTACTGGACTTCACCAATTTTACTAGCAGAGGTGGAGTCCTTGAGGACACATTCTGAAGTCCTTGGCCTCGAAGCCTCAAGTCTTCAAAAATTGCCCTGTCCTCGGCTCTAGGACAGCACTATTTTTTGAACCGTTAAAATTTTGTTGAAAAACGCCAGAAAACTTGAGGAAAAATTTGCGAGGATCTTTTTTGTTTTCCTCTTTCGGAGTTCGTCTAAAAGAATTTTTTGAAGACCTTTTTTTTTGGAGATTGTCTGAAAAATTTTTTGTATACCTTTTCTTTTTTGGCAAACACTTGCGCCTGTGTCCTTGGTCCTTGGCCTCGTTTTTTTTTTGTGTCCTTGGCCTTGGCCTCAAGCCTTGTGTCTTCCACTCCACTTCTGTTAACTAACATTGTTTTTTGGTGACTAGCAACAATATCCAATTCGTTTGGAATGCTTTTGAAAGTTATCTATTGTGACAATCGTTTTAATTGTTTCCTGGATAATGTTTAATGCAGTGGTATATTTCCGAATTTGGTATTTTTAATGCTTGAATTTAATTTTGCTTCAAACCATATGTATTAAAAGTTTGTAATCATAGTTTTGACTTAACTTTAGCAAAAATATAGAACCAGAAATACACTGAACAAGGAGAATAAATTTGTTTTGGAAATATAGACATTGAGCGAAATATTACACAACCCAGCATTTTTTTGATAAACATAAAAATATCATGTGAAATACTTAAGCATAATTGTAAATTCTTCGACAAAATTTGATACTAAATCGCCACAAAATTAATTCTGATTAAATAATTCTGCTGTCATGTAGCCATTGTGTTATAGTGGTTGTTAATATTTAACTTGAGTGATAGACTGGTGGTTATTTATTGGTCTATTTGACTGTTAAATGATTCAATTATACTATTCCAGCAGCAACAGTACCAAAATTTTTACCAAATTTATCGAAACTATTATGACAAATCTTTGTGCTTTTTGCAGTTGTTTTGTATGACATGGAAAATGAAGAGATAACTAAAAATGAAAACACCGCAGAACCAAATGACAAAAATCCAACAGAATTACTTGAAAAAAGGTGAAAAAATTATCGGCATGCGTTCAAACTCTGATCCATTTACTTTATGCGGGTAATTGGTATCTACTTAGTTATCTCTTTTCCTTGGTTGATCAGTGGTTGAACTGATATAGTGTCTGCTACTAAAATCGCTGACTCAGGTTTGGGTTCGAGTTGAGCTAAACAAAAGGCTTCAAAAACTGGTAAACAGGTGGCAGCTTGTCTCGTGGACTGCAAAAGTTTCTTCACTGCCTATTGGCCAGCGCAACTTGGTGAATAAATCTACAAATTAGTATTGTACAGTTTAGAAATGAGTCCGAAGACTTTAAATGATCAAATTGTCTTTGGATGGACTCAGATTTATATTTGTGAGTGCCTACGCGGCAGAAACATTTATCAAAAAATTATTGTTGTCCTTCATTAATGTTTAGCCATCCATTGCGTGAGAATGGAGAGGAAGAAAGGGAACATAAAGAAGAAACAACAGGAGGGGTTGGAGAAGAGGTAGAAGAGAATGAAGCATCTACCACCACAAATTACATTCGCCGTCGATCGTTTAAGAAACCAAAGCCATTATTTTATATTGGTGGATGCAATGGAGCACATTTGTAAGTTAGTTTTTCTTTTTTGAAATAGCTATCGTTGTTCAAAAAATCGCGTAATTGTGAGTCGAATTTCATTACAAAATTGAATGTTATCTTCCTCCGGAAAAATAAATTGCCTTGACTCAAGGGCGTACGCAAGGTGGGGGGGGGAGGTTTTGGGGGTTCAAACCCCTCCCATTGGTCTGTCGATCAAAATGCACAGTAAAGAAAATATCACGTTTTTAGCACTTCTGAGCCTGTTTTTTTGCAATGACACGGACTCCAACAGTTTCTTAGGGGGGGTTAATTTGTCGAAGATAGGGTTTATAAATCAATAACAACTTCAAAAAATTGCCAAAATTAGCAAATTTAACCGCTAAAAATGCTTAACATTGGCTTCATCAAAAATATGGAGATGGGGTTTCAGTATTAGTTAATAATTAATCCATTCAAATCTCGTTCCATTCGCCCCCCTCTACCCCCCTTTCTCCAACTGTCTCATTCTATAAAATACAGAACATAAATGCTCGTGAGTTTTTTCAAATTATGACTTATAATTTACCGGCTTGTAAATTTGAGGACTGAAATGTTACCATAAGCCACCGCCCACATAGCTCACTTATGCGCAAAGGTGTACACAGGGGGGTGGGGGTTTAAACCATCCTCCCTATTAATCCGACGTATATCATTCAAAATCTCGCCTAATTGCGCAAAACAAACAAGCGCTTTCTTTACTCTCATATTATTAATACAAAATATTTAATTATAATAAATATTTTTTTGTTATTTAATGCAACATTGTAAACGGTTAAGTGTAATACTGAAACTCTGGAATGTCGTGTTACGAGTCAGAGTAACTTTAAGTAGCGTAGGCGGGGGGGGTATAGATCCCCCATTGGCCTGTCAACCAAAATGCATAATAAGAAAAATACTACGTTTTTTGCACTTCTGAGACTGGTTTTTGCAATGGAATGGACTAAAAAGTGATTTAAAACATCTTTTGAAACATAAATTTAGGGGGGAGGAGGCTAATTTTTCAAAAACAAAACCCACAAATCAATGAAAACTTTGAAAAATGGCCAAAAGTAAGCAATCGAATTTGATCGCTATTGTAAAAATGCTAAACATTGGTTTCATCAGCGAACATATTATATACTTAGGAATAGGGGGGGGGGCTACTTAGAATTAGTTAATTACCTATCACCTGTCTCAAAATTTTTTCCGTTAGCCCCTCCCCCCCCCATCTATTTTTCTCTATAAAATATTGACGAAATAAATTACTCTGCTTGAGTTTTCTTCAACTATAGGATTTTATGATTTACCAGCATGTAAACAAGAGAGCTAAAATTTTACTATTAGCCACCTTCCACATAGCCCATTTATGCAAACAGTTCAATCAGGTTTGCGCTACCAATTTCTATGCCACGTTTTAAAAGCATTATTTTTTATCAATATAGCCCTAAAATTAAGTTACTTTTGAAAAAAAAATGCAAAATTTTCAAGCGCTGGGGACTCTGCCCCCAAACCCCCGTGCCTCCGGCGGCTGGGGGCTTTGCCCAATAGCCTCCGGCTGCTGGGGGCTCAGCCCCCAGACCCCCAAAACAGCCCCCTCAATTGCGAATTTCTAGCTATGTGCCTGCCGCGTTTTGCGCTGTTTATAATCATATGGGTTTTCGTAGCTTTTGTTTCGAGCAATTTTTTCTTCATCGTTCAGTTGCAAACCTTATGATGTTAACTATAGATATATGCTTAATTGTTTGTTGTTTGAAAAGTTTGATTTGCATTACGCACTGTGTCACTTTGACTCCATCTTGTTACATTACGCTAAGTTATTTATTCGCCAAAGTATAGATCGCGAAAAAATTTTTGATGTCACTTTTGAAAACCCCCCCCATTGAAAAATCCTGCGTACGCCCTTGCCTTGACCTTCACTTTTTGAATGTTAAAGCACTGGCCGCAAACTTCAAAACATCATAATGAAATTAAATAAACATATTACTGCAGGGTGGAAGACAACCTTACGGCTCTTGGTTGGGAACGAATTACAGACAAGACTCGTGAGGACTTTAAACTGAAATGGTGTGAAATCAAATCGCATAATAACTACCACAGCTTCAGAGAAGGTATGTTTTTTCATTACAAATGCAAAGGGTTTTTTAAACCATTCCAAGTTTAATTAATTATTGTAAGTTATAACTGTTTGTGGATAAAAATAGAGTTTGTTGCATTACTTCCTGTATGCATGCACAATTACTTGCTGTAATTGTAAAACAATAGCTTGCTAAAATAGTCTACCTTTCTCCACACAGCGAAGAGACAGTGGCTCTTTGAGTTGACACTGCCCAGATGGCACTACATTCCTTACAATTAATATGAAGGTAAATTTGACGATTTTGTTGTTTTTTCAGGTGAGCAAATGTGCTATCAAATTCCAAATAATAAATTGCTGACGACAAAAATCGGACTGCTTACGTCACTGCAAGAGTACGATAGAGTCATGAACAAAGTAAAAAAAGGGAAACCGAGGTAGGTGAAGTTAAAAAATCTGGTGCCTTTTCCGTCCATATCTCTATAATTTTTTCTGAGTTGCCATGTTTATGTACCGCTGATGAACCATTTTTGATTAAAAACAGTTCAAGTTTAATCTTGGTGTCATGAATTTCGAACCATTCTTTCATTATATTACCTGTAGTATGCTGAAGTGTGGAACGAGTTAGTTGGATCCCCCTCTTCGTCATTGCACTTATGTGCTACACAGCTTCTTTTCAAGAAAATAATGTTCTAGCGGTGGCGAATTGTTGTTAAACTCTGTGTCCGATCTCCCGCGCGAAATATAATCAAAATCACGTTTAATGTTTTGATTATACCAAATACTGCATAGTAGTGTACTATATATTTGCGAAAAGTTTAATTTTGAACTTGTATTTTTTTGTGATGAGTTTGAGTCGGTTAAACTAAGAACGAAAGCATGAAATTGACTGAGGAACAACTCGAGAAAAACGGATCAAATAGTATGGTTGAAGTTTGGATTCAGTTTTTGCGGCTAGTGGGTAAACTTTGTTCAGCACAAAACTAACCTATACGCCGACGATGTATTTAAATGCTAACAATACTTTTAGGTGGAAATAGTTTAGGTTGAATGGGGGGACACGCTTTTCATTGTACAAAAGCATAAGTGCCTCTCCTATCAAATTTCAATGACAAATGCTCGGATATAATAGAAAGAAAAGACCGATTTCTATATTTACATGCCATGGATTAAGTATTGTTATAAAACACTGCCAGCTGTTTTATAAAGCAATTTTGTTGCTCAAAAGGGTAGTCTTTCTAAGAGGTGACAAATAAATTCACACTTCTGGCTTTCTTCACCCAGTATAGTTGAATTGTTTATGTTATCTTGTTCGCATCAACTAGCGTTTTTTTGATTGGACGTAGTTTCCGAATAAATGAAACGATATTTTGTTGTTGTTGATACTAGAAATCACAATACCCAGAATTTGTGCTCTTTTGGTATCCCAAAAACACATGAATGCACAAAAATGCAATTTATTTATGTTCATTGTTTTTACAAGAACCAGTAAATTTTGCGTCTAGAGGGTTGTTTTAAAATTTTCACGAATTTTCAGCGGAATTCGGTCTTAAATTTCAATGAAAAAGATCAAGTGACACAAATAATTCTTGGTTGGTTAGAAGTCGTATTTTGTTATTGATCATCATTATTGAACTAGCCTTCAGATAAATCTGCAACAGCAATATAAAAAATAAAGAAAACTCTGCTGATTGATATTTTACAGAATAATGAAGTACCAAGATTTTTTCCCGGAAACTTACCGATTGGATTTAAAAGATGAAAGGGAATTTTTCTTCGAGAGTTATATCGGTGAGTAAAAAACTTAATTTTTTGTGTAAGTATCAATACTACTTTGAAGAAAAACAGCAAATTTAGTTGACAATAACAATTGTAACTACATCGTCTTCACCAAGTTCCTTGACCCGGAGACAACAAAGGAATCTTTCGGTCTTCGAGTCAAGCCGCCACCTGCCCATCTGTCTGCCACGTACAGTGAAGGTTTCGGCCAAACTTTATCCGAGGGCCGAAATATCACCTAGTAATACATTTTACTTTGTTTTTTTGCTTGTGATCTTCCTAAAAAGACGAATCCAGCTTTCTTTCAACTAGTGGTTTGTCATGATTCGTTATTGCAATGTTTTTATTACCAAATCGAATTTTTTGTTCTAGTATTGCAGTTCTTGCAACGAGACTCTGTCGGAAATAAAATAACATTTTTTGTTCTACACTTTGCAGAATGCTGAAGATAAAGCTTTTTCAGGCGAAATTGTAAAATTTTATTTCATACCCAGTTAGTTTTGCGCAATAATTGAAAAAAATTGCAACTGCACAAATCATGTCACAGATTTTTTCACTTTCGCTCATTTCGCGGAATGTTTTTAAGAAAACTTCAAAGTCTATTAAAACCTCCTTAAACTCAATTAAAAAATTTGAAATAAATAGAACAATTATTCTTTTGCCGATACTGACACGCAAGTAATCATTATAATAATCACTTTATTTACATTATTTACAAGAATTACGCTGAACGTTTTCGGCAAAGCACTATGCCCTTGTCAAAGCATCTAAACACTAATAGTAAACTACAGGTTTTCACACAGAATAAAATCAAAATTAATTAACACTTTTGCTGACTTTTGCTGTCGTTATAAGTTCGAATTGAAACCAACTAATTATGTCAACACATACTGTCAGGCAAATGAAATCGTGCAGTTAAACGTTGGACAAGCTGGCGAAAAAGTTTTCTAAAGTTGTCATAATAAGTATTTAAGCAGCTATTGTGGGTAATTTTCAAATTATTGTGGAAGCGAATTTGACAGTAATTTGAAATTTCAAATTCGAAAGTGTTAATTAATTTTGATTTTATTCTATGTGAAAACCTGTAGTGTATTATATGTGTTTAGATGCTTTGACAAGGGCATAGTGCTTTGCCGAAACCGTTCAGCGTAATTCTTGTAAATCATGTAAATAAAGTGATTATTATAATGATTAGTTGCGTGTCAGTATTGGCAATAATTTGTCTATGGTTAGTCAAGACAACCTCTCTTCCCAAGCTAGATTATTCTTTTGTCCACCAGTTCTGATAGCATACTCATTATGATAAATTCTGCTTTAGTCAATGAATCAACCAGTTTTTGTTTAAATTTTAGAAAACGAGGTTTGGATTTCGAAACCCACCGGTATGAACCAGGGAAAGGGAATTTATCTGATACGGAGTAGAGAGGATATTGTCAGATTACAGTACGTATTTGGTTTCTTAAAATTTCTAATGCACCTTTTTGCAGAGATTGCGACTTGAGATTGGCAAATGTTACAAACTCTATAGGAAAGTACCGATGATATTTTGTGCTATACTATTATTTTCATGCCTTGAAAGTGGGGGTGGTGGTGGTTCTTTCAGAGGATGGGCGCACAGAAAAACTCCGCGAAACCCAACACCAACGCCTCATCTTTTCAACGCTGTTCTTGGGACGGGTGGGTTAAAATGCGTAACAAATTTCTCCTCGGGCTCGAATATTGGTCGCCCTCAAGCATTATCTTTGTCTTCAAAGTTGCCCCGCCCAAACGCGACTGAAATGTTTTACTTTATTACATTGGGAAGAATATTGTGGCTTAAATGCTGTCGCATATGCTTCATATACGAACGAAGAGAGTATTTGCGATTTGTAAACCCGTTAAATTTTGTTTTTGATTTTGTCGTTAGACAATAAACAACATTATCCCGGATTGAATTCGCGTTTTTATATTAGCTTGTAGGTTTGTAGCAATTTCGTTGCATTGCAGAGAGAAAATTGCTGAAATTCTGGAGGAAGTTCAAAGCACTCGAAAACTTCCCTTCAAAGTGCCCATGGCACGTATTGTACAAAGGTAACTGTACCTTAAAAAGTTGTTCAGTACCTTCTTAATTCTGTTGATATTAACTTAGTCACGTATCTGTTAGGGTGTCCCACATTTTGGCGACATCTCAGGAAAAATAAGCTCGAGTCAACGTCTGATCGGATTTTCGTCGCTGATTTCAAAAATAACGTCATTTTTCAATTATGACGTCATCTTGAAGTGCCACCTAGCGGATTTTATGCAAATTTTGACCTATCTCGAAAACGACAAGAGTTAGAGCGATGAGACTTGCATGAAAATGACCAGAAGGGTCGATTTCCTATCTCGACTCTTTACACTGTTAAGCTCTAATTGCAACAGAAAGCGAGTTATCTTGAAAAAACATAAATTTTTTCAAAAACTTTTCCTTACAAAGCAGTTTTAAACCTAGTGTGTAATTACAATAGATGAAGAAACCGTACTGCACTATTATCGACAGTGGTAGTGGTTCATAAGTTAATGATCTCTGCGCCCAAAATGACGTCATTTTATTTTGACATCATAATTTTTTACGATTTTTGCAATTTCTTAACCATTTTTCTGCTACAAAGCAGTTTCAAACCTTGTATCGCATTAATAATTAAACTAACAAGTGATGCATTAAACATCGACAATAATAAGTTGGTCTTTTGTATTAGCTCTAACAAGCTTAGAACTCATTGATCGGTTGCAAACAACAACACCAAAACAAAAACATTAAAATCAAAACTTTCAAACGAAATCCAAGCGATCAAATCTTATTATACGACATTGTGCAAAGTAGCAAGAATGCGCAAGTCAGTTCTGTCGAAATTTTGTAAGTCATCTCGAACCATGCCGTTAACAATTAGTTTTAATCTGCCAATGAACCGTTCGGTGCTTCGATTGTTGTTATCGATGCTTTTCCAAAACATTGGGGACGAAAAGCATGCAATACGTGGAGAAAATTTACTCTCCTCAGTGAAAAAATCTCCTAACTGTTTGCGTTTCAAAAGCGCTTGCTGGATGTCAACATTTTTAGGAAACGCCTGTTCTTTGACGGCATCAACCGTATAAGGTGGCACCTCAGCATGCACACTTAAAGCAATATATTTAGGGCTCAACCATTGCGATGCATGCTGAACGAAATGCTTCCAAATCGCCTCGAAAACTGGCAAATCAACTTCCTTGTATGCAATTAGTAAACCTTTTGTAAACAGCACAACTGAAGGACCTTCAGCAGCCGATGATTTAAGATGGATGGCTAAAAACGCAGGCAAATAAACACATACAATGAACGAAACCATACGTTGAAGTCTAGAAATTTGCGCGGGCTCGATGCAATATCCAAAAATAAACATTCGCAGATATCCACTAGCGGTTGTCAACCATCGGGCATGACTTATGGTTTCTTGGCGATAGAAAAGCAAAGGTTTCAAATTTTTTGGGACATCCATCAGTAAATAGGCAACTAGAGCTAGCAAACACATGTGATCACAGGGAAATGACAGTTTCATTTCGTCTTTGTGATCATAAAACCATAAGATTTTTGTTTTCAAGTGATTAGAAGCAATAAATGTGACAGAAATCTCGCACTCTTGACGTGTTTTCATGTCTTCGGGTCTGGGTTGTGGTATTTTTTAAATTTTATTGATCAAAGCACCATCTTCGTATGCATTATGACCCTTGGCTTTGCCTTCAAAAAATGTTTAGCGTATGTAAAATAGATTTCGTTGGTATGAAATAGGTATTCGAGGGAGTGAATTTGGTGTCCAATGTTGGACTTGAGGTACTCTTCTAATCTTTTATTCACACCCGACTTTGTACCTGTGTTTACAGCAGTTGCATCAGCCATAATTGAGTATACTCGGGAATAGGGCACACCAAAGTTCCACTTTTTTTCCCAAACATGGACATCAGTATTGCAATCCGTGAGGATATTCGAAAAAACGCTTCTGTGAAAAAATCAGGGAGTTTCGTCAAGTATTCGCGCTGCAACAGCACTTTTAAGTTTTAGGGGGGTATTTTCTTGAAATTTGGGGGTGCCAATATCTAAAAAGTGCTATATTTTTGTTTTTACGTTAAAAAATCGTTTTTACACGTGATTATATTTACTTGCCAAGGTTGACTTATCGATCTAAGCATGATTTGCCGATACTGCTGCTCAACAAGTAGGTTTTTGGGGTAATTTTTCTCATTTTAGAGCGATTTTTGAACAAAATTTCAGGTATTTTTCGAAGTTTCAGCCATTTTTTGAGCATGAATTTACTGAACATGTTAATACTACACTTTGTGAGAAAGGTGCTTGGGGCAAACTTTGTTTTAAAGCCTGAACACCACGTCAAGGTGTTGCCCGTCGTTCAGGTTCCTCTGTTTTATCCCGGAGAGGGCCCTTTTCCTGCATGTCATAAAGGGAACGATCACGGTTGGGAATGATAAAAGTTCAGTGTGTTTTGGCCAAAGTGGATTTACAAAAATCTGGGCAGAGCTTTCGTGTGCCTTCTACGCAGTGTAGTAGCATCCTCCTTTGTTCCTCATCATCTGTCAAAACGTCCTTGAACTCCTCCATCAGTCTCACTCCTCTTTCCGCCTTGTCATTCACAACTTTGAGGTCATTAATCAGCATTTTAAATTTCTTATATTCATCGAATTCGCACCATTTATCCCGTGAATACGTTAGAAAGCGAATGTCTTGCAAGGAGAGGTTCAGTCGCTGGAAAATGATCACCGATCGCTCGCCCACAAGGTCAGAGACACAAGTGTCTAAGGATAAGTTGGGAAATTGAGGCTTCTCCGAGGTTAGAGGGGCAGTTGGATTTTGTACACAAGATACATGTTTTTGATAACTTTTATAAATGCTGAAAGCTAACTTTTCATGTTCGATGTCGGGCAGTTGCTGAGAGCACAATGCCAGTGGTATTAACTCAGCTGTTAAATACCACCTATGTCTCAAAAAGACATGTCTAGCCGCTTCAGCAACTTCTTCATCAACGCTAGAGTAGTTCAACATGGCTCGGTGGAACTCCAAGTCGTTCACAGCTGCTTCCGAAGCTAAAGGGCACTGCAACCAATATGGAGTATAGAAGATGGACACAAAGTTACAGAACCGCCTCAATCCATTGACAAGAGCAACATCTACGTCCAGTTGACTGCGGAGAAGATACATCTTAAATGCATAAATTGGTGTCGACATCCGCCGCGCACGATGTTGTGTTCCTGGGCGCCGAAAAACAAAGTTACTAACACTTTGCTGTTCGAGGTAAAATAAACTCAGCTTCAGTAATTCATCAAAGTTATCTCTGGGTAAGTAGGTGCTTTCGTCAGAGCACAGATGTTGAAGACTCTCTTGTGCCTTGAGTTTGAAACTGTCCAGTGGTCCTAAATTGGTAAGGTCAGACTGGTCAATTGAAGATAAATTTAGTGTTGGCCATTTTGATTTCAAAATGTCAAAAAATTCTACTCTTTGGCTACTGGAAGGACCGAATATTACTTTGAAGACATCTCCCAGAATGACTTCCAGCATATGGTGACGGCATGATGTCCACAGTAATGGGTGGTCTATAAGAGCTTCCAATAGAATACATGCTCCAGCGAATTTTCCGGTGTTGGATGCAGTTGTGTCGAAACACATTGCAACACATCGCTGCTCAATGCTCCATTCTTCCAGCATATTTTTGACTGCCTTCGCTTGATTTAAACCAGTTCCGCTATCAAGGTCTGTAATGCCCAATAACTTCACCAGTTTCCCGTTTGTAGAACTGGCCAAAACAGCTAGATGCTCCTTGTGAGTATAGGCTTTTCCGCATTTCAATAACTTTTCATCCCAGTGAATTGTGAAGTAATGATCATCCAACCCAGCCAAAAAATTTTCCTTTACTGATTCGAACTTCAAGGAACGGAGCTTCTTACGTCCTCTTAAAGTACTCATTTGGCTAAGCACGAAATCTTCTCTGCATCCTTGACTCTCTCTGATAATTGATGCAATGATGTCATTCAGAGCATTACTCGAAATGTTATGTCGGTCTGCAGTCATCACCACCTGCGATGTTGATGCAATATTCCGTGGCACGTGCAGCAGAATCCGGTCCGAATTCTTCCGTTGCTTAGAAGGAGGCTCACAGAAATTTTCACCCGTTTGTTCCTCAACTGACCCATCGCTTTTGTTACCACCCAAAACCATTGTGAGCGTCTCTTTCTTCTCTTTTGCCTGGTCCTGCCGTCTCTTGTGGTTTTCTTCGCGTATCTTCTTTCGCTCCAAACGAGCCAATAATTTGGTGTCCCTGTTACCATACGTCGACTTTCGTTTCATTCTTTGATCCTGCACAAATTTCCAATCGTCTTCACACAGTCTAAACTCAATATCCGGCTTAGCAATATCAAAAAGAGATTCTAACTTTTCCTTGAAATTTTTGGAAGCCTTAGATTGTTCTTCAGAACTCCTTTTTCCCCAAGCTTGCGTTGTCCTGTATTCTTCCCAAAGCGTATTGATTCTGGTCTTGATAGAATTTACACTTAGGTAGCAAGTGTATCCAGGAGTAGAACCCTCTGCAACTTTTTGCCGCAAGAGAACTACTTCGTCGCAAGTCCGATTGATTGATTTCTGTTAGCTTAATTTGTCACATTTAAAATGATACAAAAATCTCTGCATCACCTCCAAATTTGTGGGTAGTTTCAAAGAGGAGAGCTTATCTATTGGCTTGCCAATAAGAGGAAATGCTACATCTGCAGATCTTGTTGATACCATCTTTTTGTTCCCCAGCTTAAACAAACTTGATACTAATGCTTTGCAACTGCACTGATGCTTTAATGAAAATGCTTTGCAACACTACACGTGGTATATGGCAACGTCATAATTCAATATTGTGATCCAATAACCTTAATTGTTTTTTAGATAAAGAAAGTATAGAATTATTTTTTCGTCACACAGCTAGATATCTGGTCTCACTGTCAACATATTGAGGTCAAATCTATTCACATTTAGTCCAAACTATTAGCTGAACATCGTACCTTATTCTCACAATTCACCTCAAAGTTGTGGGTGATGTGGCGGAAAGAGGAGTGAGACTGATGGAGGAGTTCAAGGACGTTTTGACGGATGATGAGGAACAAAGGAGGATGCTACTACACTGTGCAGAAGACACACGAAAGCTTTACCCAGATTTTCGTAAATCCACTTTGGCCAAAACACACTGAACTTACCATTCCCAACCGTGATCGTTCCCTTTATGACATGCAGGAAAAGGGCCCTCTCCGGGATAAAACAGAGGAACCTGAACGACGGGCAACACCTTGACGTGGTGTTCAGGCTTTAAAACAAAGTTTGCAAAGTGTAGTATTAACATGTTCAGTAAATTCATGCTCAAAAAATGGCTGAAACTTCGAAAAATACCTGAAATTTTGTTCAAAAATCGCTCTAAAATGAGAAAAATTACCCCAAAAACCTACTTGTTGAGCAGCAGTATCGGCAAATCATGCTTAGATCGATAAGTCAACCTTGGCAAGTAAATATAATCACGTGTAAAAACGATTTTTTAACGTAAAAACAAAAATATAGCACTTTTTAGATATTGGCACCCCCAAATTTCAAGAAAATACCCCCCTAAAACTTAAAAGTGCTGTTGCAGCGCGAATACTTGACGAAACTCCCTGATTTTTTCACAGAAGCGTTTTTTCGGACATCCTCACGGATTGCAATACTGATGTCCATGTTTGGAAAAAAAAGTGGAACTTTGGTGTGCCCTGCTCGGGAAAGTAAAGGCTTGTTAATAGTTTCAATTATGGAATTGAACACTGCAGCTGAAGTAACGAACGTTTCTTTTTCAAATGACTAAACTTGCAACGGTGTTGACACTTTTTCTTGATCAAAACATTGACCGATAAGTACGTATCTGTCAATGCCATCAATAATTTTTCCGTCATTGCATAACTGCCAAGCATCCACCGTAACATGTTTTAACTGAGCTGATTTTAGAAATTCTATTCTGTACTTCTCTCTCTTAACGGTGAATCGACGATTTTGATGTTCCAGGATTTTCGAAATTTTCTGGAGTCAACTGATTAGCTTGCTGACGAAGAGATGTACCACGTCGATCTGCCAGCACACATTTGGTCTTCGTTACAATTTCTGCAACTTGGATCTTTGGCTTGTTTATCACGCAACAAAATTCGTCATCTCCAATCTATTCTAATTCGACTTCCTCATTATGACCAGTAGTTGGTTGCTGTTCGGATGTGATTAAAACTTTTCTAGGTCTTCCCCTTCGCTTCTTCAACAGTTCCAGCTGTTCATTCTTTCTCTTTGTAGCTACCTTTTTTCCTTGCTGCTTTCTATGGGCAACATCTACCTTTGAGGTTAGTATCATATTTCTATTCTCTTTCTGATCTCTCAAAAAGTCTATCTCTTCAGCTGGTATCCCATGCTCAAAGAGACAGGAACAAGCGAATTTTCCATTCTAAAACTGCAAGTTAGGGTTCGCACTGTTTTTGCATTTGCATGCAGATATGTCAAAGAGTTCAAACAGCCAGGTTTCTGTTAATGACTGCGACTGACTTTTGATTGCTCGTTTCTTTGCTGCTTTTAATTTGTTAACAATATCAAACAACTTAGTCTCAATTCTGGATTTTGAAAAGATTGGTAAACTAGCTTTAATCCACAACTTTGCAACATCTGCAGCCACTTCATACTTCAAATCAGTAAACTCTGGAAATTTTTTTTGAAACTTTGCGTTTGTATGCTGAATAACATTGCGTTTAAAGAAGTAGTGCTGAAGTACTTCTTCGTTTGTAGGCAGTACATTTTCTTTCAACTCCGCTGTTTTTATGTACTTCTCGGATGATCTTGTCGCAATCATTTCACTTAATCTGCTCCTTTAATTACTGATAATAACTGTGGACTAATAATAATTATTCAACATCTAAAAAAATTAAAGTCGTCTCACTTTATCGATTTGCTCCAAGCACCTACACTTGATGAATTCTCATCCTTTATAACTTAGGTTGCGCTTTCTTCAGATCAATGCCATGAGCATTTTTACAACTTGAATCAAAACCTGATACAATATTGCATCATCCTAAAAATCTCATTGTGATGTGAGATCTGCAAGCAATTTTGCATTGCATCTGTAAGCAACATTTTTGTGACGTCACAATCAATTATGACGTCATTTTAGGCGCAGAGATCATTAACTGGTGAACCACTACCACTGTCGATAATAGTGCAGTACGGTTTCTTCATCTATTGTCAGTAGCGTAGGCGGGGGGGCTCGAGCCCCTCATTGGCTTGTGAAGTATGCAAAATCGCACGTTTTTGGTGCTTTTGAGGCCGATTTTTGGTGAAAACTTGAAAACAGCCCACCCCAAACGAAATTGGGTGCCGAAGTTGTGAAGTACATGTCGTGATTCGGCCTGAAAAAGCGTTAGAATTTCCGATTTTGGCCGGAAAATCAGTCTCAATTTCGGTGAAGACCTTTTTTTTTTTTTTTGGAGACCACCTGTTTTTGGGCTGAAAAAACATTCTTCCGATTTTGAATTTGAATTTCCGATTTTGGCCGGAAAATCAGTCTCAATTTCGGTGAAGACCTGTTTTGTTTTTTTTTGTTGGAGACCACCTGTTTTTGGGCTGAAAAACGTTTGAATTTCCGAGCTTTCCGAGAATTTCCGTCTCAATTTTTGTACAAATCGTATGATTCTGATTCAAGAGCAATGAAAATTCGGGTCAAGGTCGTTTGCACTTCTCTTACTCTTTCAAAAAAGTCCCCCCCTTTTCCAAATCCTGGCTACGCGCCTGTCTATTGTAACTACACACAAGGTTTAAAACTGCTTTGACAAGGTTTAAAACTGCTTTGTAAGGAAAAAGTACGCAAAGAGCAAAAACCGAAAGTTTTTGAAAAAATTTATGTTTTTTCAAGATAACTCGCTTTCTGTTGCAATTAGAGCTTAACAGTGTAAAGAGTCGAGATAGGAAATCGACCCTTCTGGTCATTTTCATGCAAGTCTCATCGCTCTAACTCTTGTCGTTTTCGAGATAGGTCAAAATTTGCATAAAATCCGCTAGGTGGCACTTCAAGATGACGTCATAATTGAAAAATGACGTTATTTTTGAAATCAGCGACAAAAATCCGATCAGACGTTGACTCGAGCTTATTTTTCCTGAGATGTTGCCAAAATATGGGACACCCTAGTATCTGTACATTGTTGAGTTTTGACCTGAGATTGGTTGTTTCTAGTAACACTTAATATCCAAGAAGCAACTCAATGCCGTATAGAGTTTTTGAAGGAGGGTAAAGAAGGGAACAGTGCATCATTTTACATTGGACGCCTTTTTCTACAAGAATTAGTTCTGGTTACAGCCTCGTTTATTATTGCACCAAGACGGCTGTTTTATGAATTTCTAGCCACCAGAAAAGCAACACTGCTCAAGGAGGGGTTAGAATTGCTCGTATATTATATAGGCTAAAATTCCATCAGTTCAATTTCAGTATTCTGTAACGTTTACTATTTCAGGTATGTCGAAAGGCCTCTATTATTAGACGGTCGAAAATTTGACGTTCGAAATTATCTCCTTATCGCCTGTACGAATCCACTGGTCGCATTCTATGCCGATGGGTACTGCAGGCTCACATGCATGCCCTATGATAAAAATTCAACAGATCTAACTGGGCACCTGACTAATCAGGTACTGAAATATGCTTGGTTACCTTAATATAAAGGGTGGTGGAAAAGGTTGTAAGGCAGTTATCAAACTATCTTGCTCTTGGAACAAAGCATATGAGAAGTAGTCAGGAAATAAATGAACCACCCCACGACTCAAGATTGACACCGCGTATTATATCTGTCATGGTAGCCTACCCAAAAAAATACCAGTCTAAAACAACTGCTGTTACTGATTGCACTGCGGTTTTATTTAATTTGATATAAAACAGTAAAGAATTATTTAAAGTATAAATTTTTTTTATACTTTGCGCTGTTTTAGATTTTATTTTGTACTGATGAAGGATGTAGCTGAGTCAAAAACGCTGAAAATTTTTACTGTTGCAATCAGACTTTACTGTTTTTGATCAAATTAAAACACCTGCTGTTTTAAGAAATATCACCTCTCATCAGCTAGGCTACGTAGTAGCCAATTATCAACTCTCCAATCACTGCTGCTTGTGATGCATTTCAAAGAAAATCGAGTGGAAAGACCCGAAAACATTTTGTTCCAGCAGTAGTTTCTGATATCTTTTTATAGTGATTTGTATTTGGTGTTCATGTTTTTGTTTCAGTTTATGCAGAAGAAAAACCCCCTGTATGAGGAAGTGAAGGAGGACACAGTGTGGTCAATGAATAGGTTCAATGATTACGTTAATGAGAATTTCGTAGAAACTAAAAACCTTCAAGAGGATTGGGTCCACACTGTGTTGAGGGTAAGCTCGTTGTAAAGCCGGATACTTAACAATTATTTTGTATAAGGTAGTTTTTTTTATATACCTCTGGCTGTGGAATTATAATTGTAATTAGATTTTATTCATTAAGCTGCAGTGGCCAGGAGACATCGAGAGGACCTTTCGCTCTTTGAGGCAAGCTGCCACTTGTCTACCTCACACAGTGGAGGCTTCACTCTGTCCCTTTTATAGCTGAACGTCAAGCAAGGAGGCTGTGAATACCAATTAATATAGTCTTTGGTTTGACCTGGAGTTGAACTCGGATCTACCGCTTCAATAGCAGACACTTTATCCACTCGACCAGTGACCGGTTGATTGTGGAATTAGTTGTCTTGACTTCTAAATCACATACGGTATAGACTTGGTGGGGCGTTTGTTGGCGATTCTCTGTTCACTTCCAAACTCTTTTGCTTTTTGGCAGCCTCTAGATTTTAATTTGTTCCTCCACAACGTGAGGGTCAAATTGTTCAACTTCGTTTATTAATGGTGCAATTTTATCCCCTATTTTGAAGAACTATTTTACGTTTATGTTCCCACTTCTCACCAAAAATTAAAAAAATAAATTAATAAAAAAAAGCTAACGATAAAAATTAAATAAATAATAACAAGAACTGTAGTCGAAGCCACACCCAAACCTTGCTTTTCAGTTTTTAGCTTCTAATAAACTGTTGATAAATTGTGGCTAAGCTTAGTCTAAAAATTGCAAATAAAATTGTATTGTACACTTAGTGTAGTACACTTTTCTGGCATTTACATTAAAAAACAAAAAAAAAAAATCGAAAAAAGAAAAAAAATTCACTTGGAAGACAAAGCGAGAAAAGTTGTTTGAAATTATAGGCATGGTAAAAGACACCGGAAAAGGCAAGAGCACATTTAGACATCTTTTAAAAAGCAGTGTGACTTCAACATTTGTTACTACGTTACTCTTATGATATTTTTGTTGTTGCAGAAACGCTGCCAGCAAATAATGCTCCATTGTTTTCAAGCCGTACGTCATAAATTAGAGTGTCGTCTCGGTTTCTTCGATCTTATTGGATGCGACTTTTTAGTGGATGAAGAATTCAAGGTTAGATACGATTCTATATATTGGATTTTCAGGCGCTAGTTCTATTCTTGGCCTAAGTTTAATATATCTCTTTTGCAAAGTGGAATTTAAGTCTTTTGAAAAAACCCATTAAAGGTGTTGTTGTTTCCATATAATTTCTTGAACAAAGTTGTCCATTTTCTTACTTTTACTCGCTGATTAAGTTGGCTAATTGCTTTGTTGCGGCATAGCATGCATAATTGCGGTACCAATTTATCTTCAACTGCTTGTTGATAATTTTAGTATATTTTTCGGCGAACACATATTTTATGTTAACATCTTGTTGCATTTTTTGCCGTTAATTAAGCGTTAAAATCATATCTATCACCTAAAAGACCCTTTCCGTTTCGAAATCTATTAAAATATTTTGTTCAACAAATCCTCTTTTTCTGCAGATATCCTTGCTTGAAATGAATTGCAATCCTGCCTTGCATACGAACTGCGACACGTTGCGAGAAATTATTCCTGAAGTCGTTTCTGAAACTTTAAGTAAGTACATAGTCTGAATTCTTAAGTAAAAATTATAGTGGGTTTGATTAAAGCGGTAGACTCGGGTTCGATTCCCGGTTTGGTCTAACCAAAGACTAATATAAATATATAATATAAATGATATTCACAGCTCTCTTGCTTGACGTACAGGTTGAAAAAGGATTCTGTAAAGCCTCCTAGTGTGTGTAGACAAGTGGACTGATGGCAGCTTGACTCGAAGACCAAAAAGTTTGTTCGCTGTCTTCTGGCCTAGACAACTTGGTGAATCAACATGTAATCGCAATTTCTTTCCAACAGCTCCTTTCAGTGTTCACAAGTCGCTGAAAGATCATCTGATTCAAATTTCCTCGCTTCGTAGTCTGAATGGTGAAGTGACTTAAGCCTGCGTGCATTGAAAGGTAGCCCCAATCCCGGTGCCAAACAGATGTAAATATTTGTATTTGTAATTACATTTTTAATAAGCTATAGACAGTATACAGAGTCTTATAGGCACAACCAAACCTTTGATTAACAGTCTAAGACATACTGTTTCGGAATCGACATTTGTCTTTTATTCCTCCTCAGTATGGCTAGGACTACAGGTATGAACATGAGAGAAAGCAAAGAATCGCAAATATACCAGATCATGACACAACTTTTTTTTTCCCCAAAACATAAAGTAATCACAATATTACAATAGATAATTCTAATGGTTTAATGCAAAATAATTTTGATTCAGCTATAATTTTGCATTAAACTATTAGAATTATCTATTGTAATGTTGTGATTACTTTATGTTTTGGGAAAAAAAAAGTTGTGTCATGATCTGGTATATTTGCGATTCTTTGCCTTTCTACGCTCATGTTCATACCTGTAGTCCTAGCTATACTGAGGAGGAATAAAAGACGAATGTCGATTCTGAAACAGTATGTCTTAGGCTGTTAATCAAAGGTTTGATTGTGCCTATAAGACTCTGTATACTGTCTATAGCTTATTATTAATTTTCTCAGTACATTGTTCTTAATAATTACATTTTATTCACCAAGTTACCTTGTCAGAAGACTGCGAAGGGAACTTTTAATTTTCGAATCAAGCTGCCACCTGCCCACCTGTCTACCACACACGGCCGAGGTTTCATACTGTCCGTTTAATTGCTGCATGTCAAGCAGAGAAGTTGTAAATATCAATTTTTATGGTCTTTGGTTTGACTCGACCGGGAATCAAACTCGAGTCTGCTGTTTCAGTAGCAGACGCTCTATCCACTCGACCATTGGTTAGTTTGGTGGGGCTGATAAAAGCTAATTGATTTTGAATATTAAGTTACCATGTTATTTCCCGAAGCTTTCAGCCCAAAACTTGACTTACAAAAACTCAGCAGAATAGATTTCTTAAGTTCACGCCGCGCCTTACATCTTTGCGAGAAACAGAAAGACTATTTAAGTTGGAATTTCTGAAGAAATCCGAAAATTATGATTTAAGATGCGAATACTTCGTTTTAATTTCAAACGTACTATTTTTTTTTTTTGATCCATGGAGACAGATGTAGTGAATGGTAATTTCAATATATTCTGCTGCTTTTTAGAATTGACCCTTGAAATTTTCGAGAAAGCAATCAAGCGTGAACGAATCATGCCACTTGCAGCCCAACGCAACTTCCTTCTTCTTTACAATGGAGACTCGATAGAGGCGGCAGAGAGAAGGGAAAGACTGCAGTCAGCAGCTGAGGCCCGAAGAAGGGCCAGAAGCGCTCAGCGAAGAAAACGATTCGTTCCTGGACAATACGTGGTAGGTTTTATATTTCCATTAAGTACTATTAAGAATTTCTTTTAACACCCAAATAGTGCTCAAGTAGATGGAGCTTCTGCTACTAAAACAGTATACTCTGGTTCGATTCTCAGTACTGTCAAGCCAAAGATTATAAAATCGAGATTCACAGCTTCCTGCTTGACGTTCAGTACGAAAAAGTATTACCAACTCCTTGACAGTGTGAAGCCTCCACTGTTTGTGGTAGACAGGTGGAAAGGTGGCAGCTTGACTGGAAGACCGAAAGGTCTCTTCATTGTCTCCTGCTGTCTTCGTGAATAAAAATGAAATTACAGTTGGTGTACTAGGCAATTTTGTTTGTCAGAGACGTCGCTTTGCTGATACTACTCGTGGTAAAACAGGATTTTAGTATAAACTGTTTGTGTTTGTCCGGCGACTGAGCGTAGTTTCGAGATTGAAGGTGCAAAGCAAAGCTCGTATAAGATACATATCTAATTGTTTCAGAGGTGGAAACCATGAAGAAAAGAGGCAGCTTTTCACATAGACGAATTAAGAGGAAGTGTTTCAAAAGAATAAGCAAGTCTTGCCCTATCGAGTCAATGAGCTTCAGTTGAGAATCTAGTAAAAATAGATGTTTTGTGATTAAGATATTCGTAAGAACGTCTTTTTATTTTTGTGTAGTGGTAGTAGTGATGCTACCACACCTCTTTCGTGAAATGGAAACGCGAAGAATCTATGCGCTGACTCAATGATTTGTCCGCACTCTAAGTTCTGGAGTCTGGACCTTAGATTAAAGGTTGAGAAGGACGAACCAAAATAGCTTCGAGGCAAGACTCTCAAGAAGACGATTAAAGTGAATGCGGATTGCTTTTTTGGTTTTAAACGGTCGTAGGGATCAAGCAAGAGAGGCCAGAACATTGCAACATGCTGACACTGTGTGGCACTTCGCTGTCTGGCGTCGCATGACGTGAAAAGTTAAGTAGAAAATAACTCATCACAATAGACTGAGTATCCATCCTGCTCGTCATGTCACTATGAAATTATTGCGAACTTGTTGCACGGTTGTTTCTCATACTCGCTGCTTGCTTCAGTGAAATATGGCCAGTATATATAAGAGGATTTTTACCAGGTGCAGTGTGCAGAGGTATACTCCTAAGTCAATGTTTTTAGTACAAGCGAACAATTGGGACTACTACTGCCACATCGACTGCTACAACCACTACTGCCTCTAGCGGACAAAATCCGGCGACGTCACCATCACAAGCAAACCCTTTATCTCCAAGCAACCCAGCTCCGGACCCTGCGGCGCTGCCCGCTACCACAGTCCCCATTACTTCAACTTCTCTAATTACTGCAACTTCTCTTGCGTACCGGCCAGTAAATCTGCCCTCCTCAACTGTTACTGCCTTAACCGTTGCCTCACAACAGAGAGTGACTAAATCAAAAAGCATCTCTAGTGTTACTTTGAAGCCATTCTACGCCGGAGGTATGGAATTATGTTGTATGTTTTGTGATTTCAATACCAAGTAGTAAAAAGATTGGTGGAAGAAATCTAGCTTTTTTAGTGAAACCATGAGCAATATTATATGCAATTCAATACCTCCAGTAAGCTCCTCAGCTTTCGAATCTGTTAACTGCAAACCTGATCTAGAATTGGCTGACTAAACTGATAAATAAAAAAAAAGCCTTCTGTAAGTGGTCATTTGTTCTTTAGAACAAAATAGCCTTTCAGAGCTCTGTCCAGGACTAGAGTTTCACTCAATACCAAACCCCATCAGCTAGACTAGCTCAAACGACTGTAGCAAAATTCAAACACTGCCAAAAATTTGAAACTAAAAAGTGCTCTGTTTATTTGATAAAACTTTTCTACCTGGCAGCGCTGTTGTATTTCAACAACTCGCACTTATCCTTAAGTGACATTTGTTAATGACATTGTTTTGGTTTGCAATGCAAGAATTTGTTTCCATGTTTCAAGTTTGTGGTTCAGTACTAATGCATAGCATGCCATTCAACCTTAACATTAATTAACTATTCTTTGGAGTTTAGGATTAAATATAAGCCCTTTTATTGGAACAATATTTTTAACAGGTACAGTGACAACGACACGTCCCTACTCCGCTCCCAGGGTAAACCGCAAATACGCGCAAGTGGAGTCGAAAGTAATGACTCATAACAACCTCTACGCGATGGAGAGCCCGAGAAGAGACCACATAAACAATGCGGCGCTCAAAGAAGCCTCAAACTCAAAAATTGTCAATTACGTAAGTTTCCTTTATTAAAATTTGAAATACTTTTTTGTCCACTCTTTTATCCACTTGACCATTAATCTTTGTAACTTAACTGGAAGTGATTTTTTTCAAAGTGTACCCTTATTGTTACAATCTATCGCTTTTTTTGGTTTGCCTTTGCAACCGACAATGATAGAAAGCCATTCTAAACTTTTTGGTGAGAAGATGTGATATAATTATGAAGACACAATGAAGTTATTTAGGGCTCTCATCTCTCTCGTATATAATTTGCTCGATGGATTGCCTCTTATTCCCGATCCCCATCATTTTCTTCCTGCAGAACACTGAGTTTGAAATAGTGGTAAGCCATGCACGTATTTCAGGTTCAAAAAGCGAAGTCGGTTTTTTTGACTCCCAAACGAGAGGACTTAATAGATTCAAAAGACTTTGAGATGATGGAACCGGTTTCTAACGAGCAGGTTTTGGAAGAAAACAGAGAGGATGAAGGTGCGCTGTTAGCTACTCCAAATTTGTCGTGTTGTTAACTCGATTTTTCTTAACAGTAGATCCTGGGTTCAACTAAAGTCTCGGGGTTTAAAAGTGGGCACCTCATCACTATACAAGCGTCAACTGTTGATGGGTGCCCATTGTTCGCCTTTTATACGCCCCACTTGAGTGGTGGCTTCACTATTCTACCCCAAACAAAGCACCGGGAAGCATCTTGCATTAACCGTTAAATCGAACTTTGCAACGACACTAATATCTTGCGTATTTTGAATAGCTAAACGTTTGTTATTACAATTATTGTTACGTCACGAACATGATTTTGTAGACTTGTTAGAACGCGAGAATCTCTTCGAGCGGATTTTGGAAGAAGCAGATGAAATGGCAAGTGATGATGAGAACGAACTGGACCTAGTGGGACCCGGGAGTTCCCCCTCTCCTGAAATGGTCAGACGCCCCTCAGCAAAGCTTCCTTCCAATTACCACAACTCAATACCTTCAACCAATACCTTTGCAGGTGAAACAGGGGTCTATTACCAGTGCTGCTAGGAACAATACATAATGCATGTATTTTTTGTGGTATTAAAGCTTTTTTCAGCCTTATTGCAATAACAGACAAAAGTTTTTTAAAGCAGATATCCTTTTTTATTTAGCGCTAAACGTTTTCGACCGTTCTTCTGGTCCTCTTTAGAGCAAAAGTTGTACGTATTCTTTTGTGTAAAAATAAATTTTACGGTTCTATTTTGTTTTGAATTTGATTACTTGTTATAGTGCTGGAAAACAATTTTGAATTATGTTAGCAATTAGTTTGTAGTTTCTTGCTATTGGATTGCGTAGAGCGTAAAAAACTTCTAATTCTTTACTCGGACAATGAAAAATATCTCTCGTTCCGGTATATTTTCAAATAGCTAGCATTTTCAAAAAGCATTTTTATTTTTATTTTTGGTGACCATTTTAACGTTTCGACAGCTACTTTCACTTCATCTTCTTCGTGGCCACGCTACCCTCCCCCCGCGCAAGCGTTGCAAAAGAAGATCAGTAAAATAGCGTCCATGTCTGTAAGAGGAAACATTGGTAAGTTTTCGGAAAATACTAACTTTTTTAACTATTGCTGCTGTACTTTTCATGCAGCGTTACGGATCTGACTTCATTTTCAACGTTTAGCAAATTATAAAGCTTTGTATGTCCAGCCAAAATATAGCATTACCAACATTTTATGTCGTAAGTAAAGCTAAATATAAAAGATTTAGTATCCGATCCTGGATAACCCATTAATTAACCCTTCGTTGATTGGTTGGAACTACCAGTTCTTTCTGTGAATGAGAATGTGGTGGAACAAAATATCATCCCTCCAAATCCCAGCGATGCTCTGGAGAACCTGAGGTGGTGGCAATCTCCTAGCCACTCAGAAAATGGGTATTCCACCACTACACTGGTAACCATTGATGATGAGTACCCAATAGTAACTGCTCATGACCAACTAATGTGGGCGCAAGTTCACCACGTAAAATATCTCTGTTTGATGCTCCTCATTTGAGCCGAAACAATTTATGCACTCTTTACCGGATGTTTGGTGAAGATTTGTCTTGTTATATGATGATTTTTTTGTCGCAAGTGATATATGTCATTTCCATGGTTATTTGTAACCTGACGTTGATCTTAATCTAATGTTGATTGTTTAATCGAAAGTTTTATTTCAGACCCTCCTTTGCCTGCAGTAGCTTTAGCTCATCATAACTCAAGATCTCCATACGAACAATCAATAAAGGTTAGTTATGATTTCATAATAACACCACTGTTCAGTTTGTAATTAAACAAATAGTGTAAAGATTTCACTATTGTTTTTCAAAGCTTCTTCGGTCGAAAATATCTTCTCTAGTACATGAACGAAAAATTGTGACCGTTTTTTTGTTACAGCTGTGTTTTTTAATTTTATTGTTTCAATGGCAACATAAAGACAACTCTAGCAGGACAAATTTTGTTGTAACGATTAAGAATTTGCAAGCGTTTGCAAAATGCAATTTGTTTTAGATGCAGTACAGAGCGCCCACTACCGTGCGGATTCGCCAGAGTCTTCCTGCCACAACGTGCACCCTTGAGATAGGACCAAAGTCGAGAAGAGGTTTGATCGCAGTTTCCACAGGTGAGCTTTTTGATCATGACTCTTTTCCCCAAGTTGGTGTACTTTTATGGCTTTTTTTGGGCGCTAGTTTTAGAACCTTTTCTTGCTTTTTCGAGAATATACCATAGAAGCTTGAAAATCAAACATCTAAACGGTATTCCATAATTTTTTGTCCTTTTTTTAACAGCTTGCGTGTGTGGCTTTTCTGTTAATGTTGTCGACCTATTGCGATTCTTTTAACGCTAAATTGGCTTTTGTTTTTAATTGGATTGCTACTTAGTCAATTTTATAATCCATGAATTATGTTGCCCGCTGATTTCCAATCCGAATTCGATTGGCTTTGCTTAATTCGTGATCAACCTCAATAAAGCGTTTGATTACGCACACCACATTGTTTCTTTCTTATAATGATTAAATTTTATTTAAAATCACAAGCTTTTAGATTTTGAATTGGCCCTGCAGTACTTTTTTCGTATTGAGCAGCGGATGGATCGTTAGAATTGTTCAAAGCAAGCTGAAATTTTGCAAATATAATTTCGAATTTTTCGGTGTTTGAATAATTAATAAATCGTATCATGTGATCATTAATCTACTTCATTATTATGTATTTTACAGCGTTCTAGTGCTGCAAAGGTGTTCTTAGATTTTTAATGCGCAAATAAAATACGCTCTACGCTTCTAATCTTTTGCGATAATGTCGCGGCCATTGGACATACTCAACTACAATGCGATATAAACCAACTAGACATTTAAAAGGCTCTATAATCTTTTATCTTCTACAGTACTAGCAACTAAAACCTATACAAAAATGACAAAAACATGTGTTTGGTTGAGAATAATAATCAAACAACGTAAAGTGATTAATCACAAAACCAAACAACACTTGTAAATTTTAGAGAACTCGAGACAAAATTTTAAAGCAAGAATATACGTACGTGACGAAGCTCTCTTGGCTTGTGTGCTTTGTGTAGCGCACTTTTTTGGATTACTTAGCATTTTTTTTGGATTATTTAGCACTTTTTTATATTTTTGTATACGCACGAGATGAAGCTCACACCAACGCAGCGCTTTTTTTCATCACTTTTTTGGATTCTGTTTCCAAGTCTTTTCATCAGGCTGGGCGACCACCACGAATTGACTGCTTGTCCACAGTGAGAAATTAGAGTAAAGTGTCTTCCCCAAGGACACAACGACGCATTGCCAGTGCGGGAATCGAACCGGGAGCCATCAATCATTCGATCAACAACTTGACACTCTACCAACTGAGCTATCGCTCCTTAGCTGCGCTAATGAGAAGTGTGTTTTGTTACAGGTAAACTGATATCGCCGATGGCAAGCGAGATCTACTCCCCGAATCGAAAACTCAACAACACTGCTCGTTTGAAGCTAATTAACACCTATAGCAATCACAGCTCAGGTTCAAAACATTCGTCAATAATTATTCACCAAACATATATCATTTTGCGTTAAATTTCAAGTTTTTTTGCCCAAAATTTATCATCTTTATCAATAATAGAATATGCGCCCAAGTTTTTTGTATGCAAATCTGCGTCACGGTTTCAACTCAACTTGAATAATGACATGTTGTTAAAAAAGAGTTTTTATTTTCCTAAGGTGCAGTTTTTCCGATATTTAATATTTTGTCTGGGTAATTAACCCCAAAACCAAAGCTTTTGCGTTTTAATTTTATTAACTTGAAAGTTTTGTTCATCGCATTCATCCAGAAATTGTCTTTTTTCTCGCGATTATTTATCTCAGGTAAAAATATATTTGAAAACAATAATTAATTGTTTTTCTTCGTATTGGCAAATGAAACTCATTGATCAGGTATAGGAGCAGTTGTAACATTTATTAGTAGTCGAATTCATTTACTTTTAACAGTTTATTAAGAGATACCTGTTAATCTGATTCGAAGACCGATAGCTCTTAATCTAATTTCGCTGTCAAAACAACTTGGAAAATAAAGCTGCAATTACAATTTGAGGCAATATAATGTTCTCTAGGCCCAACTGAAGAGTCACCTGAGGTTATCCCTTCTTCTGCTCTCATCTATCTTGCCACCAGCCACCTCCCCGCTCCGAGCGAGCAGGATCCAGGGAGCGAGTACACTGCTGGTAGTGTGCCTGTGACCGGATCTCTTATTCAGGGCGCTGTACCAATGCAATATACTACTACTCAAGTAAGAAAAAAAACTTATAGCCTTACCACCTACTACTAGCGCTGGCGATGGCATGTCTTGGATAGCGCATCTAGTCATGCAGCATTTGTGGGGTTAATTGTTTGTTTGCTTTCTGGCCTAAACGCTACCAGCGCAGAAGCCCAGGGAAGAGCCACCAGAACGTCGAGTACTTAAACAAGCAATTCGAAAAAGTTATCCTCTCACAGGATTCGAAAATGCTGCCTGCAACCACAGAATTCGAATTTTTTCGCATTGCTTGTTTTAAGTAGTCGCTGTTCTGGTGGCTCTTCCCTAGGCTTCCGCGCTGGTAGCTTTTAGGCCAGAAAGCTCGCAAACGATTTCAAGCATTAAACCTCTGGACTGCAAATGTCAAAACATCACATTTAAATTATTATCAACGTCTGTGGGATTAATCACCCTTTTCTCGACTCTTACCTCTGAGGTTCTCTGAAACGCTGTTTTTGGCTCTCTCCTCTTAATCTTTGACCTCTGGTTTTGACCTTGGGATGTGGGCCCATTGTATTGACTGTTGAGTCTCTGGAGATTTTCCACGCACCTGTCCTAGGCAAGGGATCGAACAGCACCACCACCTTCACCACCATTGCGTCTATTGAGACCCAAAACCTTTGTAAATATGTTATCGGGGCAAAACTTCCGAGAAGTTACTTTTTAAACGTAGTAAGTGTGTTTTATTGTTCAAATGTCTTTGTGTCTGGCTTACGTTTTGAAAGTAAAGTCAACCGGAAATAAAAACTTTGGAGACATCCAAAAAATTGATTAGAAGTGAATTTGTTTTGTATTGAACATGTACTTTTAAACGACGTTGAATTTGCTGCAACAGCGTCCTGCCACTTCATTGTGGTGATGCAGTCCCCTCCCCAATGGCGATGGGTCGAAATGGCAGGACAGATCTCCCGAGGGGCTCGACCGAAAGGTCGCCCCCATTGTCTCGGACTGTTTTTTCGCTGGGCCGCCCTTTGACCGGTCACAACTGGGCGGCTCCTCTTCTTATTGACCGGACCGGCCTTCGGCATCTCCTTATCCTAACATTGCTCCTTATTAGTGGCAAAGTCCATCCTAACCCGGGCCCCATCAGCAACCATCCTCACCCCAGGTACCCCTGCTCCATCTGCCACCTTGATGTGGGCAGAGACTCTCGTCAGTGCTCTGCTTGCCGCAAGTGGGTACACTTCCACTGCTCCTCCCTCATCCGTGCTGACTTTCGCACAATCTGTGCAACTGGCACTGCATTGGGTTGGCGTTGCCCGGCGTGCCATCCCCAAAGCAAAACTGGCTCCCCCACTCAGACCAGTCCCCTCATTACGACGCCTGCGTCCCCTCCACCCCCTCACCCAGGGTTCCCCCACTACCGCCTGGCTTTTATAAATCACGTCCACCTCGGGGCCCCCCACGTTACCCCTGCTCCATGTGCTCTCTCGAGGTAGGTAAAGACTCTCTAAAGTGCTCCATTTGCTCCAAGTGGGTGCACTTCTCCTGCTCCATCTGACCCGGGCTGACTTTCACGAAATCTGTGCGGCTGGCTCCCCCATGGGTTGGAATTGCCCTGCTTGTCTCAATGGCGACCTTGCCTCTCCCACTCACCAGCAAGCGTCGCACCGTCCCGTCTTTCCAGCTCCGCCCCCACCCACACCCCCCCCAATAACTTGCTCAGATCTCATGGATTCATCTCTACCTCTCCCCTCACACACTCCCCTCCTTAACACCTACCCTCCTTCCGCCTTCACCCCACCTCTCTCACCACCACCACCCACAAGCTCACAACCAATCCACAACTCGCCGCCCTACCCTCAAAGAAATCCACGCCTCTCTCACAATCTCAGAATTCTGCAATGGAATACCGGCGGTCGTTCCTCCTCCCGTCGTGCTGAACTAATCGCCTTTCTTTCTGGCAACCAGTATGACCTCATTCTCCTCCAAGAAACTCATCTTTCGGCAAGCAAAAAGTTTCAAATCTCTGATTATTTAACCCTCCGCACGGATCGGACATTCGGCAAACAAGGCCCTGTTTCCTCCGGAACTCATAACACTGGTGGTGGTGTCCTCACTTTTATCCACTCTGACTTGGCCTTCTGTCCTGTTTCTGTCTCCTCTCTTTCTTCCCAGGACCCCTACTAAGACTACACCTGTGTTAAAGTTCTTTCCAACCACTTTCCTCTACAATTCCTTAACCTCTACTCCCCTCTCATCAGAAGCACTCCTTCTGACTCTCGCACCAGAACCTCCTATCCTGACATCCTTCCAAATTCCTCTAACATTTTTATCCTTGGAGACTTTAATGCTCACCACCCAACCTCGGACTGACTCATTTCCCCTAACTCGCTCGGAAATGACCTGTTTCGCAGGATCACTTCCTCCGGTCTGGAAATTCTGAACGACCCCGCCTCTCCCACGCTCCTTCATCATTCCACTGGGAGCCTCTCATCCCCCGATATTTCGTTAGCTCCTGCGTCTCTCGCTCCCCACTGTGAGTGGCGCACTCTCCCTGGCCTTGGCTCTGACCATCTCCCCATTGAGATTGTCCTTCCCCTCTCTCCAGTTCGTCACTCCAACACTCGTCCCCCCAAATTCAACTACAAAAAGGCTAGTTGGGATGTTTACCAATCATATATTGCTGAGAACCTTCCCTCTCTTGATTTTGATGCACTCAACATCCACCAGGCTGCCCGCTCCTTTTCCCTCTTCTTAGTCGAAGCTGCCAAGGCCTCTATCCCCTTTGGCCGCCTTGGTCGTTCCCCCAAAGCCTGGTGGTCCCAGGAAGCGGAATCTACAGTGCGGAAACGACGGAGGGCCCGCTCCGAGGCACACCAATCTGAGGCGCACCGCCGCAGATACATAGATGCTTCTCGTAGGGCGTCCTCAGTCATTTCTAGCGCCAAATCTGCAACCTGGCAAGCCACCTGTTCTAACCTGTCCCCCGTTCTGATCCTTGTGCTGTCTTCAGGCTTCTCAATGCCATCTCTGGCAAAAAGAACACCTCCCAAGACCCTTCTTTTCCCGGTTGCACTTCCCCTCTTGACACTGCCAACCACTATGCCTCTTATCTTCGCTCACACCTATCTCAAGCAACACCCCGTACCTCGCGCAGAGCCGAACGACAGTTCGTGAATGAACCCCGGAAAGCTAGCTGTGAGGATGCTTCTTCCCTCCACAATTCTTTCTGCTCCCGCTTCTCCTTGACTGAACTCTCCACTGCCATCTGCAATCTCTCCTCCACTGCGTCTGGCCCTGACCAGATTGCCTATCCTTTACTAAAGCATTTGCCTGAGCCAGCACAACTCCTCCTTCTTTCTCTTTTTAACAGGTCCTGGCACTCTCACACCTTCCTCTCTTGATGGATACCTACCACCATCATCCCCATTCATAAGCCTGGAAAACCCACTTCCTCTCCGTCCTCTTTCCGCCCCATTTCTCTCACCTCCTGCATTTCCAAGCTTTTTGAGCGCTTGATTCTTTCTCGCCTAACTTTTCACCTCGAATCGAATCATCTCCTCTCCACTTGCCAGGCCGGCTTTCGTTCTGGTAGGTCGTCCCTTGACCAAATTCTTACTCTGTCTCAATCAATGTGGGACGGCTTCCAAAAGAAAAAGCCTCCAGACCGAACCATTTTGGCATCTGTTGACTTCTCCAAGGCTTTCGACTCGGTCTGGCACTCTGCTCTGTTTCACGAACTCCTCTTACTCAAACTCCCCCCTTGCTTTGTTCTATGGGTACGCTCTTTCCTTTCTGATCGTAGAGCTAAAGTCCAGGTTGGTGGTTCCCACAGCCGCTCCTTCCGCATCAGACGAGGGGTCCCCCAGGGCTCGGTACTTGGTCCAGTCCTCTTCATCCTGTTTGTTGATGACATCACCAAGGATTTACCTCGGGATGCCCATGCCTCCCTGTATGCTGACGATCTGGCCATTTGGTCCTCCTCCCCAGACCCGCTCAAAGCCTCTTCTGTTGTCCAATCCTCCCTCACTGTCCTAGAAACATGGTCCAACTTATGGAGACTTCCACTCAATCCAAAGAAGTGTGAGTTCTCCTTTTTCTCTACAGATCCCCATCAAGCCACTTTCCAGCCCCGGCTGAACTTCTTGGGCTTCCCTCTTTTGTTCAATCCCACCCCTAAATTCCTTGGTGTAACCTTTGATTGGACTCTATCCTTTGGGGACCATGTCCAATCCCTGTGTTCCAAATTCTATCAACGCCACAAACCTCTTCGCTCCATAGCCACTGCCTCCTAGAGTCCCACAAAAGACTCTCTCTCCCTACTCTACAAAGCCTTTGTGCGTCCGGTGCTCACATATGCCTCTCCTGGATGGTTCCCATTCCTTTGCAACACCGCAACCAATCACTTGGAAGTTCTACACAGAGCTGCATGCAGGGTTATTACTGGATGCCTCTCTTCCACCCCCTCCTCACTACTCCTTCTCGAGGCCCAACTCCCTCCTCTAAAGCTGACTCTAGAACATCAGACCTTCTACTCCTTCGAACGTGCTCTGCGCCTCCCCCCAGACTTCTCCAGTCTTTATGCCCTGGCAACAAGAAACATTCTCTGTCGACTAAAGAAGAAACCCTCCTGGAGATCATTCTGTTCTTCGGCCACACAACCACGCTCATCCCCACGTGAGACTCTGATCATATGCCTCCCTTTCCCCCCATGGACTACAACCCACTTCACTGTTTTCCCCTTCATTCCCGACTGCACAGGCAACAGTACAGCCCGACTCCAGTCTGCTTCAAGCAGACTATCCTCCCTCCCCCCGTCTGATATCCAAGTATGGACTGACGGATGTGTCCCCTCCCTTTTTGGTCCCGGTGGTACTGGAGTGTATTTCACATGCTCCAAATGCAACACATCCAATTCCCTGTCCTTTTCCTCTGGTCCAATTGCCTCCAGCTTCACAGCTGAAACCTTTGCCCTCAAGCAAGGTCTCGTTTGGTGTACTAGCCATTTGATGACCTGCAAATTCCAGTCAGTCCTTTTCCTAACCGACTCCCAATCAGCCCTCTCTATCCTTTCTTCAGCCCCCTCTTATCTCCTGCTTGAGTCTCTCTGGAATGTTTGGTCCCTCGCCCCCTCCCTCTCCAACAATACCACTTTGAGCTTCCAATGGGTCCCCGGTCACGCAGGTCTCCCCGGTAATGAAAAAGCGGATTTACTTGCCAAAACTGGTGCCTCTCTGCCCACTGATGCGATCCCGTGCCCTCTCCCCCAGCTATTGCCAAAGTCCGTTATTCCCAATACCGCAATTGGAGACGTCACATCTCCCACTCCCATCTGAACTTCCAAGCTCCCGAAGTCTCTTCAGAGGAACTTCTTTTTCGCTCCATTCGCTGTGAGCTTTCCCGTCTTCGCTGTCATGGCCATAGTCTTCTTTTATCTTCATATCTTCACAGGATCAGTCGGAAGGAGAATTCTGCTTGTAGTGCCAGTGGACACCCTCTACAGGACCTCAATCATCTCCTCCTCGACTGTCCTGCCTCTGAACCCCTTCGTAAATCTATCTTTGGCTCCTCTCTATTCTCGATCTTTGGTCTAGACCTTGGGGTGTGGCCCGACTGTTGGGCCTCCGCGGAGTTCCTCCGCGCCCCCATCCCTCGGAAGGGGTCGGGCAGTACCACCACCACCACCACGTTGAATTCCATGCATGGTCCTGCTAAAAATTTGTTTGGTTATCTTAAATTTGTTTTGTTTTAGCCTTCCTCTCAAATACAAATCCGACAAGTTCAAGTTAACAACGGAAAGATGAAAACGGATTCGTCAACTCAAACCAGTCGCCGTTCAAACCACTTGCTGAGCGGAGAGGAAAAAGTTATCTGGAGACTCCGAACGCGTGTGGCTGACACCTCCCCCAGAGCCCAAATCGATGGGTACACCAGTCCTGTATCCCAAAACAGCAACAAAGGACAAAAAGTACCCCTAAAAGTCCCAGTTGTCACCCAGTCTCCCAGTCTCATTTCGCCTCGAAAAGGGATGGATCCATTGGCGAATAGGCGAATTTTAACGGTTCCGAAGAAAATTCCGTCAAACTCTGGAAATAGTGGTGTGGTTGTAGCAGTAAACTCTAATTATGCTCCCAAACCCCACCGTCCCGATGGAGACCCTCTTAACCCCCCAAACCCCGCCAACGAAGGGGAAACTGGGTCATCAATTAATATCGACCTTGGCAGTGCCTGCGGGGGATCCGCTGATAAGCCAACGGCGTTGTCAAAGGTTGTTGCCATAGCAACTGCCGTACCCACTCACGTTCGTTCGAACGAGAGTAAGGTTAAGGGGTCAAGTGGGTTCAGTGAAGAGTTTGGTATGCTTACAGCAGGGTGAAAAACCTGCCTGACTCCGAACAACCTAAAGAGCCATCCCGTTGGGGAGTTCACCCATTACATGGAGGTAGACTTGACCCAAACGTTGTTCTCGTTTACCAGTATGCGAGTGGATTTTCTTGGAAATCTTATTTGGTGTTGACCAAAGTGTTTAAGTTGCTGAAGAAGAATTTGAATTCTGAAAATCACGAATTTCGGCCAAAAATAGTTTTAAAAACAGCTATGCATTATTAACAACTTGTCATAACTCAGGACTTGAAGCTATTGCCCAAATTGCGTTTTGTAATTTAACTAAAATCTTTTGCTTCGCTAAGTAAATAAAGGTTTTTAGCTCATTGGACTTTTACACTGTTGCGACATTTTAAATTCAATCCAAAAAGACGTTGTTTGATTTTAAAGGTGTTCTGTTTACGATTTTGCTTGCACTAATTCAAAGAGTTTTTCTATTTTTACCTTCCGACATTTTGCACTTAATTACCTCACTGAATGTTGATTACAAACAGCGAAGCTTTAGTTACAACAGGAAAATTTTAAACGTTTCGGACTTGACTACGGCCATCATCACTAAAAAATGAAAACTAAACAGCACAAAGTATAAAAAGTATTTAACAATTCTGGAATTCTAGTAGCCAAACATTTTTTACTGGTGATGGACGGAGTTACGTTCGAAACGTCTAAAAATTTTACTGTTGTAATTAAGACTTTGCTGGTTTTCTCAAATTAAATAAAATTGCCGTATAATCAGTGTCGAACTCTAAATAGTATTTTACCTATCTTTTTACTGCAACAAATTACATGTCATATTCTGCCACGTTACTTAGCCCTGCTTTATTCAGTATTGTGAGATTTAGTTTGTGTGTTTAATACAGCTTAAAGGTTTAAGAAACGCTTAATAGTTTGTGATTTAATTAAAGCCCACCGCCATCTTGTTAAAATACTGCTGTTTTATGACAAGTTATCCTTAAAATTTTGGTTATCCAAAATAAAGTTTTGTAGCTTATTGATGTACGTTCGTTATCGTTTAAGTAGATTCAACTACGAATTTTCACACTTAAGTGATCGCATCGCTCAACGATCTGGTCGTAAGAGGCGGCCAGGGAGAGTTGGATACCCTTCAGCAAGGTTGTGCTGCATATGTTGCGATGGGGCGCCCGCTCTTGCCCATTGGGCCGCATGGAAACGGCCACCGGCCACAATCTCTCTCGAGTTCTCCATCCCTTCTGGGGTTTTGGGGTGGAGCATTTCCGCTGCACCATGCACTCGCTCAACGGAAACCACCGGGCAGTCCCAACCAACCGATTTTTACCGATATGATCAAGTCGGGAGCACAGCGAGCATCATTGAAACTGTACTCATTTTGTGTCACTGATTGGACCTTTTACGCCTTTGACAACAGCGTTCTTTGGTAGTTGAATTTATCAGCAATTTACTATTTTTAACGCAGTAATGCGCTGATGAAGCCAGCTAAAATGCGGTGCCGAAACATTAGTAAAAAAATAAATTGGTAAAATATTTTTCATTTACATGATTACAGTATTTTCTACTTTGGTAAATTTATTGTGTTTGTATTTTAATTATTATTGTGGGTATTGAACAACGAAATTAGTAAATGGAGCAGGGATGTTTTTTTCGATGGAAAAAAATTGGTCGGTAATTTTATCACGCTTTCAGTTTGTCAACAAATTACGACAGTGTGTTCAGACATTTCCGCTGTCCACTCTCTGTTTAAGACAGATTTGGTCTTGACAGAATTTTTGTTGATTACTTCTTCCTTCCCGTTAAAAATTTCAGTTAGTTTTTTAACTTACTCTCTCCGTTATTTTAATTTTTAACCAATTACGTGTTTGACCAAATTAATGCGGTTGCATTTGAAGTCACAGCGTCAGTGCATCGATTTTAACGAGTTTAAAATCGAATTTTTAATGAGTTCGTATATGTTAAGGCGAACCATTTACGCTGCGTCGTCCACTGTTTGTCCACTTCTTTTTACTTGACCAAAAATAACACAAAATAATGAAACCGGAGCGGATTGAAAACAAACTAGAACAAATTGAGTCTTTTCTGGTTAGATTTACACGATTTTCAATTTGCAAAAAATGACCAATCAAACGAGCCAAACGGTCAAGATTTTTAAAGAAGTACGGTTGACTCTAACACTTTCACCATGGATCATAAAGACTTTTTTAAACTGCTTGATTGGTGAAAAATACTAACACTTCATGCCGGTTTATTAAATGCAACAGTATAACCTGATTTAGGCACTCAACTAAACTATAATTACTTTAAATACTTGCTCAAGTTTTTTCTGACTCATTGCAATGCTCCTGAAGAAATGGTGGCATGAGTCAGTAGAATTTTTTACGAAGTAAATTAAAACCAGTTTTTTCGAGTGCTAAAACTTGATTTTTTCGTGTTTTTTTTGACTTACATTTTATGCATATTCTCAAAAAAACAGTTTAAATTGCACATGTTTTCGGATAAAGTTCGAGAAAGCGCGCCTTTATGAAGGCATGATAGAATACACCTACAAAGATTAAGGTGATTGTCCTACTTATTCGTGTTGCGTTTTCAAACTAACATTAAAAAAACATGCTGCGTGAAAAGCTCGTACATGGTAAATCCGTTATTTGTCAAAAGTTAGTGCTGCAAAATTAGTAAAATTAAGACTAAAAATATAAGTAAAATAGGGGTAAGGTTAGTCATACAATTTTATAGCTTGAAAAGATGTCAAAAAACTTATGAACCACCTCAGAAGTTACAGCAAATGTCGGTTGAGGTATTTAACTCTAAAAAATATTTGCCCTTTTCGAGAAATAACAAACATTGTGCTTATCATCCCTTCTCCACTAATTTTATGTGATACTTGATTTTGACGGATATCAGGAGAAAAAGATCCCATTCTGAATAATTTTGATTTCTCGCTTGTTTTTCTGATTCTCTGAAGACCAACGGTAGCAAAACAAGCCGATCTTTTTTTGTAATCCGTAAGAAATCTCTCGTGCAGGAGCTTTAAGTTAAATGAACTTAATAAAATGAAAAATCGATGAAAAGCTGGCCAAAAAATCAATGAAAATCTCGTTAGTGATGACTGAAATTAGATGCGAGTTCATCTTCTTACGAGATTACCCTAAACAAGCAGCAGACTTCAAAACCCTTTGGAATTTCGAAAAGAATCATTTCCGCATTAGAGGCTTGTAATTTAGTGGAGTCACTCGTTTTTATAAATAGCACTAAATTAAAACAAAATAATGACCTCTAAAAAAATCAACAGCCACTCAATACTCTCATTTGACTCCATTTTTAAGTCTTTTTTATGGTTCAGCTTTGGATATTTGTAAGACTCGCCTTCGCATCTTTGGGTTACGCCTTGCAAGGTATATGAGTCATCAACATTTGTTTTAATTTACGAAAACATACAGCGTATTTAATTCATTTTTTCAGCTGCATTTTTTCAGCTGCATTTTTTTTAAACAAAATTCAATTAAAAAAGTTCCCCGTCGGAGAGACCGGATAAAAGTTTCAAGTCGTGCAATGTGCACAAGTTTAAAATATTTTGTTCAAAGCTACACCTCTACAATACTGTTAGATTTTCTGTTACATTTGGTATTGTTTCAATCTTTAGGCAATTAAGATTATGTGTGTCTGTACTTTGTAACAAAATTGACGCATTTTTATTGTTTACGAGATTAAATAAATTTTTGAAATTGACCCTTCGTGTTCTCTGTTTAATTAAATGTTTAAGCCATTTTTTGCTGGATCTGAAGGCAAAAGCGGCCAGAGCTTTTTGCTGCGGACCGGAACAAAATGTTTAAGCGTCCCAATATCCCAAAATAATTCAAAGGTTTTTAACATTTTATTAAATAAAATAAAAACTGGATGTTTTGTCATATTTGACGCCTCTCTCACTATTCGTGCGCTTATAAATGAGTCATTTCTCGAAGTCACCCAGGACATTTAACCCCAAAATACAAGGCTTTAAACGTGTTTTGGATTTGACCTGAAAGAAAAGGGGGGGGGGGGGGTAATTGTTTCAAACAACTTCCGAAGTTTAGCAATTTAGTTCGATCAAATGCAGATTTGTAAGTCGGGCTCGGGCCTAAAGTTGACAAAAATTTCGAGCTTAATTCGGGCCTGAGACGTACTTTTTGTCTTAGGTGCACAAAATATAATCAAAATAATTTGAAAACATTGCTCAATTTTTCGGACCTAACTTAACTTTCGGGCTTGATTTGGGCTTCAAATTGATTTTTGGGTTCTGGCCTATACTAGTCGGTCCGTTTACAACTCCGATCAAATGGCTCAAAAAACGAGCGAAATGTGATCCAAATGGCGCTAAAACGGCTAATTTTTAGCCGAAAAATGACAAATATCGCCCAGAACGGTTTGTGATACGCTTGAGTTGCATCGCTTTACTTCGCACGCCGTTTAAATAAGACTTTTTCGAAAAAAAGTATTTCAGTTTTTGGTTCAAGCCCCCCCTTAACAAAACCCTGGTTGTTAATTCGCCTTAGAAGTAGTGATGTTGTTTATGTGCAAAGCTGCCATGACCAGGGCACAGTGACGGAACACTTTGCGGCTTTCGGTCTTCGAGTCAAGCTATCACCTTTTCACCATCTTCGGCCGGAGCTTCCACACTGTTCAAATATTACTCTTAACGTGCACTTTGCTGCAGCGGTAGTT